>JAWWLV010000030.1:15969611-16053449 GCA_035041135.1 Platyrinchus mystaceus
ACTTAACTGTCCACTAAAGGCTTATGGCTGTGAGCTGAGACAGCCCCCTAGCCCAAAATAGGGGCACACACCAGACATGAAAGGGCACCTCCATGTAAAAACACAGTTCAAGTCCCTCCAGACACATTACGGGTTAATAACTGAGCCTTGACCATCCCATCTACAGCTGCAGCATCAAGTTTGATGTCAAGATTCCAGAGTCAAGTTTGATGTCAAGATTCCAGAGTCAAGTTTGATGTCAAGATTCCAGAGTGGCCCCCACACCAGTCTGGCTTCTGGGGCTGGGGCTTGCAAGAGCTCAAGCCCCCAAGGTTTGAAACTCCATCTGTTCTGCCATAGGCAGCTCTGAGGTTCTGGGTTCTTTCTGGGGTGCAAACTACCCTCCTGATCCTTAAAATGCTACACAATCAATCCTAGTCATTGCAGGTTATTCACAGACCATATGACCAGGCTTTTGCTGGTGATAAATGCAAAACAAAAAAACAAAACCTGGCCCATTTCATCATTTGTTCTTCTATGAAAGACAACAAGGAAATAGAAGAATGAGACAATTCCTTATCTAATGTCATCACTTGTTGTTCACAGAAACCAAAGATAACCCTTGATAAGATGCCAGTGTAACACTCAAGTGATGCAAATCTCAAATTGATAACAGATTGACTGAGCAGAACGAGGGCACAGTCATTTTTTTCTCCTAACTCATGTCCTCATTTCCACCAGAAATTCAAGTATCGACTCACTGAAGCAGGAACAAAACATTAAAAAGCCCAGGTGAAGGGACCTGCTAGAACTTCAGCTAACACAAGGCATGTACGCTTTTAGAATGCTGATGTTTTGGTATTTAAAACAGAATCCCCTCAAGAGTTTAGCAAGTTTTCTCACTGAGATCCCCATTTTTCCAGATTCCAGAATGTGACCAACATCCCAGCCCAATATCTAAACTCAAAAAACCAGGAGATCACATGGATAACACAACTCTCAATTATTTGAGCTCATCAAACCTACTCAAATGCTGTACTAAAAATCTAACCAAAACCTCGCTCTGCTGCTCAGAGGGCTGACACAGCATGACCCACCAAGGTGAGGAGACTCCTGAGGAATGTCAAACTCTTCACAGTGGAATCACTTCCAAATTAAGAAAGATGAAGCAAGTTCTTATTGCTAAAATGAAGAACTTCCCTACTTTCAACCCAGCAATTCAACATCCACTTTTGTTAAACCAGATGATGAGCCCAAACACAGCTGTGAGCTGGCTGGGTGTCACAGCACCACCAACCTCTCCCAGACAAAATCTGAATCTCTTCTTTCATTCACAAACTCTTAGTTCTGATCCAGAAGACCTGCACTTTCTACATGTTAACACAAGGAAGACAGAGGGCTCCTGCAAGACAACATCTGTGCAGACCTGGATAGACCATGTTCTGCTATGAGGGAGGCACCACAGCATCAGCAAACTAAGTGTTAACTTGATGCTAAGTGAGAGTCCAAGCTGCCTTTACCCTCACTCCAGGACTTGCTGGTAGGCCAGCATGAGCTCATTTGGGTTGGAAGCTCAGCTGATATCCCAGCTCTCTTACCAGTCTACAGCACTTCATGGGGTTATATCACTGCTGGCTGCCTGCCTGGAGAAAGCCTTCCACTGGGGCAGCAGGAAGAGCCAACTTTTCTTCATTGTTTATTCCTATCCTGCCTTTATTTGGAGTCAACAGCTTATTAGACTGGGATTTTAATCAGGATGTGGATTTACTCAAGCCAAAATGAATTCAGAGCTCTTAAGGGTAATAAAGCCATGAGATTTGAGGGCACACCACACTTTATTGTATCCTTTGCTGTTGAGGGAAGGAGTATTTCTCCTAAGTGCTGAGCTCACTCCTATTTTGCTGAAATGCAGATCTCCCAGGAGTCAGGGTAACAGTTTCTTGCACATCCATTTCAACAGCAGAAAGATCTCCAGTGGTATCTCCTCACCTACTTACGGAACGTGGAAAAGATGGGGAAGCCCACAGGAATAGGACTTCCTCAGTATCTACAAAAACACTGGCTCAGTAAAGTTGGATTCCTCTCTCCTTGGAATATCCCTTGTCCTCCCAACAGTCCCATCCAAGGTATTCTGTTGACCAGAACCATCACAGATCTTGGTCTCTGCCAATACCTAATCCAGTCCCTGCTGTCCTGGGAATAAAAAAAGACATGGGAAAACACAACTCAGGTGCTCTCCTCAACTAATAACAAGAGTGCAGATTTGGAAAGGTATTAACAGTGCCCTTGACCACCCAGCAATGGTTTCCAGAGGGACTGGAGAAGATGAGGCACCAAGCTCAAACAAGCACCTACACATTGCCTTCTCAGGTGCTTTTGGAAGACACTTGCAACAATCAAGGCAGTTCTGAAAACACTGCACTTGGTCTAAAGTTTCCCCTCCTGGCCTGACACTGCACCACGTCCTGCCAGGAACAGCCACCATTAAGTAGCAGCCTAAAAAATCCAAATTTTGTCCCGATAGGAACCACCCCATCAGCTGCTCTCTCAACCCCCAGTCCTGTAGAAGCTGCTCCGAGGACAGGCTTTTTCCCAGCCTTGCTGTGTGGGTGAGAGCATGTGGAAACAGTTATTTCATGGGTCTTCTCCAGCTCCAATTTCTACGGTCCTTCAAAGAAATAACACAGAGAAACCACCAGCAGGCCTTTTCTGTGGAAAGTGCGAGGGGATCTCCCAGGGCTGAAGCTGGCACTGCCTCTGGGACATGCACCCATTGGGAACACTGCTGGGAATGGGGGGGGCTGCCACTTGGATCCCTCTCCAACATTTCCTTGCAGAGTGGGGAGAGCCGAGCAGATGGCAGGGAGGCAGCGGGCGGTCGGATCCAGGAAGGGGGCTCTGCAACCCCATCCCGTGGGCTGGGCCCCTGGCCAAAACCAACAGGCAGAGCTATCTAAATATTTACAGCCTTTCCCAGGCCAGCAGCAGGGTCTGCACCATGGAAGGGAACTAGCTGACTTGGTGAAACTCAGGAACCATCACCTCCTCTCCCTCCCTCTGTAAAGGACACCCTACCCTGCCCCCCTCCCAACCCTGAAAGCTTCCATCCCTCCATTCCAGCCTCCATCCCTCCATTCCAGCCTCCATCACTGCACTTGTGTCATGCCAAACCCTGCAGCGAGGGCTGATGCCTGAAGGCAGTGGGTCAAGTTGAGCTTTGGATGAGGCAGAATCCCCCAGGATTGAACCCTCCTCAGCTTCACTTCAGTCATGGGTTGGGGGGAATAGCTGAAATTCATATCTGTGTTTCCAAAATCCTTGAGATGCAGCTCACGGCATTTGTCCTCCTAGACCAAGGCCAGAGGAGAGGCACAGAGCTGTCAGGGCCACTCCAATACACTCAAAATACTGCTTTCAGGTTTAAAGGAGCCACACACACACCCTCCATCTCCCATCACTACTCTCCCTGTCTCCAGCTTCCCTGCCCTTGCGCCATGAAACTACAGTCCCATTGCAGTGCGTGATGGAGGCATTCCTGGTGGGACAACCTTGTCAGAACCTCAGCAAAGGCCAAAGCAAAGAAGCAAGGCCTGCCCTCCAATCCTGGGAGTACAGAGTCCACAGGGACAATTTTGGAGGTGCAGGTGGATCTTGTTTAATGCCAGATGAGAGGAGCATTTCACACAAACACCAAATGCTCTCCAAGCTCCCATCCCTTGCAGGGCAGAAATGGAAGGGATTCTTCAAAGCAAATTGAAATCTGCAGATTCAAAAGGCAGAATTATGACAGATTCCATGGGGATTTGGCTCCCAAACTCCCTGGGATCTCCAGACTCCCTACATTATAAGTAACTGGTCACATAGCAACTACTTAAAAATTACCAGTTGAGAAGTGCAACATCAGGACCATCACTGCCCAAGATTCTTCCTAGTCACATTAGAAACCAAGTGCCCTAAATGCAAACATAACATGGAAAAAGGCCCATGGAATCTTGCAGTCCACCCAGTGGACACCATGAGCTCCATCCTCTCCGGCATGATTTGGCATCTGTCACTGCTCTCCCTTTCCCAGCACCTCTGGAGAGGCAGCTCAGAGGGAGAACAGGCCAGTGGAAAATGGGACTGAAAACCCTCAGAAGGGAACTGTCAAAAAATGTCAGTTTTCTAAAATAAATGCAAATGGCAGCTGGCCAACCGTAACAGAGCTGTCAAAGAGAGCTGCCAGTCAGCTCGGATGGCAGCAAGGGCTCTGCAGCCCCGGGGGAAACACGCCGGCAGCTCACAGCACGAGAAAGCTGGAGGAAGAACCTCCTGGGCAGGATGGCAGCCCAGACAGGGAGCAAGCTCCAGTGTTGGGCATCACCAGTAGAGCAGGGAGGCTGCAGGAGCCAGCTCAGATCCACATCCAGAGCAGTCAGAGTCACGGGGACTAGAGCACAGAACAGAGGGGAAGAGAAGCCAGTGCAAATCATCTCTATCTGAAAGGGCAGCCAGACAATTATTTTTTTCTTTTCCTCTTGAAGAAACAAAGTAGCATAAGCCCTGGGAGCAGTCAAACACCAGAAGTATTTTTCCAGGGACTGCTGAAGAGCCTCGGTGTTGCAGACAGCAGTGGCTCCTGGTGACTCCACTGCTTGAAGGGATTAAGAACTCCAGAGCCCTTCACAAGCCCTTGGTCTTGCACCTTCCCCAGGAGGCACATTGTCCCATACAACAACATGGGTAAAGAGAGGAGATGATTCAAGCGGGTGACTTGAGGCAACAGAATTAAGAACAGACACTGAAAAAAAAATAAAATAACAGGAACAGTTTCCCGTTCTTGAAACGCAAGGCTGTGTGACCTCCTAGAAGAGGTCTGGGCTCCTTGCATAAACACACCATAGACAAGCTGGGAAGCAGCCTGGACTGCTTAAGTTTGAGTAGGAAGAAGGCAGAGTGAAGTTACAGGAAAACACAGACCTACATTTTCAGCCTTTCTCCTTCCACAGGAGCAGTTTTCCTAAGTTTTGCATGGAGACTTGCAAGGCATCCTGGATGGGGGTGGGCACACATAAAGCCCACAATTAAAGCTTTGGGAGAGGGCAGCTGCTGGCTGGCCTGGGAACTCTCTGCCTGGCACAGCCGAACAAAGCAGCAAGTCAAGCCCAAGCTCAGCACCATCCAGCTATGCCAGTTCAAGCCCAAGAGCAGCACAGCCATAACAGCAGTTCCCCTGGCATGGCACAGCCTTCCCTGTATGGCTCTGCAAAAACCCCAGAGTTTCCCCTGCATCCCTGTGCCCAGAGCTCCCACACACCGAGATCCTATTGTTCCCACACCGGAGGCACGCGGACAACGTCAGGGTGGAAAGCAACACTACTGTCACTTGGACAGGCACCTCCACAGGGATGCAGGGACATGCAGCTCTGCCCAATGGGCACCAGTGTAGGTCCCCAGCCTCCAGCAGAGCTCCTACAGCAGAGCCAGACATAACAGCCTCCAGTGGAGGAAGAGCTGTCTGCAGAATTGTTTCCAAAGGGTTGGAGCCTGTGTGGTCTTGGGTCCAGGGAGACTATGTACAATAAACCTCTCTGTGGAAAACTCCACATATTTAAAGCATCTCTCGTCAGCAAAGGGAAAAGCATCAGTCAAAAGCATCAGTCTTTCTATTCCGCCCGTGCTACCCCCGACCCTGAAACACAGGGAAGTGGTGTGAGAGCCTCGCACCCTCCCTTCGGCCACCACATGAGAAAGGAGTGCCGAAAAATCCAAAGGGACGGAGAAACCAAAGCAGCTGAGGGACTGAGCCAAACCAGAGCGGGTTTAATATAGAAAAGGGAGTGGGAAATTGTAAGAGGAAAAGAAAAAAAAGGAGGGAGGTGGCTAGAAACAAAGAAAGTTCTTGGCATCAAGCTGCTGTGCTTGGCCTCTCTCCATCATCCTTTGCTGCTGCAGGCGTGTGGGGCTGGGGAGGGGAGCACGGGGCTCTTGTGCCATAGGATGCCAAAGCTTGGAGCAGGAGAGCTGACCCCTAGCTCTGTCCCCAGACAACTTGTCACCCCCTCACTCCTGCTTTGTGCACAGGGAGAACTGGGAGAAGGGTCACGTTGGCTCAGACAGCACTGGGAAAGGCACGGAGAAGGTATTCCAGCAGCAACTGCAGGGCATCAGGGATGCTGCTGTGGTCTGTCTAGCAAAGTAGACAGGCAGAAGCAACAAGTCAGAGCTGCAGGGAGCTGGGCAACAGGGCTGCAGGCAGCATCAGGACAGGTATATCCTCCTCACCACGGCATACCCCAAGCCAGCCTGTCCAGGTATCAGGACTACAAAGCAGCCACCTCCCCTCACTCCGATTCATCCCTTTGACTGTACCCTCTTCCCACTCCACTATTGCACAGCTTGCCAGGGCACAGCACTGCCTGAACACACAGGCAACACTGCTGGGATGAAAAGTGCACACACATGATGCTATGCCAAGCACAGGAACCCCACTGAGCCCTGCTCAGACCCCTCAGTCACACCACACATGCACCCGCTCGTTTGCTCTGAGTCACACTGAAGGTCAAACATATGGATTCTTTTGTTTCCTATTTCCCACTGCTACATGAAACGGCCGGAAGACAGAGATACCCTCCAAAGCAAAGCTGTGAGGGATCAAGGTCACCAGAGCTCTGAGCAGGCAGAGGCAGTGGATGGCCCCAGTGCTGAAGTTCACTGCTGGAATTGAGGATGAGCATCAGCTTTGCACACAGAGCTGCACCCGCCTCAGTGGCCGTGTGACAGGCAGGATTTGGCCCTTCTACTGAACTGTGACATTCAAGGTTTTCAGCAGCCTTGACTGATATGACTAGGGAAGAAAAACAAAGCCGAATTTGGATTCGAATGCTGGTTTTCATCCACAAGGCTAACAGGGCTCCCTTAAACCCCAACTCTATTGAGAGGTGAGGCAGGAAGAAGGACTGGTTGGCTCTGTAACATTGGATGATGCATGAGGACAGGTCAAAATTTCTACCAGCTACAGGCTCCAAACCTGTGGTCTGCCTAGAGTGGGAGAGCATTAACCAGCCAGCAGGAAACGGGATGAGACATGGCAGAACCACAGGATACAACAGCAAAACGTCACTAAGGATGCTGAGAAAGCCCTCAAACTTCTAGAGGCCACCAATACTCGGACTCCAGCTTCCTGGGCTCACCCTTGCTTCATACATTCACTCTCTTTCATTCCTAGTTTGGTTAACAGCCCCTGCATAGATTTCACACTATTCATTGTAACCTCCTGCTTCCTAGATCTAAATGTACCCAGTTTCTTCGGTTCCCACAGGACATTCCCACCATACCAAGAGCATGGTCATCCTTCCCAGAGGGCACAGCACAGGGGGAGTCATCCCCTGATGCCCTTTTTAAGCCACACAACCGGTATTATTCACAACGGCAGAAATAAGGCAGCTGCACAAGGTGACACTGTGCCAGGGCCCCACAGAGCTCTGCTCCAGACAGGCAAGCCAGGACCAGGGGACCATGACACACAGTCCATGGGACACAGGTTCTTCAGAAGGCACCTTCTGTTCTGTACATATAAGGCACTGAAGAACCACCGGATCTGTAGATTGGCAGCTCTCCAGTCTCACTTGCCATTCAAACGCTCTTCCATGAACGTTCCATAATCAATTCCAGATATGCAGTTGGGTTGGGTTGGACAACCCATGAAACCACAAACGGCCTCACCACTACAAGGAACACAGAAGATACCTACCACCACGTCACAAATTCCACATCAAAAATATAACACATATACTTTTTGAATGTAGTTTTCCCTCAAACAAGTTTTAAAATATCTATAGATGCTATCAACTAGATTTCAACACGCACTGTTAATTACTTTGGCGAGGCAGCTGCCACAAATGAGGTGTTCACCTTGTTTAAAGTCTGCCATCTTGTAAACTGAGCTTGCAAAATAAATCTGTGCTGCTCACTGTTTAAGTTTCCTCTTTTCAAAGGAGTATGTGTGTGCAAGGAGGCTGGGAATGGAAGTCCTGCAAGACCATAGTCTAGGTTTCCCAATATACTAACACAACCTAAAGCATGCTGCTCTCTCTTTCCTGTCAAACATATACATATAAATTTGCTTTGTGCTCTAGAACAACTATTTATAACTATATGAACTATGAAAATGTTCTTGGTGGGCAGGATGTAGAAATGAAGATGTGATTCAATGGCTCCACTATTAACACATAGAACAACACACACATTGCAGCTGCATTAAAATGAAACATCCTGAAGCTTGCCCAAGGGAAAGAAAACAACCAAAATCTGGATTTAGTAGGGAAAAGCTTTATTTTGGGGCTTCTACTAGAGAATAACAAACACAATACTATAAAAAGATCCTACATGAAGTCCTTTAAAGGAAAATTTACTCTGTTTCAACTATGCTTTTGTTTTGGGTCCTTTCTGAATAAACATACATTTATCAGAGACTTGGCCAGACCATAGAAATGGCAGTCTGCTACTCTGTCACTCAGAGTGATTATTTTTAAACTTTACTCTTGGACTTTGCCTTTTCAGATTTGCAGTGTCGCCCCAGAGCCCTTGCCAACAGCATCCCTGAGGGGCACAAGCTGTGATCACTTAACATATGATTATATGGAAAATGTTACTGCAGGGTGACCCTCCAGCCACTGCCTGAAGGACAGAGTCCCCTTCTTTACTTGGATCATGGGCTGCCACTATCCAGAGCATCCTGCAACAAACACCTGCACAAGGATCATTTCTTGCTGCCCCTTCCAGGTACTGCCTGTGAAAAAAAGCCTAAAGACACCAGTGGCACAAATGCAGTTTAAGGGGACAGGGCTGTGTTTGGGTCCCCAGCTGAACCCTGACACTCAGCTCATCACATGTTCAAGCTACCCAAACCCTGCCTTGGACCTTGCTGGGTCCTTGCCCAGCCCAAGCCCCACAGTTTGGCAGAATATTGTGCCTCCTGTTGTGCAAAATAGAACAAGTTTTTGTCTCAGTCAACACAATTCTTTTTGCATCAATTACCAAGGTGAAAGGCAAACCACACCAGCCTGAATAGGACCAGCCTCTCCTACAGCCCTCCCCACCACAAGCATTAATAAAGACTTTGAAACACTGATTTGATCTCTCTTTTCTGGGAAAGTGGAATTCACAACTTTCTGCTGTGGCCTCACTACAAGCAACACAACTGCACCTTTGTCCAGTGACGAAAAGCCTCTCGCCGATGCAGAGAGGAGCCCGAGCAGTGCAGGTCACTCAGTGGTCAGGGTAGCACAGAAGCAACAGGAGGAAAAGCCAGCCTGGTCCTCCAGCCTCCCCAGGGACAGTGAGAACTGCCTCAGGGGACAGAGCAGAGCACATCTATGCTCAGCAAGGAGAAGCAAGAGCAAAGAGAGCAGAGGTTTAACACGGACACTTTGTGGTTGACTCGGATTTGCAGTGTGCCAGCAAACACAGCCTGAAGATGACTCAGCCATGATTTGCTGCCCCTCCTTTCCCTCTTGCAGGAGGAGGAAAAAAAAGAGGTGGTTTTGGTTTCATATAATTAACTGGTTTTGTGAATGTGCCTGGTTCCTATCGATTCCTCAAACAAGGCGAGTGCTCCCATTCACTCCAGCGCTGCTCCAGGGAGGCAGCTGCCTGCAAGCTGCTGGCCCCTCCCTGGGCTCAGCCCCGCTGTGAGCCACGCTGGCTCATGCTGCTGGATTTCGGTCCAAGACAAGTACAGGGAAAGGTTAGAGGCAGAGGACTCGGCTGAGGAGGGAGCGGAGGCTGAACGGCCGGACTGCACAGCTGGCTGTCATGAGCTGCACACAGCCGCCTTCGCCCACCATCCCGGCAGCTTCTGCTCCAGTGTCCCCACCCAGCTGCCCCACCACACAGCTCCCTTCTCAGAAAACATTTCTGTCCCAGTTTTAAAGCCTCACAGGGATTATTTGTGCTATGCCCAACTCCACCTGACTCGCCACTGCGGGTGGAGGGTGAGCAGGAACAGAACACAAAAATTCTGTCCAGCACTTGGGCTGCATGTCCCAAACATGGGCACACTGCCCCTGAGGGGTGCAGAGAGACACCAGGCCTAGTAAGGGTACAAGAGGGTCTAAAGGGAAAGCAGAGGAGCAGCTGCAGGCGATCCCATTTGAGCCCTGTTCTGGGACCTGACAGTGATGCAACAGATCCGCCGAGACAAACAGAAGCGTACGCAGCTCACAAACCTCCTCACGTACATGCTCCTCCAGATCGGGTGCAGAACAGCCACGATGAGTAAGGCTGGGATGGACACAGCAGGTAAAGGGGCACACCTGGAGCTGGGGCCAGATAAAGCTACAGGCAGGGCAGGAGAGGAAGAAGGGGTGATAACGGGTTGGGCAGCAGCAGCCACACTACATTCCTAAATGCAAGGAGAGGGTAACAGCCCCCTTTACTCTCCCCTCCTAGAGCTGACCTGCCCTCAGCTTTCCTCCAACTGTTGCTCATTGACACAAACCAGCTGAGGGGAGCTTGAGAATCCCCTGATATCCCAAAAACTCTGAGACCCCAGCTTTTCTCATACAACACACTCCAGTCAGAGTGAACATCACATCTGCACAACCAAAATGCACCATGAACAGCGTGTCACTGGGTCACCCTGGTCTAGGGCAAATGGGGCAGAAAGCACACTTTGGTCTTTGTTTTACGACTGTTGCCAGGATTCACCCACAGCTCTCCACGGATGCCTGGAAACACACCAAAGTTTGAATAATAAAAAAAAAGAAAACCACTTTCAAAAACAGACAAACCCACAACAGTTTGGAAGATGCCCTGGAGCACGCAGGAAGGCGCTGCCTGGGCAGCTCAGGCAGCAGGGGTGCAGGGGACACGAGGGATCCCTCACAGGGATAGAGCATTTCCAGGGGGCAGAATGCAGGAACCGGGCGGTCCTTTGCCCCAGGACTGTGCGGCCAACAGGTCCCGTGTCCCCTCTGCCAAGCGCTGCTCCCGCACCGAAGCGGAGGCGCTCGGCGGCGGTGCCCGGGGCCGCCTCCTCGATGCGCGGTACCCCGGGAGCGCCCCCAGCGACCCCGGCCCGAAGCCCCCGGGAGTCCCCCGGCGGGTCCCGCGGCACCGGCGCTGCCCGGGGAGCGCGGTCTGGGGGGAAGAGGCGGCACATCCCCACGCTGGCAGGGGGGCACCGGGTGACCCGCACGGGAGACGCCGCGGCGGGAGCGGCAGACCCGGCAGCACTGCCGCCCTCCTCCTCCTTCCTCCCTTCCCGGAGCTCCATGCGGGAGCGGGGCCGCCCGCGGGCCGGCAGCGCCCGGCCTTTGTTTGCCCAGGGCCGGGCTCGGCGGAGCGGGCGCCCGGAGCCGCGCCACTCACATAGTGTTTGTTGGGGATGCGCCGCTTCTGCACGTCCAGCACCTTCACCTCCGCGATGCTCCGCCTGGGCATGCCGCTGCTCGGCCCCTCGCAGCCCGCGGGAGCGGCGGAGGCGCGGGGGAGGCACTGGCGCTCGCAGCCGGGACCGGAGCCTGCAGCGCCGAGCCGAGCCCAGCCGAGCCCCGCCGCGCCGCCCGCTGCCGGGGGCGGGAGGCGGCCACGGCCCGCCCCGGCCTATCCCGGCCGGCGGGGCGGCCCCACCACCGCCCACTTAAAGGGGCGGCCGGCACCGCCCGCCCCGCGTGTGTTCTCCGGCAGGGTCGGTCCGATCCGCGCGGTTCCGCCCCGTCTCGGAGCCCAGCGGTGTCTGAGCGCACAGTGCTGTCCCTCGCGGGGAGGTGGTTGGAGGGGCTGGAGGGGTCCGGGCTTGCCCCGCTTGCCTGTGCGTGCGCTCCATCATCAGCTCGTTTCTTCACCCTGCTCGTGTCCATCACAGCAGCCCCCAGGGTGGTTCCGGCTTGGCTACCAAGAGCCACATCCCTAAAGGATCCAGGAAATGGGCAAGAAGAGGTCTGTCTTGGCTGTTGGTGTGGTCAGATCAGCAGAACTGCCTTGCCCAGAACAACCTCCATACCTGCACAGAGAGTGCTTGCAAGAGCATGTAGTGACAGGACAAGGGGGGATGGCTTCAAACTGACAGAGATTAGATATTAGGAAGAACATCTTGGCCGTGAGGGTGGTGAGGCCCTGGCACAGGTTGCCCAGAGAAGTTGTAAGTGGCCCATCCCTGGAAGTGTTCTAGATGGCTTGGAGCAATCTGGTTTAGTGGAAGGTGTCACTGCTCATGGTAGAGGGATTGGAACTAGATAATCTTTAAGGTCCCTTCCAGCTCAAACCATTCTATGGTTCTACCCCTGGGAGCCAGGAGCTGAGCCACCACATCCACCTCTCCTTCTGGGCAGCTCACTCCTCCTGCCATGCTCCATGCCCAGCTCTGCCCTTGGGCCAGCAAAGGAGACAAGGCAGTGACCAGGCACTTCTCTACACCAGCACTACTCCTGGCTGCCGTCTTCCCAGTGGCTCTTCAACATGTGGCATAACCACAGCTCTCTTCCCTGTTGGGCTTTTAATTACATTATAAAGTTACTCAAGGCTTACACTGGCAGGTCATTAGTTTTCATATGAATTTAATTTAATCATAAACAACTCATCTCACTCCTTAGCGGCTGCTTAAATGTGGCTCTTTTTAAACACTATTAACTTTGCTACAACCACCCTAGAGAATTAATGGAGGTGCAGGCATGTTGCCAGTGCTTTATTACCCCTCCCAAAGGGCTCATCTTCATCCTGCTACCCCTCCACAAAGCCCAAGCCCACAGTGCTCCTGCAGGGCTGGCTGCAGGTAGGTTGCTAGGCTGTCTGAAGGGGACATCATACTACTGATGACCTCTCTGGTGCCTCCTGGTGTGAAGATGCAGTGCTGGTTTACATGTGGACCAGCTGCACATCCATCCCTGTCCCAGTCATCACTCCTCAGTCAGACATGTGGTGAAGGCAGGCAGGCAGGAGGCATAGATAGGATCTATAGAGTCTTCCCTTCCTTCTCCCATCAGGAAAGCCCTGACATTCAGGAGGAGTGCTGAGGCTAATTAACAGCCTGGAATAGCACCAACAGGCAGCAGAACTGCAGCTTTTGATGTTTTGTGTAGTGTCCAGGCTGGAGCAGAGAGTTTTACTGGTTTTAAAAACCATGAAAGATGCAGAGGTCCTCCTAAGGATGGTGAGGAAAACATCCAAAGCAGCTATGTCTCATGTTGGTAAGAGGAGTGTACATTGAGATGTGGAACATCAGAGGAAGCAGACTGAGAGAGGAATGAAACAGTTACTGGTCTTCACATGCTAAAAGGATAAACTAAGGCAGAGAAGCACTTAAGCATCTGCATGGCCTTTCCCAGCACTGTGACCTGCTGAAGGGATTCCATTGCTTCTGGGCCCCAACAGCACCAGGCAGCACCTGCAGCCTGACAGCTAATGAGCACCCAGGAACAAGCAGAGACAGTCACAGCTAATGTTGCAAAATGGCTCCTGTGTTTAATTAACAAGTCTGATGAGAGCTGTTGAGATGAGTGCAGAGTGGCTTTTCATGCTGACCAGATCACCTCCCGAGGGAGGCACACTGGGAAGCAACTGTGGAGATGCTTGGGCTCTAGTGTACCTTGATAATCTGTCCAGGAAACCGCCAAGCATTTGCTAAGGCAGCCCAAATAAGGGGCTTGTGAGTGACCTGGGAGTGTCATGCTCTGCCCACACCTCTGGTGATATGGCTTCAGGAGCAGCAGAGGTCTGGCAGCAGCACATCCCACAATAAGGTTGGGTGGTACAGGTGCAACTGAGTGGAATTTTAGGAGAAACAAGTCGCCTCCTGCTGCCTAACCAGAGGCTGAAGTGTTGTTAAGCCAAATAAAATAACTACACAGGAGAACTCACCACCTACTCAAGGGTCAAGCATATGCACTCTCCCTTCTCTCTGGCAGGATCAGCTGAGCAATGTAAAGCAAGAGGGCAAATGACTTCTGAAGAGCCAGCCATCAGCTTGGATGTGCAAATGGGTTTCTGCATGGCTCTAAGCAGGCTCCACCTGTTTGGTCCCTGACATTTTCTCAGTGTCAGAGATGGAATGGAATGAGAAAGCAGTGCCCCATTGTCAGCCCTGAACTGCAGAGGAAACACTATCTGCAATCATCCGGGCGTGGAGAGCCCACTATTGCTGCTCGCTTTTCGATTTAAAAATTAGGAGTTTGTGCCAGGTGGTTAAATGTTCCTGGTCCTCCCTGTGTACAGAACAAATGCATCCATCTTCCCTGAGCTGCCTTACAAAGATTAGTCAAAAATGATGCTCCTATCCCAACAGAGGGCAAATCTCTTCAGCTAAAGCCCAGCAGAGCAGTGGTTTCCCACCATTTCACTGGGGCTGGATCTCACTGATTTTTAGCTGTCACTAGGAATAATTTTCCACTGCTGTGACCCCTGTATTGCAGGTTTTAGGTGTGTGGTATGGATGCCACCCATCACAGCAGGCCTGGCAGCAGGTTGTACCGATCCTGCACAGGGGTGTGGCAGCAGGGAGAAGCAGACCCCATGGAGGGGATGCTCAGCCTTCAAGTGGGAAAGGCTTTCCTGGCACACAGCGGGCAGGGGGAACCTGGATAACTCTGAAGGATAATGGTGGAACAGGAGACAAAGTACTGAAGCCCTGATGAGGAGCAGAAATCTGGTGAAAGGGGTGCCATAGAGAGTGACAAATCCAGGGAAAAGAGCAAACGATCCTTTTGGTGCAATGGGACAGCTCAGCTCCGGCACTTCAGTGTCATGCCACCTAGTGAGCTAGAGAAAGCGCAGCAAACATCTCCCCTCCATTCACTGCAAGCCTGGAAATCAGGTCCAGGGGAGTCCTAGGTGGGGTGGCAGGGGAACATGCCCCTGGCACCCAGCCCCATCTCACCCAGGAGAGGAGCAACAACAAACCCCATCAGCAAGGCAGAGCCACAGCCTCCAGAGAGGCTGGGCTTCCTCGAGCCCTGGGTAGTTTGGCATTTGGAGAATTAAACCAGTGGCCAGTGCAGCAGGAGAACATTCAACAGTATTTAGCTTAACAGGGTGCAGGTGACTTTTGCAGGACATGCTGATGGCACTGCTCACCTCCAGGTGCCCTCCTGCAGCGATGGGGGGAGCCCATATGCAGTCACAGGAGGAAGGGAGTTAGGTGCAAGCTTCAGCTCCATGACTCTCCCTGCCTGCCCCGATTTTTCTTCCCCCAGAGAATTTTGTCATCCCAATCACAGCACAAATGCTGCAAAAGCCCTTGGGCAGCTCAGAGGAGTATGGAACCCAGATGTGACAGGATATAAACCACAGGGAATGCTACACCTGCTGCAGCATCAATAACTTTTCAGGGCTGTCATCTCTATTTTTAAAAAACAAGAAATATTTTTACTTTTGCTCTGTTCTCAGCATTGCACCAGGACAGTTATTTCTGGAATACATAGTACTTATAGATATATGTTGAATCCTCATGGTTGAAGCTCCCCTCAGGCACTGCCAAGGACATGCAGATGAAGTTAAATATTCCCATGAGATCCTCTGCTTCACTGGGATACATTGAGTGAGGCCAGTGTGTCCCAGAAGACAGTGCAGTCCTGGTACACATAAACAAAGATGACTAATTATGTGTCCTCAAGCTACTCCATTTTTTACTATCTTGTGGAGCAAGGAGACAGGCACCCTCAGGCTTTGCCTGTCCTCTCACCACAGTGCTGCCTGTTTAAAACCCCACCACTAACAATTTACAGTACCAACTCCATCTCCTTTTCAGCACCTCACCTGAACTCACATCCTGCAGTTTTACCTACCATGCTGGACACTGGTAGCAGGGTTATTTCCAACATGAAATCCAAGGTAAAAGTTGGCAGACTCTGGAGCAACCTTCCAAAAGTGAGGGGAAACCCACACCAGCTCCATGGGCTCATGTAATCTGCCCTTGCACACTGTGTGTCCTAGAAAGAAATCATAATTAAACTGGCAGGTAAAAATCTCTGAGCAGAGAACAAAGGCCACACAGGCCGTGTGGTTGGTTACACAGGTGGTGGGAGCTTTTCTGAGCAACCTGAGGGAGGAGGCAGAGGTCTGCCCCTGTGCTAACAGGGGAAGACATGGTTTGCATCCTGGTCCTATAACATTTCCCAAGCACTCCCCAGCAGAAGTCAACGTGGGAAGAGACAAAGAGGCATCCCTGAGACTTCCTTGTCCCACCAAAGCAAGGGAGTTGAGGCATTTGTCTGAAATCTCTTGCTAAAGCCAGGCAAGCTAATTAATTAGGAAGAAAAATCCATGCCTGAGTGGTTTGCACTCAGACGACAGGGTGCAATACCCGCTCTTCACCAAGCAGGGTCAGCCCAGCACCGTCTTAACACCAAACGAAGTCATCGAGGGAATCGCTGCTTCACTTCAGCTCTACCAGTTTCAGCCTCATCGCAAACATGTTCCTGCCCTGGAGCTGCAGCACCCAGCAGGAGAGTCTCTAGAGCAATTTCAAAGAACTGGAAGTTCAGCCTTGCAAGATTCAAATGCCAGAAGTGGCTCTGGGGGTTTCTGTAAATCAGCAAACCCCAAACTACAAGCAAAGCTGGTCTGAGGCCACAGCCAGTGATCACACACAAAATCAGACACATGCCCAGGTTTCTCAGTCTGTTACTTTATTAGAGGGGTCTTTACATCATAGTGGTGGCCCCACTGGAGTCACTTTACAAAATATTAAAAAAATCCTTTTTATTCGAAGCCACGTTTTTTAAAAATGGTATCCCATCCCCTCTCAAAGGTAAGCTGGGTTTAATTGTGGTTCCTTCTGAACAGGATATAACAAAAATGTCCTCTTTTGAAAGGAGTGAAAATATAATCACCCTGTAAACATGACAATCAGATGATGTGCTCCCCTGCCCCCTTCTAGAAGATGGTATTAGAGCCCTGGCACACTCAAGAGAGGAAACAGAGAATAAGGAAAAGGCATCAGAGAGAACCATTCCTACCCTCTGTTAGCAAAAATGTGTTGCATGCCCTAGGCTGCAAATCAGCAGGACTGGAGAAAGGGACAACTGATTTACCATGGAGGGCATTACATCAGCTCTTTAAGAGCCTCCAGAAATAGTCTTTCCTCATGGCTGCAAAATATCCAGAGAGAGTTGATGCTCCCTGGGCTGGTGGAGAAGGCAGTCAGAGGCAGCAAAGCCCTTCAGTGTGACCAGTGTGCTGCAGGACATCCTTCTGCAAGTCACATGTAAGACATGAAGGACAGGCCCCAGGTACTGGTTTCTGTGACACCAACCATTTCATAGAATAGCTCAGCCTGACCCCAGCGGGACCAGGAACAAAACCAATGGGGCTGCTGTTACACATTTCTAATGCAATTAAAAGGCTCAAACCAGCCCATTGTCCTGGTCCAGGAACATCCCTCATTCATTAATCTTACATCAGCTCCCAGTCTGGCACTATCACACCTGAAAGGCACAGTCCATGATTTGGAGATGGGGCAGGCAGCCTGCCTATGTTTATTAATAGAGACATTGTTGGTGTGGATTCAGAAGTAAACTGGAATGGCCCAAATAGATGCAGTCAGTCTTGCTAGTTTGCAGGAAGCTTATAAATATGTATTAGGAACTCTAAATGGGTAGGAAATGCACACCTCAGATACAGAGTTAAAGCCCTGGGGGCTGACTCCTTCAGCTCGGTACCTACAAGTGTAGCACATCACATACCACCTTTCCCTGAAATGCCAATGTTTCTAAATCAGTATTTGAGACTTTCAAATAACAACTTTTAAACTTTTTTAAGCAGAAACATTTTGTTCTTGCTAGGAAAGTGGGTTTAAAACAAACAATGCCGTCCAGAGACAAACTGAAAAAAAACCTTAAGTGCTACTTTACATCTTTGGGTTGTATAAAGAAGGTGCTGCCAGTGAGGTCTCTGATCCCCTACCCAGGTCTGTGCTCCGAGTCCTACCCAGAAGCTCAGCCAAGCCCTCCCTGCCTGGTGCAGGTAGAGGAGACACATCACCACAAAGCAGAAAGGACAGAGGGTTGGACCTGCCACTGCTCTGCCACTCTGCAGCCTGAGTCCAAGCTGAAAGCCAGAACCATCCAAGAAACTGTGGCACATCGTAAGGAGATGAGACATCAGTGGACAAAGTGATCCTGAGAGTAACAAGCCACCATGACCTGCCTTTGCATCTCCTCTTCCCATGTTTCACCACTCCTTTATTCCTTCCAAATTATGCTCTGCAGCCCATAACACTGATGCAGAGTGGCCAGACTGGCTGACCCATATGACCCACACATAGAGAATACTTTAAAAAGTCTCAAGCACATGTGTGATCATGAGACCTCCGGCAATAACACTCTTCAGCCTCCCACTTGTCCTTACCAAAAGGCACATGACCATGACAGGCACTTCACTGTGTCACTACTGTTACAAACCTCCTCCTCTGCACATGCACATACATTTCTTTAAGGACAAAAGCCTGCAGCCAGCTGAACAGTTTAATTACACCTTAATCCAGTCCCTGAAAAGACAATGTTAGCTGGGTGCCAGAGGGTCTGCGGTGCCAAAGATCGCAGCAAAGGAAGAAGCAGATATTTGGGAGGACACCCAGCCAGTCCCTTTTCTGCATAGTCTATACAGACTATACAGAGAGAGAGGAAGAAAAAAACCCAACCCTCCTTACTCAAAGGCAAAAAACCCCTAAATCCCTGTCTCTCCCTTGAGCAAAAAAGGACCACAGTGGATAGAAATCAGTATAAGGCAAGTTATCTTAAGACAATGCCAAAGCTGCTCTGCCCCAGGCGAGTCCCTACAGAGGACTGGGAGAAGAAGCAGCCACCGTGGAGAGAGAGAGTGACACCCCCTGCACAGAAGGCAGGAGCCATGGCCTGTTTCTCCTGTTCAGAGTGGTTATTGTTTCAGTCTGAGCTGACCAGCCAGGTGAGCACCAGGCTCACGTGAGAGATGACACATCCAGCTCACAGTGCAAGTACAATCCAGAAAGGGTCCTGCCCCACTTCCCAGCCTTGAACCATGCTGAGCAGGCCAGCTCCTGGGAAGGCCACCACAACTTCCAGTCAGCATCCCACAGTTCAGGGGTCCCATTTATCCCAGACAGCGCGAGGTGACAGGAGGGTGATGTTGTAAGAAGAGGCTGCCGAGAGGCTCTTCCAAGTCCAAGTTGCCCACCTGCAGCCCAGGAGGACACAGCCAGTACCAGCTGGTGGCCTGCCAGCTGTGAGATGTTATAAGCTCTCTGAGGAGCTAAAAGAGACAAACTTGGCGTGTTTGGTTGGGGATGCTGGCATCTGTCCATCTGCCTCCTCGCTCAGCTTGAAGAACATCTCCTGCTCACGCTTCTTCTGGTTCAGCTCATCCTCCAGGGCCTTAAGCAACAGAGAACACACACAGGAGGTGTATTTCAGATTGTTCTGTAGCTATGGATACTGTCCCCTCCAACCAGCCAAGCAGGACACCCTTCTCTCACCAAGGAGGCATTACCTTCTTCCGTGGCCTCAGCTTGTCTCGCCACTCCTTCATGTGCTGGTTGTGGTTCTCATCCAGGGATTTCAGCTTCTGGGTTTCGTGCTCAATCAAGAGGTGACACTTTTCATTCTAAAAACAGATCACAAAACAGAACACCCATCAAGCAGCCAGGACTGTAAATCCAGTGGTCAAACAGGATTCGCGTCAGCCAGAGACAATCAGAGCTCTGAGCTCCAGGGCACATTTAGACATGGCCACAAAAACCTCTCAAGGCAAGAGCAAGGGGACAACAGGTCCCATTCACTGACAGTCCTCTGCAGGCACTTCTTAAGAGACTAAGAACAGCACAGGCAGCTCTGGGAGACAGAGCCACAAGGGACAGGTACCTGCAGGTGCTGGAGCTCATTCGTGTTGCTCTCGCACTGAGCCTGCATGTCCTTCATCTGCGACTCGTGTTTCTGCTGCTGGTGCAGCCGCTCTGCTTTTTGCCTCTTCTCTTCCTGCAGAGCAAACTAGAAGAGAGAAAAGCAGGTGCCCATTTGGAAGAGTTGCTCTGGTCTCCGAAGCTGGCTAAGAGGCTGGCCAGCTCACACTATTATACAGGAAGGAAAGAAAATCCCTGAGGATGTTCCCAACACCAGTCACAATGGAAGTAGCGCTGAAAACCACACCTGATGCCCCAAATGCAAAGGCATCTGACATCCTGAAGTGGGTTGGAAGTAGGAATAGTTGCATTTTTCCAAATTCCTTTCCTTTCTGCCAACTGGCCAGTACTTCACCCCCAAGCCAAACCTCAACCCTGGCGCCCTTTGCAAGACCGGACCTGTTTTATCTTCTCCCGCTGCTCGGATGCGCTCCCGCTGGAGTGGATGTGAAGGCTCTTCTTGTACATGGCCATGCGTGTCTTCCCTTCGCTCCGCTGGATTTTGGGGAGCCGGGCTTTCTCCTGCTGCTGCCGAATTTTCAGCTGCTCTAACATGCGCTGGTTGTATCGCTGCATCTGCTCCCTTTCCTGCAGAGAGACAGGTATCAGAGGAGGAGGGACATCTCAGGCCAACAAGAAAGTGCTGAGGAGAAAAGAGAGAGCCAGAGAGCAGATTTGGGAGTAGCATGGAAGTGGCTGGTGACTGACAGCTCCACAAGAGGTGAGGGCAGCTACCGAACTTGCTGTGAAAGCAGAGAAGAGTGCTGGAAGGAATGTGCCAGTCTTCACTCCACTGCTCTGGGAATCAACCATGCCAAATACCAGACAGTGACAGACTTCCAGAAAAGCCCCCAAAATTCACAACTGCTTTTTGCACGTTAAACACACGCAGCACAGAATACATGCCCCAGGCAAGAAGGCTGACATGAGCATTATTCTGGTCCCTTTTCACTAACAACGACCAAGTCCCTTAACTCCTAACCCAACCTTACCCACTTACAGCCTGGAAGGGAAACACCCAGGGACACCCATATGCTTTGTTGACCTGCACCAGTGTAGGAAGGTGCTAAGTCTTCACCTTCTCATGCTTCCGGAGCAACTCATGCCTCTGGAGGAAATACTGGTCCTTTAGCTGCTGCTTGACAAGCTGGTGCTTCTCCTGTTGCTGCCGCTCTTCAAGATCCCAGATGCAAGCCTCCCGATCTGTGGAAAGGAGGAGGGTTAGGAGATAACCCACCCTGATTCCTCAGCGTGGTCACACAAAGCATCCCAAGCTCAAGAGACCCCTACACACATGAGCAGTGCAACAGATGTGGGGGGTGATCATTCACCTCCTGTTTTCCAGGAGAAATTGGTTGCAAACCATATTAGAGAGTCATTTCTTTCAATTATGAAGCCTAATTGGTTCATATTTGTAAAGCACTTTGAAGATTCAAGTGCTAAGTATTATTACTGTTAAACATTTAGACAGGATCTGGCCAGGCTGTTTTTTTTCTAAATTCCATCTTGCCAGCTTGCAACTCTGTCACAGCATCTGCTGTGTGGGAAGAGCCAGCGTTGGATAAACCCATGGTTACAGCATTCCGTTTCCTCCTTTACAGCCTTTGCCACCCACCTCTCATGAGCTGCTGCTTTTTGTTCAGACACTCGCGTTCCTTGTCGCAGATCTCCCTTTTGTTCTGGGCAGTTATATTTTTCATGGCTTGCTCCAGGTCCTCCTTCTGCTTGGCCAAGAACTCCTGTTCCTGGAAGAAACCAGCGGTACCACCATGAGCCCTCCTTCTGCTGCAACTTGAAAAGCATCTGGTGGTATTTTAGAAGAGGCCAGTCCCCCAAGGAGGAAGGATGCTTCTATCTACTATGCACCTTCCAGTCTTGGAGTCGTGGCAATCTTCTCTCAGCCTTACCATGGTTTGTTTTTTCTGGGTGAAGTCATCCATCTTCGCCTTCATGTTCCCTTTGCGCTGTTGCCGTGGCAGCTTCTCAACCTCGTTCTTGACCTTTGCAGAGGAAAATGAGATTTATCTGCAGGTAACTCTAGGCTAAGACCAACCCCACCTAATGTCACTGCACAGCTGCACCTCAGGAAACACCCAAATATGCCAAAGAAAAGCAAGAGCTTCCTGCTAAAACACCAACAACTGCTTCCCTCTCAAGCTGTGCCATGGAGAAAGGCTGAAGCTTTCCTGGAAGAAAGAAATGCAGGAAACCAGCTTTCCTCCCTCTTACCCCTATTTTTACCTCCTTCTTCATCTGCTTCAGCTGCTCCAGGAATTTGACATGGTCCCGCTCCTGCTCCAGGCGAATGCGCTTGGCCTCCTCCCGCCGGCGCAGGGAGTGATCTTGTTCCATCTTCTCAATCTGCTGCTTCTGCTGCCGTTCCAGGTTTTCCAGTTCTGTGTCGTAGAACTTCTTCTTTGCCTGTATGGGAAGGGAACAAAGGGAATAGAGGTCAACTTCAGCCTCCTCTCCACTTTGTTTCCTTCCAAAAGTTAAAAAAGAAAAAATGAAAAGAAAAAAAGAAAGCGGTGGGGGATTGTCCTTGCATGGATTGAGTCATTGAGCCTCTTTACTAAACAGAGAAGAAGGAAATTTCCAACTAACACCCCACAAAGCACACAGGGCAGAGCCAGCTCTAGCATCAGCACTTTAATTATTTTTGAACTTGTTTTGGCATTGACACACTTCAAGCTTTTCTCCTGTTTATGTCCTGATTTACAACATCCCACTGGGATCCAAGGTTCTGGGCAAATATTGGCTCAAGCAGAACAGTTCTTTTTCTGCAGGCAAGGATTTCCAAGTTTGAGGCTCTGTGCTCCAACAGTGTCCTTGTGTCCAATCTCTCCCTGCCTGCAGCTCACAGGGATGGACCACCTAGGAGTCAAAAAGAGCAGGTTGCCCCAGGAAAAGAGTAAAGGAAGCAGGTTTGGGGGTTGCACAGATCATTGCATGTGATTACAAATCCTGCAAATGAAAAGTGACTTGCCAAGATGGGCCTTCACAGATATGGCACAGCAAGACTGTAGAAATACAGCAGAGCCCAGGAATAAGTGAGGGCTCCCAGCCTTCCATGAGGGGATGGGGCTTCCAGGAGCACATGTAGCGTGGATTAATAAAGGGGTATTTAAAGCTTTCCTGAGCCATCTTTTAAAGGGGCTCCCGTGCAAGTGGGGAAATTTAAGTCACATATATGTAAGAAATTCTTCCCTGTGAGAGTGGTGAGGCCCTGGCACAGGTTGCCCAGAGAAGCTGTGGCTGCCCCATCCCTGGAAGTGTTCAAGGCCAGGTTGGACGAGACTTGGAGCAACCTGGCCTAGTGGAAGGTGTCCCTGCCCATGGCAGAGGGGTTGGAACGAGACGACATTTAAGGTCCCTTCCAACCCAAACCATTCTGTGTACTTCAAGAGAAGATGGCCATGGAGGGACTAAATCTGTGAGCCCAGTTTATCTTTATTCAATTTACACTCATAGGCCTGCCAGATTTCCTGCTGTTACATGTTGGCCACATTCCTTTCTCATTTAAAGGATTTTGTCCCGTGGAATACACTGGGATAATAAACTGTTTCTTACAGTAGCCATGAACAGATATACACAAAAAAGTCATTAAAGAGGATAAGTCCAGAACAACCCTTCCCCCTGCAACACCCTACCAGGCAAAGGCCATCAGTGCTTCCCAAGCTGCAGAACACTTGTGCTTAATGCCCAGAAAAGCCTCCATCCTCCACAGAGGCATCCCATGCCTCACATCCCAAAGAGGTTCCTTGACATTTCTGCTCTCTCTGGACATGATACACCAAGGTTGTTGCAACCCAGAGAGCATCACTCTGTGTGAGGGTTTGCAGGGCACCTGCAGAGAAGTCAAACCAGCTTATTCCCAGGAGCTTCCCCTCACGTACCATCATTTCTTGCTCGAAGCGCCGGAGCATCTGCTCCAGCTGCAGCTGGTGCTTGTTGTTGAGCTGGGCCTGGTTTCGGTGCTCCTCCTTCTGAAGGAGGCGCAGCTCCCGCAGCTCCTGGCGCCTGCAGAGGGTTAAAATGGAGGGAGAGAGAAAAATACAGAGTCAGACAAGTGCAGAGGCATGTGGGTGAGCAGAGATGGCAGAATAAAAGGCCAGAGCACTTCAGAGCAGCACAGCCATCCTGTAGGATCCTGCCGTTTGCTTTGAGCACAAGCAGGAGGTAAATGCCATCTGACTGATGTGCTCTCAGGCTCTGTGACACTGTGAGGAATCAGGATGCTAATTATGGGAACTGCTGGGAAAACCATCAGCTTTCACAGGTAAGGCCTATTAGCATTCACAGCTTCTCAAACAAGCCCTGTCAAAGCTCCTAAGTTGATTCTGCAGTCACTGCTGCCCCAACCAGCACCCAAAATACCCATTCTGCCAGCTGGGTTAGGACTCTCTGATTTTCAAAACAAAGCTGAGGCCAAGCTGGTGCTGCTCTGGCCTGGCCCCTATGCTCTGCATCAGTTCTGGCTCACACCTGGGTGGCAGAAAGAGCGGTTTTCCCAATTTCTGACATATCCATCATAACACTGCATCACTCTTCTCATCCAGCTTCACACCCAGTAAAAGGCAGCCTCTGCTCAGAGGGTTGTGTTTGAGCCCAAACCATTCTGTGGTTCCATGATTCCATGAAAGCTGTACCCAGAAATTCCCTGTACTCTCGTACATGTGTTCCCATGCAATTCTCACACAAAAATTAATAGCTTATGAGCTTCTGCATAGATCTGATATTTGGGCCTAGGAATAAGGCTGCCACAGGGACACAAAGTGCTTGGGACAAATTATACTCTCGGGGAGTCCCTGAGAGCAGCACAACGGAGCCTAGAATAGGGAATCAAACAAAATAATTTGTATTTTAATTATTTTAAGGACCTTTTAATTTCAGTGCTAGAAATAGCAGTTTCTCTTTTTTAGAAGAGGTCATGGAGGTTTGAAAGCTGTAAGATCTGTGAAGAAGTCATAAAGGCTTAAGCAGGGAGGATACACCCATGAATATTAAATGATGCTTGAGGAGTTTACAACTCCCTTGGCCTTTCTGTTAATGAAGTCTGAGGAGGTACATGAACAAAAGGAAGAGAAGCACCTTGAGAAGATTTCTGTGCTTATTTCCATTAAGCCAGGCATCTCCAGCCCAGAGAACACATTCAGTCACCCCCAAAGGATAGTCACAGTCTCACTGCATCCTTCCCCTGCATGCAAACAGAGCTCAGCTTAGTGGTACAGCAAGCCCTGTGCCAGCCAAGGAAAAGCTAAAGGAAGTGATGTCCACACTGGAGAGCTGTGCTGTCCAAGTGGAACGAAGATGGGAAATGAGAGCACTTCAAGTCATTCCTGGATTAGCTTGTGGAGAAGAAAACTCTACCCCGGCTCAGTGCCCTGCCCTCTCTCCATCCCAGTGACCCACTTGCCTGAGAAATCTCATTTCTTCATCCTTCTTCTCATCCTCACTGATGATCTTCGAGGTGGTGACACTCACCTCCACTCCATCCACAACAAACTTGCGGGTGCGTTTCAGCGTCTTCTTGTGCATCTGGGAATCCTGAGTTCGGCAAAGGGGGGGAAAGGAGGAGGCCATGAAGGAGCTCCCCGGCTTGTTGCATGGGGTGCAACAGCTGGAAGACTCAGAGCAATTTTGATGCCGTTTGTTCATGAAGAACACACACAAGGAAACCACATGGAGCACAAATCATCGGCCCATTTGGAGATTCCAGCTGCACAGCTTTGCTATCACCTTGCAGAAACCTGACCTGGAAGAGACACAACCCAGCACCCAAAAACCCTTTCTCACTGTGTCCAGCTAAACCATGATTAACATGATTACCTCTTCATGGCTTACTCCTTGTAAAACCCAAAAGACTCCTTTCTCCTTCTGTGGGACCAACTGCGGAGAAGAATTCCATGTGTGGTATTGTATTTCTCTTTGGCTGGCCCCAAGGAGACCAGGTGTCCTGGGAAAGGGGCAAATTGCTATGCAAGAGCATCACATTTCTGTCATCAAGGAACCACACTGATTGCAGGTTCCTGAGGGGGATGTTGGCTCTCGTGGTCACAGCAGGAGGCAGGAGGGGAGGAATGTTTTGCTGAGAGTGATTTTCCGGCACGTTTCTGTGCCGGGAAGCCATCACTCATGCAGGCAATTTGATAAAGATCTTGTGCAACACATCACTCTGCCCACTCAAGTCACAATATTTCTTCTCCTGAAGCTCAGCAAATACCATTCCAGTTATTTTTCCTCTTCCTCTAAGCCATGATGACCTGGCCAGCTCTGGCTCACAAGCATTCCCAGCCTCCAGAAAGCTTTAGCAAAAGCCAAGAAGCCTGGGAGGTCTCTGTGCAAGGCACAGCTGACACAAACCAGGCCAGATGTATGTAGCAGGTTGGAAAAACTGAGAGCAGCACAAGCCCAAATGAACTTTCTCCTGGGGCCAGGTGTTCTAGGAAAGAACAGCAGAGTGATGGGCTATGGATAAAGTTCAGGAAATCACATTTGGGGTTTCACACTTGCATAGTCATACACAGTCAGGAGAGTGGCATGGTTACTTCACACTTCTTAGGGCCCAAAAATAGCTACAAAACATCAGACTTCCATTAGATTTCAGTGACCTGGGGCAGAAGAGGACACATAAACGTGCAGCAGCTCCACTAAGAGCTTCTCCTTCACTTGAGGACAAGCCACATCCCCATGGCACAGCTTCACCCAGCAGTATGTGCTAAGCTGGCCTGAGCCCACCCAGCTGGGACAGTGAATTCATAGACAGGGAAAACACACTGCTGAAGGCCTTTCTCCCTCGTTAGCCCCGTGTTTTCCAACACCCTCTGCCCACCATTCTCACCTTCAGGGAGATGGAGCCGCTTTCCCTGTTGAGGGACAGGTCAGCAGACAAGGAGATGGTGAGGTCCATGCTTTCAGAGGCTGAAGTGCTGCCAGAATCTGAGTCCCCTTTGGACCGGCTGCTGGGTAACGGAGCCGGGGGATCCAAGCTGCCGTTGGCAAGTTTCTCCTCTGTGAAGTTCTCCAGGTGGCTGCTCTCCGGTCGCTCCCCAATGCTCTTCCGCTCCTTGCTGCCTGCCCTGGGCTGCTTGTTCCCCTCTGTTGAGTTACCCAGATGTCCAGGCTGCAAGATGATGTCTGGCTTGTCCTGGGCGGCCAAGGTGGCAGAGCTGGCGGGGGTTTTTGTGGAGTGGTTGCTGTCCAATTTGTCATTGTCACTGCTTATCCCTTCATCTGAGACTTTATCGCTCTGTGCATCTGTGGTGTCCTTGCTGGTCCCCACAGACCCGTTCACTGCTTTGGGCAAGGAAGAGTCTGGAGGCTTCTCCCCATCAAAACTGAGCTGACTTGCCTCAGAGGGGTCCCGCTTGTGCTTACCAGGGGGCTGGAAAGACAGGGAAGGGAAGATGTTGGGTTTGGCACCACACTTAACACAACTGCAAGGGCTATAAGTCCCTACAATTTAGACCAAAGTCAACCGCAGCTAAAGAGTTATTGGGAGGAAATCTTCCCTTTTAGGACATCTGCCCTGAGATACTACTTTCTCCAGGTTTTTGGCCCCAAGGACTATAAACACTATCTGGAAGGAAAAAGCACAGTGAAAATACTCCAGAATCTGCATACTCTGAACAGGCAGCCTAGGAGTTTGCATATCAAGCACTTTTTTCCCATAGCTAGCTCCACTATGGATTAATCACTACTCTGTGCCACAGAGGAGGGAGGTTGAGGCATGTCCCCCAACAAGGCTATCCAGGCAGCTTTGAGATGTCCTCTTCAAAAAGGCCAGCTCAGGGGCAGATCTGTCCAGCTTTTCCAGCCTCTATCAGGGCCTATATATATTTTTTTTCTTTTTAAGCCCCTCCTGTGAGTGGGCACTGGGCCACCCTCCAGTATCATTGTTTCTCCATGCCCTTGGCAGCCACCGAAAAACAGCCCCTCCCTGGCCAAGCAACCATTTTGCCTCCACCTGATGGGGCTCAGAATAGCTGTAAACTCAGCCTGCTGAGCTCTTTCTCCCACCACAGCCACACTGGCAAACTTGCCAGCACGATGCCAGGAGCGCTCACCGAGGCAGACTCCGACGAGCCATCCTCTTCTGCTTCATCCCGACTCTCTTCAATCTCCTCCATCACCTCAGCCTTGGCCTCAGCCACCAGCTCACGCAGGGCCCGGTTGCTGGTCACCTTGCTGACGAAGGGATGCTGAAAACCAAGCACAGTGCACATGCGTGAGGTGGCCAAAAACAGACCTTGTGAGCTCGTGGCCAAGTGACGGTCCTGGCAAGGACCACCTCTTGCTTTAAAACACTGCAAAGACCTGAGGATGTGGTTCTTTCTAGAGTCACTGGGCTTAACCCCCCGGTGAATTTACAGACAGGCATGAGGGAGAACAAGAGAGAACACGGTGCTGAGGTTAAACACACACTCTGCACACAGATGCTCAGAGCCTGGTGCTCTGCAAAGCTGCTTTATGTCAACATCCCCCACACAAAAGCACCAGCTGAATTAAACAAGGGGACATTCCCCCTCCCCACACTGAGCTCTGTGTCTGAGCCCACAGAATGCCAGCAGGAGTCTGGCATTCTGGCCCACAGAATGCCAGTCTGCAGGATCCCTGGGTGCAAACAGAGCCTGGGGGAAGGTTTAATTGAATTCAGGCTGGAATCACTCAGTGCACACAGCGGGGTGTTTGTGTTGAGCTTCAGCAAAAGGCTGTGGAGTCCCTCAGGTCTCTCAGGGACTCCAGCATTGATAGGAGTGTGCAGACACTGCTGCAGGGTGAGAGAGCTGCAGTCAGCACAGAAGAGCACCTTCCAGGTTTTTGTTATTATTTTGAAAACAGACAGGAGGAAAAGACAGGAGTTGAATTTAAATTTGGGATAACCAGGTATCATCCAAGCTGGCTGTCAGATGGATGTTTTTAGGCAACAGGAACCATTTCTACTCCAGCTGGTGTCCATAGGGGCTCCGCTGTTTGCTCCAAGGGGAAAAACATTGCTGACCCTTTTTTGGAGCATTTTAGTGGCTGAAAAGTACTATGAACTTTCTAAACAAGACAAAAATCATCTGAAACCAGTCTGGGACCACAGACCCAGCCCAGGAGCTGGTGCCAGTTCCTACCTCCAGCAGCTGGGCAGCACTGGGACGGGTCTCTGGGTTCTTGTCCAGCGCCTTCTTCAGGAAGTCTCTGAACTCCAGGGACCTGAAAACACATTTGGTGGTGAGAAGTTTAGGAGGGAGAAAGGCCTCGAATGCCACAGGGGTCTGCTTGAACCTTCTTTCAGATTATGTCCCAGCTTGCAGCTGTCCATAATTCCCAATGCACTCCCATGGGAAACCCAATGCTCAGTTATTCTGATTATTTGTAAGTGAATCATCAAAGTGGCCAAGTGAGGGACTAGATTTCCCTTACCTGTGATGGCAACAGATGGTGGGGACTGAGCCCCAGCCACTGTTCCCCAGGGCCAAGGCAGAGGCAGGAGAGTACACCAGCAGGTACTCTCCAAAGGGAGCCCATCACTGGAGCTGCTTGTGGACAAGGATATTCCAGGAGCCACATTGGGAAACGATGGCTGTGAAGGACCAGGAACCCCATAGGAGGGCACCCTCAGCCTGCAAAGCACAGCTCTGAGATCCAGAGCATGTCACTGATCTGCTTCTGGCTTCGGAGCAGCTCCAGAGGAAGCATTCCCACCCTGCCTGCTGGACTTTAGCAGTGGGTTCCTGCCTGTACCACTGTGACAATGCTTGTGACTCCAGTAATCTCCCAGTATTTTGCTACTGGCTATCACACAGCAGGTTTTATAACAATTTAAAAATAAATAAATAAATTAAAATTGACTGATTGGTTTACTTTTAAACACAGAAGTGGCCATTTCTAAGTTTGGAGAAAAATCTGCCTTTCACACACATGGGAGGTTTTGAAAACAGCCAAGGGATCACCCCTCACTTCAGGGGGGCTTGTGGGTGAGCAGCAGCTCCCCCCGTGCTGCCTGCATGCTGTCAGCACTGCTCAGCCAGCAGCGCCTTTGGAGCCCCCAATACATAGCTGGACCTAAAATACAGCTGAACCTAAAATACAGCTGAAATTCTACATTGGGCTCTCAAATAAAACAAAACTCCTAGAAATGACTGGGGTTTTTTCTCTCTTTAAGTTGGGAAACCTGCACTCTGCTGGCCTGAACACCTCACCATTTGGAAGGGCAGCTGAGCGTGGGGGGGTCGGACTTGGCGATCTTCAGCAGGACTCTCATGGGGTTGAGCTCGTGGTGGGGCGGCTCAATCTGGGCCATTTCGATCAGTGTGATCCCCAGGGACCAGATGTCTGCCTTGTAGTCGTACGGAGTGTCCTTCATGGTCTCGCACATCACCACCTCCGGGGCCATCCTGCAAGGAAGGGGCAGAGCAAGGAGCAGGGATGGGGGGGATGACACCACTGCCACACAGTGTGAGCCTTGCAGCAGTAATTAAAGGCTTTAAGTGATCCACAGCATCGCATAAAACCAGCCTTTCCTCCTAGCTCCTGGTTTCAGAAGCAGCAGCATCTTTTCTAAGGGGTCCAAGCCCCTCCCTCTTCCACAGACACGGAGACAACCCATGGAAACCCCCAGGCCATTGACATCTGGCGCGGATGTTGCTTCAGACAATAAATTAATCCTCGCGATTCCATTCCTTCAGCAAGTCGGGTGATTTAGAGATTGTGTTTCTGGAGCGAGGAGTCGTTCCCATGTGCTTGGAGTCGCTCCAAAGCCCACCCCAGCCCCCGGGGTGGGGGAGCAGGGAGAGCACACATGCGAGCACACGTGTGTCCCTTTGCTCTGCCAAGCCTCGGCCGGCCCAGGGCACTGTGACACCACGCAGTGCTCCCACACCACCGAGGCTGCTCACGGCTCCATTCAGGCAAGGAAAACCCTTGCACACGCAGATGTAGCAGCCACGACTCCCACCTGTGGTAAGGCACCAACACATCCCAAAGGCCATGAGCTCCCCACTTCTGGCAAGCCTGATTTTCAGAGGAGTGAAGCTCCTCATGGACACAAGGTTCATAACAAGCAGGTCACTCACCAGTAAGGGGTTCCAATGAAAGAGTCTCGCTTCTGCAAGGTTTTCATGTTTTTGGCAGACACTCCAAAGTCAGCTGCAAAGAGCAGTAACATTAGATGTCATAGGAAAACTAAAAGACCCCTCTGAATTAGCACACTTGGCTGAAATGCAGATTGAAAAGCAAACATTCATATAAGGCAAGAACACGATACAACGTGCTGCGTCCTCTCAACTGAGCATCAGAAATTAAATTTGGTTGTGGGTCCATGAACCCCAGGACCCTCCTCTCCTATGTACCATAAGACATAGGGACATGACAAGCCACCCCTGCCAAACCGTACACATCTAGAAGGAAGTCAAGATCTTTTCTGCAAACAAAAGCAGATACTTTCAGAACTGCTATTTCACAGCGAAAAGGCTCATTTTACTCCAGAAAACCCAAAGTGCTGTTACATTCCTTCTTTCCCTTCAGCCCTGTGCACAGCAGCCACTGCATGATGCCTCTCCTTGATTTTGTCCCTTCTATAGAGAGCTGCTGAAGGCAACCCAACCCAAATCAAATCAGGAAGACCAGTAAAGGGTACTGAGTCCACTCCAGGTGAGTTTTCGCTTTCTGAGACAGCCCTGATACCAGCTGGAGGAGCTGTTACCCATCTGCACCCTGAGTTCAGGGTGTCCCTGACTGTAGGTCACCCTTGGCCCAAGCCAGCAGTGTTTCTACAGTGAAGTAAATGGTCACAGAAAAGTTTCTCTATTCCCAGTCTGGCTGGTCTTCATCAGCACTCACAGACACGTCCCAAGAACACCCAACAGCTGCTGGCACCCCTCATGAGAATCCAGGGGAGATCTGTACCTTTCTGAACAGTTCATACAGACAAATCTACCTGCTTCTCATCCCCCAGCAGGTTTAACTCAAACAGCTAATTTACCTCAAACCCACAGCGGGTTGGCAAAGCAACCTTTTGGCAAAACTCACCCTGTCACCACCAAACCTGCTCTGCAGATAAGAGGAATTCTTCCAGCTCCCAGCCCTGCCAACTGGCACCCTGCACAGGATGCTCAGCAGGCCAAAAAAGCACAAAAATCAAGTTCAAAGAGGGATTAAAAAAGTTCATGCAATAAAAATCCATCGAGGGCCTGAGCATGGTTGTGGCTTGGGGAGCCTCAGCACATTTTGCCTCCTGTGGAACAAAGTCTTTCCATCCTCTTGCCTGCACCTCTCAGCCAGCAGACAAGCAGTGATGTCCCATAGGCAGGACAGCATCCCTCAATTCCCCCTGCACTCAGGCACAGCCAAACACTACAATCCAGCTCCAGCAGCATGTGGGTGTCCTGGGTGTAGCATGGAATGGCCCCAAGCAGCACCATCACCCACAGTTGCTCTCTCAGGAGCTTGGCCAAAGAAGTGCTTGCCAGGCAGCTCACCGAGCTTGATGTCCCCATCCTGGGTGAGGAGCACATTCCCAGCCTTCAGGTCCCGGTGGATGATCTTTTTGCTGTGGAGGTAATGGAGGGCTTCCAACATCTGGCGGCAAATCACTTGGATCTGAGGCTCAGTCAGGCCCCGGTCCAGCTCTGCGGGGAGGGAGAGGGATGTTAAACAGGTCAGGGATAGAGCAATGCTCCACCTGAGCAGCAGGAAGGCACAGGTTACCCAGCAGACCATTGAAAAACCACTGTCCATGTGTCAGAGCAGCAGGAGACAATGCAAATCAGCTTGTTAAGGTAATTTATTCCCTAAGCCAGCACTTGCAGCAGAATGCCCGACTCTTGGAGCTGCTGGTTTATAGCTCCCTCCTGGGAATGCACAGCTGAGGCATTTGGCTCTGGAACAGAGGATAAGGGGGACAAGGAGGGGGAACAAGGCATGCCTGTGACGGGGGTCTGAACTGCAAGTTCCCTGACAGTTTGGGAAACAGGTCCTTGCACACAAGTTGGGTCTTGCCCAGCTGCTGTAAAGAGGAGGGAGCTGAACTTGGCTGCAGGGTCAAACACAGGCATGAACACCCAGGAGATCCATACAAAGCCATGTTCTCATTACCCAGGGAGCTATCCCTGCCATGGAGATGCACTCTACCTCCCTATACCCCATGAGAGACACACCCCTTCCCAAAGGGAAGGGTAGGGCTGTCCCTACCCCCTGCTCTGAGCTGGTTTTTTGGGTAGCCCTGGGTACCAGTGCACCAGTTCATACCCTGCTGTCTGTCCCAGAGTTCAAGGAGAGTTTGGACAATGCTCTCAGGCACATGGTGGGATTCTTGGGGCTGTCCTATGCAGGGCGAGAAGTTGGATTTTGATGATCCTAGTGGGTACCTTCTGACTCAGGATATTCTGTGATTCTCTGATTCTATTTCTGATGCTTGCAGGGACATGCAATCACTGGTGTGACCTCCCTGCTGAGCTCTGTTGGGTCACCTCCACCATCCGAGACTGTTTTTCCAAGGCGACAGCTCTGCAAACCATCAAACTTCCAGATGGTTAGCATCTCCTGAGCTTCCCTCCCTCCCTCTGCAAGCCCTTTGCACTGCAGATCCCTCCTCCAGCAGTTCTGAGCGTGAGGCAGAGCAGACCCAGCCTTAGACAGCACCAACTGCCAAACTGCATGGCCAGGATGGGGACTGAGGGAGGGACCCCAGAAACTGCAACAGATTCAGAGCGAGGATCTCAGCCACAGGCTGAGGGATGCTGGGTCAGCCACTTTTTTCCTCCTCTTCCTCACCGAGATCTCCCTTTCTCTAGGGGAAGCTGATTGTTTTTGTTTTCCCTAGAGCATCCGGTAAAAGCAAGGTGCAATGGGCCACAGGCTTTTTACAAAAGATTTCAATGGGAAAACACCAGTTGCTGGTGGGGATGGGGAGGTAGAACAGGCAGCATTCAGAAACTCTGAATTTACTAATGCTGGGAACATTCCTGAGCTCCAACTCACAGCTCCTCCTGTCCCTCCCTTGGGGGTGACAGTGCTATAGCCAGCCCACTTGCTCAGGGTTTCCTATGCTGCCCCTTCCCAGGTCCTCCACGGACCGACTGCCACGGTCACAGACCCACCAATGCTCAGGGGGATTTTCATGTCCCAAGAGATGGGTGAAAAAAAAAACCTGTTGAGGTTTTCCATGGGGAAGGCATAATTTCTCCAGCACTTTAGAAAACGTAGTTTTCCATGCAGTGATTTGGACCTGCTTGAAAGAAGTTCCCTAAAGGAGGGCCAAGGTTTAAGGGCTGAATCAAAGATGACAAATTTGGCTCCTGGGGATAAATAGAAAGCGAGGTCTTTAGAAATATCAGGGCTGAAAAGGAGTAACCCCCAGGGAGACGTGGCTCTGTCCCAGGGGCTCCAGGGAAGATGTCAAAGCATCCCATTCTCTGTGCAGAGGGGATGCCACCCCCCCACCCTGCAGTCCACACAGCCCTGGCACAGAGGGGCTGTAGCACCAGCCAGGGCTGTTTTGGGGTACACCCACACACCACTGGTCCCAGCAGCTCCCTCTGTGTGGAAGGGAAGAGTTAAAAATGGGAAGATTCCTGGGATTACTGCAAACTGCAGTTTATTAGATGCTCTGCTGCTTCACAAGATGACTGATACCATACAGGGAAGTCAGCAAAAAGATCTTGGGATATTCATCATGACAGACACCCAGATTAAACATCTCAGCCCTGCTGCCCTTCTCGGGAAGCTGTGGGAACAGGATCCCAAGCAGCCGGTGCCCCCAGCAGATAAATATTTTAAAACATCTTTCCCCTCCAGCCAGACTCTTCCTTCTCCCCATGCCTCCTGATCTGCTGATCCCAGCAGCATTTAAATCACAAAAGGACATTAAAGTAGCTCAAAAAATACCCCAGGGCTGCCACACCTTCTGCTCCAGGTAGGAAAATAGGCAAACTCATGGGAGACAAAGGGCAGCTGGAGGAGCTGGGGCACCCATGCCTGCCATCTGTCTGAAGGCTGCCCCTGGGAACGTGCCAAAAGGCTGGAAATGCCTTCGGGCATCGCCCTGGGCACAGAATAGAGCCCGACACCGGCGCTGCACTCACCCAGCATGGTGGCATCCACCGCCCCGCCCGGGCAGAACTCAATCATGATCTGGGGGAACAAAGAGAGAGGAGTTAAAAGTCAGGTCCGTGTCTCAGTGAGAAGAGCCACTGGGCAGGGAAGAGGAGACAAAACCGTGTGATTTGCTTCCCTGCACGGAAAAGCTGCCCCTCAGCACCACCCGGGGGTGCAGAGGCTTTGGAGCTCCCAAGGACACATCCCTTGGGCAATCCCAGCACCAAGGATCACTCGAGCCCTGGGGTCAGAACATCCCCAGCAGCCTCGTACCTGGATGCCCACCCCAAGCAACCAGCTTCAGTATTTCCAGCTTCCTCTCTGTTTACATCTCTTCTCGTTGCATTTTGGAGCCGGGGCTGCTCCACCGAGCAGCCCTGCCAAAAGGATGAGATAGCTGTCATAGCTGGGAGCTGACGTGGCTGGGAGAAATCAGGCAGGATTTTCTCTGGCAAATGAGGGATGGGGAGGGCTGTCATGTCTTCAGAGTGGTTTTTTTTCAACTATTTTTGTTTCCCCACACTGCTCAGTAGTTCACTGCTCTCTTGATTTTGAACCATTTGAGGGGAAAATATGCTAATTAAGAGGTTGAGTACATTCACCAGACTGATGCTGTTTTTCTCCCAAGGACATGCACAGAGTCCTGCCAGTCCCACACATCTGCTTGCCTGGGCCCTGCCATCCCCTCCACATCATCCCCTTCCCCCTCACCTCTGCACAGACTCAGCCAGAGCTGCCCCAGTGCTGGCCCCCATTCCCTGATCCCCTTCGGGGCAACCAGGGCTGCTCAGATAAACAGATTACAATTTCAAGCAGCCAGGGATTACAAGGGACAAGAGATGCTTCACCTCTCTGACAAGCTCTTCTCCTTGTCGAGGTGACACAGGGCAACATACCGGAGAGGTGAAATGCCAGAGTTTACTCCGAGGACAGTGCCTGAGCCAACCCAAGGCAGTTTGTTTACCAGCACAGTTCTATAAGCCCTTCAAGTAGAGGTCATGCTACTCAACACAGCTCTAAGCACTAGAGCAGAAGTTGAGGGTAGAAGGTTCAAGCTCTCTCTTTCCCATGGCCTAATCCTGCAGCGCCAGTAAAGCCACATCCCAACCCTTCAGTCCTGCAGCTCCTACACATGGGCAAGGGAAAGGCTGTTATTGACCTGGACAACACTGGAAGGCAACTGCTTGGTTTTGGAGGAGGAAGGGGAACAGAATCAGGAGCTAGGTTGCAGGAAACCTGGAATTGCTCTGTGAGAATCAGTGCAGGTCCAAGAGCTGGGAGGGAGACAAAGCTGAGATGATAAACCCAGGCAGATGCAACACAGGCGCCATCGGAGGAAGTGGAGAAGAATATACCAGAGGCCAGGGCTGGCGAAGCATTTAAAACAGGCAGATGGAGAGAAGAAATTGGAAAGACATTTGAACCATTCACAGACTTGGAGAACGAATATACACCTGACACAGATTCAAGCAGGAGCCTGGCAGAAAAGATGTCAGTGGGCCAGCAGAACCCTCGCACCAATGGCCCATATAAACACTTTTTTCTCTTGCTTGAGTTACTACCTTGAATCAGAGAATCAGCAGCTTCACTAGCAAATGGAAAGGTAAGAATTGTCTCCTCTCATGGACTCCCCAGGCAGAGAACTGCACTGGAGCCCTGTGTCTCATCATCACCCCAGCACAGGTCTAGGAGGCTCATATGTTTTTTATAGTGCTCCTCATCACATTTATCAGAGCATACTAACACCACCTGCAGACACCAGCCTTTCCTGGCCTCCTCAGAGCCCAAAGCACCAGAAACAAACCTCAAACAAGCCCCACACCTAGCTGCCAGCTGGGAGGCCAAGGGCTTTCTCTTCCTTTGAGGGTGAGGGGATGTATGGTCCTCTGCCAACCTGCTGATGGAACCTCTGCACAATGACAACAAGATCCCACCTGTGGGACATGTCTTCTGCCAAACCATCCAACCTGCCACTTAGCCCAGACCAGCACAGAGTGAGTGATCTGTCCCCCAGGCAGATGCTGGGCTGAGGTTTCCTACCAGGGTCACAGCTGGCACAGCCAAAACGTGCTCTGGTCAGACACACCGAGCTTTTAAATGGGGAAAGGCCAAGCACAACACAGGAGACTCTGGATCTGCGTGGGATGCATTTCACCTCACAAAACTTCATTCAGGTTCACAGTCTAGCAATGAGAAAATTAGGAGAATCAGCCCATCTGAAACAGCATGACCACATATGTTTATGCAGGAACAGCAGCCTCCAAGTCAGGCACTGGGAAGATGGGAAACATGGAAAACTTAAAAATATGCATTTCCAACAAGGGCAGAAATGCCAAAGAATAATCATGGGCATGGCCAGATAGTCAGAACAGCCAAAAACTAATGAGCTCATTTCAGCACAGAAAATACTATTTAAAAAAACTCAACTGGCAATCCCACAGATCACACTCCACACACACTTCCTTCCAGGAGCAGGACCAGCCTGGGAAACGTTTTGCCATTGAAGTAGGTAGGAAGGCAAGCCTGGTGACAGCAGGACCCAGCCATCTCTGTGTGTGAGCTGGGAGATGGAGGAAGCTCACAGAAGGCAGAGGCTGTGCAGGCACTGTGCCCAGACCTGCGGCAGGAAGGGGACGGTGGGATAGTCTCTGACACCCTGGGGCAGGCAGTCTGTCACTGAGAAACAAGTTGGGAAGATCATTAAACTCTCTTCTTAGGGCTGTTTCCACGTGCTTTGCTATATGGGCTGACTACTCCTTTACTGAGGTGTTCCCTAGCCCCTCTGGAGCTGTAACCGCTCTAGTGACAGTGCCAACTGCCCCCCCAGCACTGCCCCGGGCTGCTCCCTGCGCTGTGCTCGGCCACCTCACCATCCCCCTGCGACCTGCAGAGCTGGGACCCTGCACAGGGCTCACTGAGGAGCCACAGTAGTGCTGCAAAACAGTGGTTTCACACACTCGGTCCCAAAAAAACTCCTCTGGTCTTGAGAACCAGAGATATGCGACCCAAGGGGGGGCTCTGCCCCACTGCCGACATCCCAAAAGCTGCTCCTTCACAGTAATTAGTGCTGGGGGGAGCACCCACACCTCCTCTTCCTCCTTCTGTTTGGAGTCCAGCACCCCTTGGGGGGTCTACAGCGATCAGCCTGGAATGGGGCTGGAGCAAACATCCTGTTTATAATGATTTCCTCCACACAAGAAATCCAGGGACTTCCTCGCCAAAGGCTGCCAGGCTGCTGGTGGGACATGCAGCAACAACAGGAGCTCTCCCTCCTGCTGCCACATCAAAGCTCTTATAATCCCCAGGGTTTACACACTATCAACATTTTAGTTTTCAGTCCGTAGGCAGTTACAACCACACCAAAATTCACTCCATCGCTGAGGTATCTGAACAACATGACCAACTGACAGCTGCAGACACACAGACAGAACCCCCAGCTTTGACTCCACGGCCAAGGAACTCCACAGGGATGCTCTAGCTGCACAGGAGCAGATTTGGGCAGCTGCTTTGCAGACAGAGAAAAGAACCTACTCTTACTACCTCTCAAAACCTTCATGCCTTTTCTCCTATACCTTTAATGAAACAGCACGAATGAAGAGGTCTGCATGCAGAAGCCACAAAAATCTTTCCCTTTCAAGAAACTTTTGCAATGGGCAAAATTAAACTTATATTTGAAAGCGAAGGTCCAATCAAGTTAAAGGGTTTTGCTGGTGACCTTGATTTTTCCCATGGCTCATCCTAGTCCTGCCTTTAGGCACAGCAGGCCATGGTAACATTTTGTAGCCCAAGTGGGAGTAGGGCATGCAGGGGGGGTTGGGGTCCTTTTCTGGGCTGCTTAAGTAATAAGTGAATGCCTGGGAGAACAGGAAGCAGAATCCAGTGAGCCTGGGGTTTCCCAGGAGGATAAATGTACATACATGTATGAAACAGCTATGGCTTAAATTAATTGCTCTAAAATTGTACCAGAGTAAGTGAGCATCACGTGTTATGAAAAAGCATTATATGACTTAACAGCTTACGAGAGTAGATTGGGCACTGTGCCAGGAGAATCCCTCCAGCACCTTCACCTGAGGACCAGAGGAACACCAACCTAGAAAATAAACCTAGGACAGATCAGAGCCCAGTGCATTATCTGGGTCTGACAAACCAGGAGCAGCATCTCCTGCCCAGGTACCAAGGTCCTCCCAGGTGGAACCAAGACCCTGCTTGCTCCTCTCACCCTGGGCAGGACTGGTTCTGCCTTTTGGGTGTGTTGAACACCTGGAACCTTCTATAACACTAAAAAAAAAGTAAAAATACAAAAGGCTTATCTTGAAAGATAATTTTACCAAACACTGCACAGTCGTCAAGGGTGGAACAGCTGATGTCCTTGAACAGGGTTTGCAATTGAAACCCAATTAAGAGGAGAGGACGCACCCTCAGCCCAGCTCTTACTCACCCGATTGGCATGACAGAGGGCAGGGGCCCATGAACCCTTCCCTCAGCAGTGCTGGAGAAATGCCTCTTCCAGTCAGAAAGGGAGAGGAGGGTGGAAAACAAAAGCAATCAGCTGGGAAAGCTGGGGGCAGCTCATCTCAGGGGTGGCAGCCCTGGGCAGCCAGGCATTTCCCACGGAGCGCAGGGAGGCCACCAGGTCCCCTTAGGACAGAGGAGCCCTTGGCTGGCAGCCCAGTTGCTCCCAAGTCACTGGACGTGACCGGTGCCTGCAGGCTTTTCCTGTGACTTTGCTGCTTGTGCAGTTGCATGTTTAAGAACCCAATCACTTTGGGGTCAAGGTGGTGCTCCAGAGCACCCAGCAGTGTGTGCACACTGTGCCAAGCACTGTCACCACCCACCCTTCCCACACAGCTCTGGGCATCAGGGCCCCCAGGATCCACCTGCCCCCAGATGCACCCTGCCTGGCCCAGAAACTGCTTTAAAACTGAAGTACTTCAGCAATTTCCTCTCCTAATCTGCAGCAGAGGGTTTCATTTTGTTTGTTGAGGCAGCTGCCCGCCGCTGGGGAGAAGGTAACCCGCAGCATCCTGCTGCTGCGGCTGCCGCCGTCACCCACGCACAGCCTCGTGGCTCTGCCGTGTTTTTGGGGCAACTTAGAGGCATCCTTGTCACCCACAGCAGGAAGCAGCCTCCAGCACAGCCACCAGCTCTCCCGCCCTGTGTTGGCGCAGAGGTGCTGGGGAGATAAGAAAAGTAAATTTGGTAAAGTAAACTGTGCTCCATTTACAGAGCAAGCTGGTGAAGGACATGCTCTCAGGTTGCCTCCTTGCCTGCCATCACACCTCTTCCATCTTCCCTTTCTCCAGAAGGTCAACTTGGCACAAAGCTCCCAGGCGGGTGTTTGCCATTAGCAGCAATTTCCATCTTGATGTTCTCCAAGTTGGAGCGGGGCACGGAGAAGGAGAGGGGTGTGTCACAGATGGCCCCAGCCACGCTCACCATCAGAATTAAGTCCTGCTTCGTGTGGAGCTGCCATTGCATGGGGATCACAGTGGGTCCCTGGGCTGTCCCCCATGAGCAGAGCTGGGAGGAAGGATCCAGGGCAGATGTGCCTGTGAGGGTCCCGCAGCAGGGAGAACGGGGCTTTCCTGGCATCGCCCACCCACTTACGGGAAAAGCAGAAGAAATGCAACAAAAACAACAGCTCCCGTGATCCAGAGGCAGCGGGGTGGGGGACAGGAATCCTCTGCATGCAAAATGTAACAAAAGTGAAAAGAGAACCAGAGCCTGGCTGTCTCCAGCTGTTCTGGTGCTGCAGAGAGAGATGAGCTGACCCACCGTGAGGGTGGGTGGGGAGGGCGGCACAGAACAGTTACAGGGACTCCCACTACAGAGATTCCCACCTACAAAACCTCCATGCTCCAGGTGCTGTGCATTCCCCACGCTGCCTGTCACTGCAGCCACCCTGCCCTGGTCGATGTGCCGAGTCAGCAATGCTGTGAGCCGAAGCCCACCCCTCCTCCCAGCGTATCCAGGCAATGGATGCTGCTTCCAAAGCTTCCTCAAATAGGAACCACCAGCTTGTTCAGCCCTACAACAAGGGGACGAGGGGACCCTGCTCATGCTGAGGCATGGGAGGGAAGGGGAAAAGAAACCCCCTTACAATGAATTTTGCAAAGCTGCTTTGTAGCAAGCAGACACAGCTTTTCCATTAGGGGATTGCCCAAAGGGGGAAGTCAGGATCCTCCTTCTGCTGCAGCAAAACTGGTGACTGGGAGGCGAGAAAGCCACCAAGGCAGCACCACATGGGCAGCATCACCTCGGGTGAAAACCGCAGAGCACGTAACCCTGCCTGGATTTCAACAGATGAACGCTTTGAGTAACAGCCGCTGCCTTTGCGGCTGCAGAGCCCTCCCCTGGCTCAGTCGGCCCCTGCTGCTGCCCCTGCAGCCAGGCAGGGACAGGTTGGTCCCTCTCAGAGAGCCCCCAGCCCCACAGAGGCAGCTCATTGGGGTCCCTGCATTGCAGCTGCTGAGAGTGAAGGCTTTGGCCACGAAACCTGGTGCTGCCAGAAAGGAGCCCCAGCCTGGTGCCTTCCTCCGGCTTCTCTACCCCTGTGGAGCAAACACAGCCAGGAGACCTCACACCCCCTCCCTGGCAGTGCAGGAGGAGCCCCACTTGAGAACAGACCTCCTGTGTGCACTGCCCAAACCCACCCAAAATATTTCCTGGCTTTGGCGTGGGCACAGCGTGTCCCTTCAGTGCACTGAGCCCAGCCCAGGACTGGGTTTCCTGGAGGCCCCTCACACAGCCCACACCAGCACCATGGCACCCATAGCATAGGATAACCCCCCTGGCATTGCAGGTGGTAGGGACAAGGCAGGAGGAGCAGGAGGAAATGGTCTAGACCTCCCCATCTGCAACAGAGGAGTCACTGCAAGACAGGTCTCTCTTCCCAGCATTTGGATCACACACCACAGGCGAGACAAGCTCCTTCCCAAGCCCTGCAGGAGTGGTGGGAAGCTGAGAGCCCAGACGGTCTCTAGGGCTTTTGGTCTTGTCTCAGAGGCAGAGGAGACTGAGCAAGTCGAGGAAAGCATCTTCCTACAGCCCCTCAGTCTTGGTTTTAGCACTGCAGAAAGTTTCCTGACTCGTTACCCACAATGGTGGTTTATTGGCTACTGAATTCCTGCTTTCTCATCTAGTTCTTCAGGATGAATGTCACCCATCAGCCTGCTGGTGGCCTTCCCACACTGCTGCTAAGCCCCATAATATAGATGCCACGGAAAATAAAGGACAGAGGCAACAGCTGGCTCTGTGCTTAAACTCTGAACGCTACCATAGCACTGAGAGGACTCTGAAAAGGTCAGGAGCACCTGGAACAGGGGCCAAGATCTGCACAAATCACATGGAGGGGATGACCCTGGTCAAGCAACACTGGCTGCAGCAAATGCAAAGCATAGCACAAAGAACACAGATGGTCATTTGCCCAAAAGGTGCCCAGATAAATGATGGATATAGACCTCAAACCCCATCCTGAGATCACTCTGTGCCAGAGTCCAGCCCTGCACACAGAGTGGACACCTGGGACACAGACATCAACGTCCATATGTACCCTGAGAAGCCAGCACCATCTCCACAGCCCAGCTATGGCCCAGGCACATGAGCAGGCCAGGCACTCTCCCCATGAACAGCTCATATCCAGCCCTACTTATTTGTTTGGGCTTTCACCAGCACGCAGGGCCTCCAAACACATCAGCATGGACTGAAGAGCCACTTGGCTCCATCTCCTGTCCCTCCAATCTCATTGTGTGCCTTGGGCTGATGGGCTGAGCATCCTCATGGCTCCAATAAAAACTTTAGACACATTTCTGCCTCTCAGGACTTAGAAATAGGCTTCAGCTCCTGAGTGACACAAAGGCCAGAGGACAGAGTTGTTCCTCCCTGAAGGAAAGAACACTGAGATATATTTAGGAATAGAAGCCATGTTTAGTCAGGGTTAAGGGGCATGTCCTTGACCCCATCTGTGTGACATCAAACCCGAGTTCTGGTAGTTAACAGCAAAGCTACACTGTCCTGTCTGCTGCAAGAGGAGGCAGGACAAGCCATGCCGGAGCAGACCTTCTAGGAGCAGGTCCCCTCTCCCCCTCATAGCACAGGGGTGTGCAGGACCAGAGGGGCTGGTTTTGTGGAGCACCACCTTGGCTTTTAAATACCATTTGGTCAGATCCACTCCCTCTTCTGCTTGCAAGTGTGTTGAGTCTCCCCGTTATCTCAGCCAGCCTGCCCTGCTCCGACTGAAGTCCAAGGATTAAGTTTACATTATGGGTCGGAGGAAGGAGGTGGATCGCATTCCTCCACCCACTTAACTTGGCACTTTCCCCACCAGCCTCCTGCCCAATGCTTTTCACCCAACACGTGCCAAAGGCCTGTAAGAAAATGGGGAGCAGATTACACCAGTGTTGCTCATATGCCAGATGGGCTCACTCAAAGCAAGGCTGAGCTGCTCCAGCTGTTTGCTGGGGGCTGAAGACAGGGCAATACACAAAAGCAGCCTGTTACACACCGAGGACACGCGACATCCTTCCGGACCTCATTCCTACAGCCCCACGAGGCCACCGTGTCACCAACACAAAAGGGGACAAACACTCAAGTATCTGCAAAAACCACCAGCTCCATGCTCCCCTCCCAGCCAGCCCTCAGCACACACTAGAGAGCACATAAAATAATACAGAAGCCACCAGAAGCCTCTTTGCTGCCACAGAGCAGCACAAATGTCAAAAGCTTGCCTGACATGGCAAGTATGCTGTAGGTGGAAGCGAAATAATTAGCTTTCTGTAAGAGAGTGCTCCAGGCTTGCCAATTTCCCCTTACAAACAAGGACACTATTCAGAGACTTTAAATATAATAAACCTTTCTGCCCCCTTTTCTGAACAAAATAACCTACAGAGAAAAATATTTGAAATAAAAAAAGTCTGCCCCCGTAAGGAGTGGGGGAAAGAAGATGCAGGGCAGCAAGTGAGGAACCCAAGGTTTATAGAGTTTCAGAGCAGGAAAACTTCATGGAGAACAAAGTCAGATAGCACTGCATACTCCTTGTGAAATGCAGAACTCCCTGCTGATCTTAAGGGAAACTGGGGATGAGTTCCTCACATCTAAATCACTCCAAGATGACAAAATATTTCCTTGAACTACCCCCAACAGTTGGCAGAAATATTCCCATTCCTACCAAAATTTTGGCAGAACAAATTAAAACTCCTTTTATTTTAACCAAATGGTTTTGATGTTGCAAGAAGCATCTTTCCCCTTCCTAGAACCACACAGGGCACTGAGTTTCTTTTGACAAGGGTTGCTATCCAACCCCCTTGAATTTATCATCCTGACTTTCAGCATCCCAGAAATCCAGAATCCAAAATCACCCGTGGCCAGCGAATGCAAACAGCTCCGGGGTGCAGAGGAGAGAGGGTTGGCATGGCTGTAGCCAGGGTACCTGGGATGCTGAGTGCTGCAGGAAGGGTTAATTGCAACACACATGGACTTCTTCATGAGCCCCCCCTTCAGGGATCAGAGCACGACTGGCTCTAAGCACTCTGGGCTCCAATGTTGTGCTCTGCAGAGCAGGGACGGAGGGACGAAGGCCAGAGCTGCTCTTTGCCATAGAAACCAGAAAAAAACAGCCAGGCCATGGCTCTCTGCCCAGGCACAGGGCAAAGCCTTTGCTGCTTGGAGGGCTGTCACTGGGATCCCCTTCTCTTACCAACTTAATCAGCATTTAGAGGCCACTCAGTTCACGAAGGGCGTTTGTTACTGGGTGGGAAGCTGAACTCAGAAAACAATTTCAAATATAAATACCTAAAAGGAACAAGTTTCTTCTTCAGTGGGAAGATTCACCAACCTCAAGTGCCCTAAGTTTGTGTCAGCAAACTTGAAATAGATGATGCATTTCAGAAGGGCAAAGCTCGCTGTGAGAGCTGGAGTTTGACCCAGGACAAGCTTCCTGATGTCTTTTATTAAGTCAGCAGTTCCAACACAGCCCCAAAGCCTCGCCTGGCCAGGAGGACAACTCATGGAAGGGGTGGCAAAAGACTTTACAAGTTTTCCACTCCTGCCTGGCACCTCCCTAGAAACAGCTATTTGTCCTAACCATCCCAAAATTCACATACAAGGTGCCTGGATCCGTCACACAAGAGGAGTACTGCTATTTAACTGTTTCAGTGAGGGCTTTGAAGTCAATGGAAAGCACCCCAAGCCGTAAGGTCTCCAAAAAGACATCCCTCCCTCCCAAATGACAACTTTCAGGCTATATCTGAAATAAAGAAGTCTAAACCTTCAAGCTACCCCTTGTTTCAGGGCTTAGGCTGAAACTAGGCTTCAAGGCACTGTCTCCCATACACAGGTAGTTCATAAATATTCGCTTATATGCAAACATTGTTCCTTAGCATTTCCCTTGGAGAGCCAGCCAAGTGGGAATGTGGCTTATTGCGATTCAGTTCTAAACAAAGTTTTCAAGTGCTTTGAAAACTGATTTGCCTACAGGCTTCTTGTCTGCTGTTTTCTTTACATAAAACTATGGCCTCATGGTTATAACCCTGGACTGCGATTCAGCACATAAGACTAATTCCCAGGGCTCCTGGGTAAACTTTAGGCAAATTCTTGTCTGTGTCTCCACTCTTATAGCTGGGATAATGACACCAAGTCTCTTTTATAAAGCATTCCATGGTGTTCAGATGACAAGGCTGTGTAATCACAGGCAATATTATTGCTTCAATAACCTTTTCATGCAACGTTATCCTGTATAAAGGGTGGCAGACAAAGGCTTCTATTCTAGTTTGTGTTGTCATGTTGCTACCTGTAGAAGCACTCTTGAACTCAGCTGAGCTATGGTAATTTGCCTGCTGCATAAGTCATTCTTGGTGGTGGTTAAAAATCACTTGGTTTCTATCCCTGCTTTAAGGGAAACCCCCAGTTTTACCCAGAACAAGATTTACAGTGACTAGCCAGGAGTTAGAATGCTAAAGCTCACGTTCACAGGATGGAGTATATATGTTGGTCTCACAGAACTTGCTGCCCAGCTTTCCAGCAGAAGAAGACTTAGGTCTCCATGTCTTTGGGAAAGTCAACAGTCTGCGGAATAGGGAGCAGAGAGAAGCCTTACTGCTCCACAGAGAGACAGCAGGTGGCAGGGAAAGGAGGTAAGGAGGATGCCATCCAGACACGCCCTCCACAGCATCCCAGCTGGCAAAGACACAGTCCCAGTGTCAGAGCAGAACTGATCACCCATTTCATCAATTATGATACTCTGCTGCTCTGAACAGCAAATTGCTTGACCCTGAAAACTCGGGGAAATGTCAAAAAAATCACTGGGTTACACCACTTTTTCCAGTTTCCAGCTCTGGCTATGATGGTGTGCTTCCAGCTGACCCTAAGGACAGGGAGAGGACACTGTGATATCCCTGCTGCACTCCCAGCCTCCAGGGCCAAGCAATGCCCTGTCCCAATGAGTGCAGATGTCTGCCCACATCTGCTCCTCGCCTACCCACCCTGCAGAAGTTACTGGGGATGTTTTGCCATTCTGCCCAAATTCTGGACTGGCAGGAATTTAGAAACCAGTCCAGCGAACACCACCCCCACACTGGTTTGCCCAGTGGGGTTTATCCTGCAGCAGCTCACAGGAACCAGAGCACAGCCCAGCTGGCAGCCTAGAACGGTGTGTCTCAGGGCACAGCTATATCTGGAAGGGATTTACATTTCTGCAGCTGGGGTAACGAGAAAGAGAAAGGAAAGGGTTGCTCCTTTAGGACACTGTCGAGCTGTTTAACAAAGTTTGGGATCACTTTGTTTTTCTGGGTCTCTGCTGCAAACAACTGTTCAAGCACTTTGGGGGGAAGTTTTGTACAAAGCTTCAGGAGAACAAGGCCAAGTAGGAAGGGCCAGTTTAGACTGCAGCTCTCCTGCCAAGTGAAGTTTTAAAGGGACACGAATCACCATCAGATTCCTCAGGGACAGAGGACTCAGCAGCCTGGAGAGCCCTGGTCTGGTCCAGCATTCATGCAAACAGGTTCCTGCAGGCATCCAGCCAAGCTTAGGCTACTGGCTCTGCAAGACATCCCTGCAAGTTGTAATAACCCCCCTTTGCTAAGGAAAACTGTAGGGAATCTGACACTGTTATCAGCTCTCTTTTCTGTTTGTTTTAAAGAAAAGGTATTTCCAACTTAAGAGAATTAAAAGCTGAAGATGCTTTACATAGCCCAGCAGTCTAGTGCATGGGATAATGAACATTTATTTATGCTACAGGATTTTCAAGAATGCCCAAATCTCCAGTCAACATCCATATCAAAGGGAGAGCAATCCAAAAAGTCCCTGGCTAAACAGGTCAGGGCCTGCCCACGGAAAATGCAAAAGACTTTTAAGGCAAGTACAAAGACTAGTACAAAGCTGGTGTCTATCTGCCAGCTGTATGAGTTACATACCCACACAGCGGGCCAGGGAGAGGAAACTCTAAGCTGATTAAATTTACCATTCCCAAAATGCTCTGGTGAGGCAGGGTTACCTGCACAGTACAGCGATTTTTTCTTTGATCTCCAGGAAACTTCTGTTTATTCAAAAATCCATTTGCTATAGCAACGATGGGTTATAGAAAGGAGGGAGGGGGAGAGAATTCCCTGGTTCTTTGCTAGAAAGGCTGCACCACCACTGTCAGAGTCCTGTGGTTAAATCCCTGGGGCCAAATGGCATTTCAACTCATTTCCAGAGAATCCTGAAGACTCGATGCTGGAGCATCTCGACAGGTTGCTATAAGAAGGATCCTGGGTTTCCTGCCCTGCTCTGTGGATCAGCTGCCATCCTGTGTTGTCAGTCACCATCCCCTGGGAGCAGAGATTTCCAGCATGAAAGTTCAAGTTCATCACACCAAACAAGACTCTCCTCCCTGGTCACCTTATCTCTCCTCTGTCTGTGGGAGGAGACACTCGGAAACAGCAGAGGTATTCAGAAGCAGGAGATCAAAAGTTCCTCCCTTCCTTTGAGGCTTCAGTCTTTTTTTGTTGTTTTGGAAGAGGAAAAAATACCCAAATATGCAGCCCTCAAGAGGGACACAAGAGCTGTTGTTTTTCTTTCCCATGTACTAATAATTATCAGTGCAAATTCAGTACCGTTGTTTCGAAGCAAACAAACCCAGGTCTCAGTCCCATTCCTCAGTCACAAATAGCTTTAAAAAGTCCATTTTTAAAGCTGTGTTATATTGGGTGAGGGGGATTTGCTTTTGTGTTTCCAAGTCCTACATCACACTTCAGGAAAAGAGACTACAAAATGTGTCCCAGCCACAAGGACTCAAAACAGACCTTTTGTTTGTTTGTTTTTTTGTTTAGTAGTATGAAATTCTCAGCTTTCATTTGGTGCCCCCATTTCCAGCAGCTGGTATTTATGCAAAAGAACATCAAATGCCACAGGGCTTGTAATAAAAATAAAATAAAATCATGAAAGCTCACACCACAGCAGTTTTGCAGCCTCCCTGGGCTGTTTTCAGCCAGCAAAAGACTTTCTGGCCTTTGCCACAAGCAAAGAAAAGGAGATGGAGGGGGAATGGAACAAGGATAGCAGCTTCTGGTGAGGGCACAGCCTCTCTGTGGTGTATTTATATGCCAAGGAAGTTCATGCTGGACACTGCCATTTCACCAGTTATATTCCTGGGGACTCACTGGGGTCCTCCAAGCCCTTGCCTGTGGCTCACAGTGGGCTTTGCTCTGTGCCACTCAAGAACTGGGGTTCTCCTCCTTCAGCTTGATGCCAATCACCTGAAGGTGATTTACCTGATATAAAAGCCAGAGGAATTTGCTGGGTTTGTTTTCATTTCAGTCCTATGGATTTCAAAGCAGCTGCTGTAGGATAAGCCACTTCCCCTTGCACAGAAAGGTCTTTTGCTCCATAAATATTTTATGTCACCTCCTGGCTACTGAAGGGCAAAGCCAGACCCTGGCAAGAGAAGCCACAGGGACCTAAAGCTTCTCAGAGGGACAAGGAAGCTTCTGCAGAAGCAACCACCATGAAGCCCAGGTTTCCTAACATATTTTCCTTGTTAGATCAAGAGTCAGAGAACAGTCAGACCGACTTAGCAAGAACCCCTCTCAGCACCATCAGCTGAGACTGTTTGTGGCACAGACCAAGCTGTAAATTATTCAAGAGCCAAAGAGCCACTGCATTCAGGAGGTTGGGCATATCTGCACCCCTTGCCAGCCTGTCTGTGTGCTCCCATTCCTGTCCCTTTCTCACTTTGAACATTCTCTTTCCACACTGGGCTGCAAGGACAAGGAAACCACAGTGAATTGCTGACTAGACAGGCAGCCCCAGAGGTTCTACCCAAAGCCACTTGGAGCCAAGAGCACAGCGGAGTCCATGAACCCATCATGCAAATGGTCCAGGAAAACGCTGGTGTAAACAACTGCACAGACAGAAATGGGGATAGGATATGGACAGAACAATGAAAGCTGGTGTTTATATTTAGATGCAAATTTTCCCCAGCAGCACTGGTGACCAAGAAGCGGAAGCTTCTTTGGGGAAAACCTGGTAGCGACTAAAAGCCTTCCAGAAGTATAACAGCCTGGCTTATTTACTTCCCTCCAAGCCAGTAAAACACTAGAGCATTAATAAAAACAGCCTGAGCAATGAAATGCAAATGCTACTCAAATAATTAAATAAAGAGAACGATCCTCCTCCCAGAACAATGGCCGGGGCTGTAACGTCTGCCCTCGCGGGAGAGCCTCATATAGGAGGCTCTTGTTCCAGGAGTTTCAAAGAGGCTGTTTAATTTTAGTAGGTCGGCAAGCATATGACATTACAAAGCACTTCTTGGACAAAGGCAGAGCTGAGGAGCTCTGCAATCCATTTTCCCTACAGGAAGGAAGGCAAAGCTTCCTATTGCAGGGAGGAGGTGGAAGGGGAAAGGGTAGGGGGTTCACATTTTAGAGAACAAACAAGGCCAATGTGTAAGATTCAGGCAGACCAGGCACAGAGCAGGGAGGTGAAACCAGCAGAACAGGGTGGACTATAAACCAGCCTCATGTCTTACCCAAGCTCAGCGTGTGTTTGCCTTTTTCATTTTGCCGAGATTAGTTCGGCTGCAGTTGCAATCCATCCAAATCCTGAGTCCCCTCCTAGGAGAGATGTTTGCCTTTCACTTCCTTAGAAGGGTACATATTGACTTTGTTCCTTAACATAGCCAGGGCTCAGCATCACCATTAGCAGCTGTCCTAATACCAGCTGGACAGCTTGTGCCCAGCTCCCTTGAGGCAAGAAGACACTGAACAGAAATGCTCCATGCTGGCACTGCAGCCCTCCAGGTGGGATGTCAAAGAGGAGTTGGGCGCTTTATCCATGGATTTTTAAATAAGAGGGGTCACCAACACATGCTGACATTGCAAAAGGAGCTTGCTGACTAAACACACGTTGCCCAACAAAAGTCCCCCTCCTGCATTGCTTAACTGAGGAATGAACCAGACATGGATTGCATTATCCCAGCTCAGCCCTCAGCACCACAACCAGGGACCGACGGCTCTGACAGCTCAGCTCACACAGGTGCAAGCCCCAAAAGCTGAGATGTCTTTTTTTATCTCTAGTAAAATGACTCAGGGAGGCCACAAAGTTATATGGAACATTAAAAAGAAGAAGGAAAAAGTAACAGAGCTGCTGAACGTACCCTTTGACACTCTCCTGACTTGCCTGTACTTATAAGTAGAAGCAGATGAACTAGCACAGGAGATGGGTTTGGAAATCCTCATTTTCACCCGATTTCCACTATCCTGACCCAGGCACACCTTCATACACACAGTTGTTTGAGCATACAGTGGTTCATGCCCTCACCCTCTCCTGGGCTGCACCTTTCCTATGGCAGCACACAGGAAGGTGCCTTTCACGCTCACCTTCCTCTGCTGCCAGGGACTCAAAGAAAACAGCAGGCAGGGAAAATAAAAAAATAACATATATACCTGCCAGGCTAGGGGAAAGAGCTGCAGGAACCTGCTGTTCCAGCCTTTGCACTAATCCACTCGATTGCGTTTTATGTCCCTGTGCCTCTACAGCCATAGGAAACAAAGCTCATTATCAGCTGCCTTTGCATTACAAATGCTGGGCCAGAAATAAAGCCCAAATCCAAAAAATCATTTGGAAGAGCTACTCTTACAGCAGATGTTTTATAAGAGGGACTGCGAGGGGAACAGATGCCCAGTTTCCTACCAGGAAACAAATTAGTGATGCACTTTCTACCTTTACGAACTCCAAATGCTGGAGAAACCCACAACTCCAGTTTCACTGTGAATATCTCTTGACCCTCCCTTGGCTATTTATAAGCAGCTTTAGTTAGAAGACAGTTTACTCATCAAAGAACACGGGGAAAATCAGGCCCTGATCACACAGTGAGAGGAGCACAGCTTGTGAGTAATTTCCAACTCACACTGATGCTTCAAGCTGCTCCAGAGGTTGTGCTTCACCACAGATCGGCCATTTCCTCCCAGCAGAGTGAGAACTGTGCAGCTGTACACGTCACACACAGCAAGAGCCTCTTACCCAGAGCTTGCCATCCCAATAAAATGCTCCCAGCAGCTTGACAATGTGCCGGTGATCACAGGTTGCCAGGATTTCGATCTCCACCATGTAATCCTCCAGTTCATCTTCACTCTTTGTTTCAATGACTTTGGCAGCCGCTAAAGCACCAGTTTCCTTGTTTTTAGCCTGAAAGACAAAAACAGTGTCAGTCCAACAAAGGCAAGGAGAGCCAGGAACACACAATACTTGCACAATTCCTGCTGCTCCAATTCGCGCTCAGCTTGACTGGCACCAGCCATAACACAAGGAGGGAAACTTGCAGATGCATTTCTGCTTCCTAAACCTGCTCGCAGCATTGCAGAATGGCTGGATATTGTGTCAGGGCCAAAGTATCCTCCTTCCTCCTGCCAGTCTCCAATGCCCACACCACTTCCCATCATGGGGAGACAGAGACTTTTAGAAAAGGAGATGTGTCCTGTTGTTTGTAGAATAGGGGGGAAAAAAAGAAGCAAGAAAACCTTAAAGTATAGAAGCACTCTGATAATATCACAGGTGAAAGTACAAATTACTAAAAGCTCTGAGTATACAATAAATCCAACTAAGATGATCTTGCTCTTTACAACTCTGACAGGAGGGTGGGGCCAGGTGGGGGTCTGACTCTTCTTCCAGGGAACAAGGGACAGGATGAGAGGAAACGGCCTCAAATTGTGGCAGGGGAGGTTCAGGCTGGACATCAGGGAGAGTTTCTTCACAGAAAGGGTTCTCAGGCATTGGAATGGGCTGCCCAGGGAGATGGTGAGTCACCATCCCTGGAGGTGTTCAAGGAACAGCTAGACGTGGCATTCAATCCTCTGGTCTAGTTGATAAGGTGCTGATCGGTCAAATGTTGGACTCAATGATCTTGGAGGTCTTTTTGAACCTAAATCAAACCTGGGTGCATTTGATTTCCCAGGACTAGCCAAGTATTCCCAGTGTGGCATATTATTGAGCCCTTCAGAGCACAGTAACAAAAATTACTACATATGCTCTTCCACCTTCTCCCTCCATTTTAATCGGTTTATTCACCAAATAGCTGAGAAACCATCAAAAACTTGACTTCTCCCAGACCTGCCAGGGCAAGTTTGCATTTTGCAAATGTGATTCGTGTAAATTGTTGGGACAATTAGAAGTTTGCAACAAATCACCAAGAGGGTGTTTGCAAGACAGTCTGCACACAGGGCTGCACCAGGAGATGTGTCACACGCTGGGAGAGAGGGCGAGACAGCAGCTGTTGACTCAGGAGTACCCTGGCATTCCCAGAAGTGCACTGAATCAGCAGATTAAGGGGCAGAAATCCCTACAGCTCACCTGCTCTGCTCCCACTGTCACAGGAGAGCCCCCATGGCATGATTCCAGTTCATCACCCAATTTTTTTCCATCACACCCACTCCAGGCTACATCTCCCCCAGGGGAGCATGTCCCACTGCGGATGTAATCACTGGAGGAGCTGGCCAAGCTCCGGTTGTGACCTTTCTTACCACTCTGTAGTTTACATCTGTGTGTTTGGAAAACCTACGTGGAGCTTACAGGAGGATTAACTCCTGGTATAAACACCACAAGCCCCGCTGAACAGCTTTACATAGCTTAGGTGAGAGTATCAGTGTACCAAGGAACAGGACAGGGAAGGGAGGAGGGAATACAGGGAAAACCATACAAAGGGAGGAAAATGAGGGACCCTGAGCCTCTGCTGGGTTTTGAAGACTTGCTGCATTTGCAAGAGTTGGCAGGAACACAGCTGTGTCCTTACCACAGGGGACAAATTCATTTCCATCTGGACTCGCTGCCCAAATGCAAGACAGCAGCTCACGCTGGCTTCAGAAGAGATTAGGGGGTTTCTTTAGCTCAGGTTGGTTTGTTTCTCACCAAGTAGTCATCAGACACCCACAGAGCAGGGCTTGGAGGGGGGAGGAGACACAGAGCAGAGCAGAGCAAGCACAGGGAAAAGCACAGCGCTTCCAAATGGGAGCAGAAAGTGCCCCACTGTGTTTGCTCTGCACTTAGGGTGTTGGGAGAGGGCCAAGGAGGGGAAGTAAATATTGTGAGAAGAGGTGGGGCTTCCCTTGGAGATCTGCCATTGCACACTTCCCACCAGCAGGGTCCCAGCCAGCTCAGCCCTTTCAGGATGCTGGGGCCCATCAGGCACCTGAGAAAACCCAGGAGCAGAGCACGTCCCAGTCTCCCCACGGCATCATCTCCCACTGAGAGGTCAGAACCAACCTGCTCTCACCCGCAGGCTTCAGGGGAGCCACCTCAGCAGCCACCTCTCATCCCCTCCTGGGCTTGCTAAGGCATCCACGGGGGTGGGTGCTGGGCTGGGGGACAGAGGTTTGCAGAACAGGCTGCAAACTGTTTCTGCAAAAACCAGCCCAATCACAGGGCGTCCAGTTCAGCAAAAGTTCACGTAGGGAAGGCAAAGATGTGGGGAGAGCTTCTGTTTTCAGATAAAACACCACCAAACACGCAGCCCTTGAGGAATTTACGGCATTTCCAATTTTTCCCAGTGAAATTTGTGGACAGAAGCAAAAGAATCACCCAGATGGTGAGATTCGAAGAAACTGTTTGATGCCAGTCTACTACTGGCAGTTGGTCAGTCTAAAGCAGGCATCCAGTTCTATCTTTTAGCTCCTCCACTCCTGGGCATTTTAATCCCATGGATAATTTGTCCTTGGGGTGGTAATTAGCACCAAAAAAAATTAGAGCAGACAGCTGCCAGCATGGTGCCCAGGAGGTGCCGCTGAACTACAGTGAGATTCATTACAGTCATTTAAAACCCCAAAAGCCCTCCTGGCCACCACCAGCCTTTGTGCAAATCAACACAGTGCTCAGACCATGGTGACAGGTCTGTGCAGAAACAGGGCTGGAATGTGCATTCCACAACAGAAAATATGTCACATAAAAGTTATCCAGTAAACCACTTCCAGAAAGCCATGCCAGCAGCTAAGCAGGGTACAACACAAAGGATCTTGCTGGAGTCCTCTGAAGCAAGACAGGCACTGGACACGCTACTGCCAAACACACTGGGAATATAAGGGAACAGGGGATGAGTAGGATTACTCCTAGAAGGCAGAGGAATAAAGAAACCACAGCACAGTTTATGGATTTAAGGGGTGAGAGGTGGCTGTTCAGGTGACAGAAGCGGCTGTTTGGCCTTTGCCTGTGACTCACCCTGGCAGCTATTGTGAAATCCAGATTGTGACAAACACAGGAACTATTTTAAGCCTTTAAAGAACACATTACCAGAAGGCTGGATCGTTCAGTACAGCCAGTTTCTAGGTGAGGCAGAGGAAAACCCTCTGTGAACTCTCACTAGCAGAAAAAAGGAGAACTACCACTGAGAGAGTACTCTGATTGCTTCATATAGGCTTGCTTGCACCCACTATCTTTCCAAGCCAAGGGATGATCCTTTATAAGCTGGTCTGCCATATCATGCCACCATATTTTTGGCATGAGCTATTCTTCCCATCCTTGAAGCCCTGTCCATGCCAGAAGAGCTGATGCTTCAGATATCGCTGAGTGAGAGAAGGAGGAGTAAAGAGCCTGGTGCTTTCAGTGGATGCTGTATTTGGGGTTGACAGCTGTGACTGTGACTGTGACTGCCCCACCCTAATGCACTGTATTCCTGTTGTGTCTTTGTATGCAAGCAATTGCTCACTTATGTATTTCTCTGGGATTACAAATAACGATCAATTGCCTTCTGATGAACTTTGCCTGAGCTCTCTGCATCAATAACGTGGCCAGTCTTCGCAAACCAGGGGTCCCCTGCATCAATAAATAAACACACAATAGACGGGCTTGAGTGCTCATGTTGTAAAATAATCGATGGGAGCTGGAATGAAGATGCCTCCCCTGTGGAGACAGGTTGAGAAAGTTGGGGCTGCTCAGCCTGGAGAAGAGAAGGTTGTGTGAAGACCTCACAGCCCCTTACAGTATCTGAATGGGCTACAAGGAACCTGGAGAGGGACTCTGCATCAGGAACTGTAGGGACAGGACAAGAGGGAATAACTTCAAACTGACAGAGAGTAGGTTTAGATCAGATATTAGGAAGAAATTCCTTACTGTGAGGGTGGTGAGGCCCTGGCACAGGTTGCCCAGAGAAGCTGTGGCTGCACCATCCCTGGAAGTGTCCAAGGCCAGGTTGGACGAGGCTTGAAGCAACCTGGGGCAGTGGAAGGTGTCCCTATCCGTATCAGAGAGGTTGGAACAACATCATCTTTAAGATCCCTTCCAACCCAAACCATTCAATGAGTTCCATACCCAATGAGACCCCTAGAGCCACTTACGTTTGTCACCATAAATGAAGCCAACTTGGGGTTTTGTTTGAAATGCTGAACTCAGGCCTCAGAACCATCCAGAAGGTCAGCTGCTGACAAACGGGCAGGGGTGCAGCAGTGAGGCTGGCACAGCTCTGGTCCCACAGCCCCCATGGGCACTGGGTTGGGCAGGGCTCCGACTGCACTGGGCTGGACCAGCACTGCTGCTCTGGCAGCTGTGGCAACACTTCTGCCAGGGGAAGGGGAAGTGACTTGTGCAACACGCCAAGAACTGTTAGTTCAAAAAAAATAAATTAAAAAAGCAGAAATGCCTTCCTTTGGTTTTACAAGCCAGAGGCGAGGAAAGCAACATCACCAGAGAGCTCAAGCTACTGTTGAGGACTTGTTTTCTATGTAGACCTGCCAAAAAAGTGTGACCAAAGAACAGCACATATACTTTTTCTTGCCTTAAAAGCTCAGCAACGGCCCAGCAGAAGTGGGGGAGAGATAACAAGCCCGCACAGCAGGACGTTAGGCAAAGAGCAGAAATGTCCATGTGATACCTCAGACCTTGCACCCAAACAGCCATAGACCCAGAGGCACAGGAAGAGGCTTTCTGGCTGCTGTGCCCTGCTGTAACCCACCTACAGAATCCGAGCAGACCTTGTGGTACTGGTGTGACTGAGACGTGTGAAAATAAACAAGCAAGGTTTGAAGAGAGGAAAGATCCCCATAGATCAAACATCTTCAGCCTACATAGGTCTAAAACTTGAAAGCACGAAACATCCCTCAAATCACTGGTCCCCTGGAAGAGTGTGGTGCTCCGAGGGAAGCACCCCTGGGGTGGACATCATTTAGCCAATGCCACAACATCAATCAAATAAAAAAATAGAGGAGGGGGGGAAAAGCATTCAAGCACTTCTGAGTTTCCTGGCAACTTCTTGAAACAAATTTGGTCCACAGAAGGCTAATACAGGAGTGGCTGGATGGCTACCATGCCTGAGAACCAGGAAATGGAGGTTAGCCAGGCAGTGACAGTACTCGTGTCTGTTTGTCAGCCATTTCACATGGTGCTAGAAAACATCAGCTAAACAAGGTCCTGGTAGAAGAATTAAAAAGCTATCAGCCCCTCACTATCTCCACAGCACAGGGCTGCCAGGATGGCCCAGCAGCCGCCTGCACTTGCCCAGAGCTGTGATGACAGAAACGCAGGGCAGGAGCAGCCACGATGCCAACAGATGCAAGTGCTGAGGTGCACGAACAGCAGCTGGCTCTGCAGGGTCACAGCTTCCTGCCCTGCCTCTGCCACCTACCCAAATACCACACAGACATTATGGTTGAGCAAATAAACATGAGCTACAGGGGCACGAGGATGGGTAGGTGTCAGGGGAATTGCACAGGAAAGGAAAATTTCCATGTGTTGTATGGGAAGAGCATCCTGTTTTGAAGGGCAGGTATTCTGGGGGTGGCACTGAGGTGCTTTGCTACAGCCAAGAGACAGAAGTCAGTGAATCCAACTCCAGCAGCATTCGTGCCACCCCTCTGCTCTTCACAAGGGACACGCTGCCCCTTCCAACCCCACATCCTGAAGGTGGCACATACCAACACAACTCCTAAAGTCCACTGCCTTCTCTCTCTTCAATGGGAGCAAAGCAGCTCCAGCAGCAATGCTGAGGCCCAGCACTGAGCCAGGACCTGAGCCCTGTGCCAGGGCAGCACTCACCCCTGGCACACCCACACACGCCACCACTCCCCACTGCCTAATTTAAAATAATTCATTATTTTAAAGAATATTATTCTAAGTGCCTTTGCTCTTCTTCTTTTCACTCTGGATTCAGGCTGAGCCAGGCTGGCAATCCTGGTGGATGGGAGGGCACCACAGCCACCCACTACAGGTGGGCAAAGCCCTTGGGGACCCACAACCACAGGCTGCAGCAGTGAGGGGGTGCTTGACCTGAGGCTTATGAGGGGAACCCAAGGTTTACAGACAGCAGCACCCCATGGATGAGAAAAATAACCTTTATTTCCAAGGAAACTGGACACTCAAGAAAAAAAAAAATTAAAAAACCATTACATGTGTTGGGCAGGGATTTTTCTAAGGAAAAACAATTGCCACGTGCTCGAGGGTGAGAGGCTCAAAGCCTTCATCTAAGCTTCCTCCTCCATGCAGTTGCCCACAGCTCCCACTATCAGCAGCACTGCCAAGTTCTAGGCTGTGGCACTGAAGTAATTATCAAAATATTTAGGCCATGGAGAGCTATCCCTCTCCCTTGCCACACCAATACAGCCATGGCCTGGTAGTGCTCAGGACTTCAGCTGGGATGGAGCATCACACGTTTCTGTGAGTTTAAACTGAACATCAAGCTTAAAGTTCAACCAGGTTTAATGTTGTTGGGCCACTGCTCTGCAAGTAAAGGAGCAGTGCCTTCCCATTTCTCTTCCCTCCCCAGCTAAAATATTTTAAGAAAACCCTTCAGCTATTCTAAAGGACAAGACCATGATTTGAGACTACTGTTGGGTTTTGGGGTTTTGGATGTTTCGGGTTTTTTTGTGGCCAATCTGCTTAAACTTCCCCCCACCCTCTCTCTTTTTTATTCCTTCCTCTTTTCTTTTTTTTTTTTTTAAGTTAACTCAGCAGATTAACATCTCTCTGTGACACCCTTTCCAGGAATTACAAATGAAATCATAGAATCACAGAATGGCTTGGGTTGGAAGGGACCTTAAAGGTCACCCAGTTCCTACCCCCTGCTATGGGCAGAGAAACCTCCCACTAGATGAGGTTGCTCAGAGCTCTGTCCAGCCTGGCCTTGAACACTTCCAGGGATGGGGCAGCCACAGTTTCTCTGGACAACCTGTGCCAGGGCCTCACCACCCTCACAGGGGAGAATTTCTTCTGTATATCTAAATCTAAACCTACTCACTCATGAATCAAACAGACAAGAGCTGAACCTGAGTCGCTTGAGCCAACCCATGCAAACAAAATGAGAGCAGTGCAGGTTGGGGTGACGAGCAGAGGGACAGGGACACTCTTGTGCCTCCGTTGCTGTGACAGCCAGGCTTCTAAGGCAGCTGCACAACATCCAACAATTAGTCTTTTATTACCCAAATTTCTAAACAACATTTCTAGTCCGTAGCATGTACAGCACTAATACCACCACAACAGATCAGATAACCCAAATTCAGCTTTTTAAGCGTATCTTAGAGAAAAAAGGAGAACAACAACAGAAAAGACACACTTGTGACTTGCTGTGGCCCGGGGCTCAGCAGGATCTCTTGGGAGCCGTTTCAAGGCAAGTTTAAGTGAACAAACCCCTTTTCCACGGTGCTGGGGGCTGTGGGCAGCGTGTCCCCACCCTGTGAAGGGGAAAGCCTTATCGGGGAGCCAATGTCCCCATCAGCTTGTGCTGGGGAGGGGAGATAGTGCTTCACAAGAGGCCTGAGAGCAGCAAAGCAATCCCACCACGAGAAAGGCTGCGAGTCCCTGGGCTTCCTCCAGCAGAGCACACGCGTCTGCAAGATCCAGTCCATCCCCTGCCAACTCGTGAGTTCTCAGTGCCTATCCTACTTCGTAAACACTGTGTCAAGCAAGCCAGTTCAACTTTGCTCAGCTGAGTGCACAAGGAGCCCAAGACACAGCTCCTTGACAGTGTTCTATGGGGCAGGAACACCCCAAATAACCATCACCCAGCCAAGCCCTCCTTCCTCCTGTAAAACCTGGCCTCATAAAAACAAAACCTACTAAAACCAGCAAATTTTTTCATCTCTCCACATCTAAATTTCTCCCAGGTCAGACTCTTCAGTGTACAAATCCCATCCTTTTGCGCTGCTCAGGGACGACAGACCCTTCAGGATGAATACAACATATGGTATGTACAACAGGATGCAGGCACAGGCGGATTGTATCACCTTCCCACATTTCCGCGTGTGCAAAAGGGTTGGAAGACAGGCAGGAACTTCACTCAAACATCCTGAAACTCTCAGAGCCGTATAAACAGACTTGCTCTAAGCAATGGCTTTTGTGAGAAGAGCAACTTGACTTTAAAGTGTCCACAAGAGAATGGTTCAAATTCTTCACTGAATCCTGGCCACCTCCGTTCCCACTGAGCACAAGCAGGTTAGTTCATCTGTTAAGGGCTTTTTTGGCAGCTGAGCAGAACATGAGGGCAAGCCCCTTCTTTTGCATCCCATCTTATACTCATCCCCACCTAGGGCAGTACTCCAGATGTAAAAAGACAAAGGAAGGCAACCTTAGCATGGAGGGAAACTATGTCTCTGCAACAATGCTACTGGCTATTATCTAAAAGAAGGTTTTATAGCACAGGGCACTCAAATAATTTGGGATTCTTAAATGAACAAAAAAACCTCTTGCATGCAAATTCTTCAAAACTCCACCATGTCCATTTGCCAGCCAGAATGGAGAGCAGGTGTAGAGTAGATCAAAGCAGATGGAGAATTAAAATGTTACTAAGAAGAATAAAACAGCCTTTTGATTTCTGGCACACCACCCCTGATTAACAGTGTTAATATACCTCAAAAGCAGACAACTGCCTGAATATACTATATAGATGGAGTAAACTCCTGGTTATAAACAAGTGGTTTTCACTGTGTTATTTATGTTCTCATTTGGGTCAAAATGGGGATGAAAGGAGCTGAAAGTTGCTGGAGATGAGATGTTATTGCCTGACAGGCTGACATCCTTAGCCTACAGTACATAAAGTTACTCTGACAATGTTATTGTTGGTGTGAGGCTGGAGTTAATAGCTGAGGCATTCAGATACAACAACAGACTTAAAGTAGCTTATTCTGAAAGTTACCTACTTTTGTGTGTTTAACCTGTTTAAAATAGAAAGTATTTAAACAATTATTCTTCCAAGTTTTTGTTTATCTCAGAATCCAATTACCTTATTTTACAACGTTTACCTTGTTCCTGTCATTGCTTGAGAAAGCTGAGCAAATACAAGAACAGAATTATCCAGGAGAAGAGTTAATGTTACTGTACACAAACAGGTTTCCAACTGGCCACACCAAGCAAAATGGTAACAGAAGAGGTGATTTCTATTGGTGCTACTTTCAGAAGGATAAATATACTAAGGATTTAAATACGATTTTTAGGAATTGCTTTTAATTAGCAGACAGGATCCTTCACCAAAGACTTCCAATCAATGGATAATTACCAGTTTTTTAGAGAGTTTCTGTCAAATAACACAAAAGAGACAAGAAATAAACACTGCAAATCCCAGGGCATGGCAGTAAACCACCTCTGTCCTAACCTGGCCCCCAGTTCCCTTCGTGGCCTTCTCTTCAGTCACAACTTATTTCTCAATTCTGCAACGGTAATACCTTCTTAAATGATCTAACAAGACCATCAAACAACAGCTGCCCAACAGCTAATTCCCACCCCCAGTTCCAAACTACGTCCGTAACACAGGTGTGCGAAGGAGCCTGGATTCTCAGCCTGCTCCTCCAACCCCCCCTTGCTCAACTGCTGAGGAGACGGAGCATTTCAGAGCCGTGGACAGCACGAACGCTGGTGCTTTGGAGTGCAAAGTACAGGGAATCTGGTCTTTGAAACCCCCATCCCTAAATATCGAGGTTAAACATTCATAGCACTGGACATGTCCCCACAGTCAAGGAGCTGGGCTCCTCTTCGCCCTCCAAGTTCCCTGCTGGCGACGACCGCAGGGATGCAAATCATGTCACCCCTGGAGGCTCACAAAACTTGGGACACAACTCTGGAACTGCCAACTTCCAAGAAACCTCCCTCCATTCATTGTACCGGCAGGCTTGGCAGGGAACGCCTGGTCTCCTTACAAAAGCATCGCTCTGAAAACGGGCGATTCAGGGCGGGTGGCTGGGGGGTGGGGAAGGATGAAAAAAAAAAAAAAAAAAAAAAGCGTCTCTCCCTCTTTTCCCGTGTCCCGAGCGCTGCGCTCCCATGCTCCAGCTCACTCTGTCCCCGTCCCTCCGCTGCCGACTAACGGGATACGAGGAGCCCGCCCTGGTCCCGGCCCCGGGAGCGGCTCGCCCGCAGCACCGCAGCCGGCTCCGGGTGCGTTTAGCGAGCGGAGCCCGCACCGAACCCCGGACTGCGGGGCCCCAGGTGCTTCCCCCTCGCCCGGAGCCCCCGCCGCGCACCCACCTTGTAGACTTTGCCGAAGGCGCCGTCGCCCAGCTCCCCCACCACCTCCCACACCTCGCCGGGGTCCAGGTCCCGGCGGACGTGCTCGTACTCCTTGGAGCGGCGCTTCTCGAAGGCGGAGAGGCGCAGGATGCGGCGGAAATTGGCGAAAGCCATCCCGGAGCGGGGCTGCCGAGGAGCCGCGGGGAGCTGCCGGCAGCCGCCTCCCGTCCCGGGGGAGGACGGACGGAGCCACTGCGCGCCCGGGGAGCGGCGAGGCGGGACCGGAGCCGCCCCCAGCCGCGCACATGGAGCCGGGGCCGCTCCACCTGCTGGGCTGGGCCGGCCAGGGCAGAGCCATTGGCCGCCCGCGCCCTCCGCCCGCCCGGCACCGCCCCGACGGGGACCGCCCCGACCGGCACGGCTCGGCCCGGGTGCGGCTCAGCATCGCCCGCCTCAGCCCGGGTATGGCCCTGCATGGGACGGCTCAGCTCAGCTCAGCCGGGGCAGATCCGCCTAGACGGGCATGGCTCAGCCGCAACACGGCTCTGCCTATCTCGTCTCGGTTCTACCTGTCCCGTCTCAGCCGGGGCATAACTCGGCCCAGCCTCGTTTGGCCTGGCCCCGTGCAGCGGGCCATGGCATAGCCCGGCTCCGTTCGGCCCCTCTGCTGAGCGAGGCAGAGGGTCCCCATCCCTCCCGGCTGCTCACGCCGCTCCATGCAAACACCGGGACCGCCGAGCAGGGAAGGACCGAGCGGTTCCCCGTCCCCGTGCCCAGCCCGCAGCATCCCCAAGGCTGCTCTGCCTCGTGGGCTGCGCCGCGGGGTCCGAGCAGAGGCGTGTCCCCGCAAGGAAAATCCTGATCCCGAACTGCCTTGGCAACAGAGACACGTTTCCTGCTCCCCCCGGTTCGTCTCATGGGAAAGCAGACAAACACAACTGTTTTCAAAACTCCCAAAAGCGGGAATTTGAGTGTATCCTCCCAGCGGGCACCCGCCACGCGTTTATTTTAGGGAAGATGTGACCCAGTTGGTGTCGAGTGGGAAGTTCACATCCTCTCCATGGCGACACTTCAAATCCTCTGAAAAACTGATTTAAAATCCAGTATGGAATGGGGACACCTAGGGGAACGCCCCGGCGGTGCAGCCCCGCTTCCCAGCGGCTCTGGGCTTCCCAGAGGGATCGGGAGTGGATGGTTGTCCCTGCATACCCCAGTGACACCCGCACCGCCCACACACCGGATGTGTTTTGCTCCACATCCATGTCCCATTGCCCAGCCGAGGGCACAGGACCTGGGGGGAGTTTGCATAGTCCATCCTGATGGGGAATTCTGGCAAAACTCAGCACAGGCTCCTGCTTAGAGAGCATCTGGGCTTGAGGATGTCTCATTAGTTCCCTGACACACCATTCCCTAAAACATGGGGCTGATTGTCATCTTTCTTTTAAAAAAATAGGTTCATCCTGCTATGGTCAGCCCTCACGTTCATTTTGGGAGTTTCCCAGTACCGATGCTTGAATTTAAAACTCAGTTCCTCCGCTATGCTGGTGGTGAGGCCCTGGCACAAGTTGCCCAGAGAAGCTGTGGATACCCCATCCCTGGAAGTGTTCAAGGCCAGGTTGGACGGGGCTTTTAGCAACCTGTTCTAGTGGAAGGTGTCCCTGTCCATGGCAGGGGTTGGAATGAGATGAGCTTTAAGGTCCCTTCCAACCCAAACCCTTCTGGGATTTGATTATGTTTCTACTATTCCTGGAAATTTGTGGCTGAGAATTGCAACAGTCTTTCTTGAAGCCACTTCCATGTCCACCTATTTCTTCCCTTCTCCCCACTGAGTTGTAGGAAAAACAAACTGAAAATGCAGCCAGATATATCCCTGAAACAGAAAGAAGCTGAAAAATATTGTTAATTTTTTTTCCCACCTAATTTCACAGAGTTTGGATCTGACCTGACAGGACGTGGATTTGGTAGTCCTGGAGTAAGAACAGAATATAATAGAATCAGAGCAGCTACTTTCAAAATTTTGTGCTGTGAGGGGTAATTTCCATGGCACTAATACTGTTTCACTGGTCTTCCACCAGATCTTGGCCAACTGAGATGAAGCTGAATTCTGGGTGTTTTCGGCAGCACCTGTGTGTAGATGAAGCACTGTTTGTTGTCAGTAGGAAACACTGAGGCACTGGCAGAGTATTTCCATCTCACTGATGTTTATTGAAAGAATTACCTGAACAGTAAATGCTCCTGAACACGAGATTGGCATTAATGCTCTCAAATTACAGGCCTTGTGTGCTGTTTTGAAAAGTGTTACACAGAAAGCTGTATCACTTGGGATTTAAAACCAGAGATCACAGACATTACAAATATTGCACTTCAGATGTTCCAACAACTGCAGCACCCTGTAATACTAATTAACCAGCAGCTTGGTTAATGTAAGGGCTTGGCAATTCCCCGGAAAGCTTTCAGACACAGCACATATCACAGTGTCCTCCCTGCTCCTGGCTGCTCTGGAGGGTGACACAACCTGGCTACTCCTGCATCATCTTCTGGAATATGTGGGGCTCAGGAGACTGTGCTGAGCCACCAAGATGCATTTCAGCTCTCACTGAAGATACTTCTTTCCCTTTCCCTCTTCCATTGCCTCCTTCCCTGTTTGTGAGACAGACAAAGGTCCAAGAGCCTACAAACCCTGTTGATTTTAAGGTATTCCTGTGCCGCGTGTTTCAGCAGCGTGTGAAGCCCCTGGGTCCGGCTCACCAGTGCTGTGCAAACACAATAACCAGGTCCTGGCACAATGAGCAGAAAATCGACATAGGAAAAAGCCCAGCCAGTGTTGAAGGAGATCCTTATGGCTGTGCAAGCAAGATGCCAGGAACAAGGGGGGCAAGAGGGGATTTCAGGCTCACTGAAGCCAATTCTTGAGTAGTGCAGCAACCGCTCATGTAATCCTGCCCACAACATGACCGTGCTCCGTGTTAGAAAGCAGTTGGGTTTCCTGCCAAGAGTGTTCTCCACATGAGGCCGTTTGCAACCCCTCATCCACAGGTTCACCATTTCCCCACCTCATGCCTGCTGTTCTTCAGTCTCTTGTCATGTCTTTGCAAGACCCCATGGTGCTCCAGCTCAAATGATCCCTCTTTCCATGGATTTCCCTCACTAGCAGATATTTCAGGGTTGCAGAATCAGATCAGTCTGCATATTTTTTTTAGCAGCCAGATGCAGTTTGTTCTCTGTGTTTGTACCTGGAGAAGTTTGACTGAAATTCTGGATCTGGAGGTTTGGCTCTTCCTCTGCACTGGAGAAGATTAAATAGGACTAAAGATTATTGTTAGTGGATCATGAATTAAAAGTGACAGCTACAAAAGGAAAATGGGTTCCTTTTTTTAATGTTTCTGGTTTGTTGGAAAAGTCCTTTTTTCCTCCAGGTGTAGGATAGAAATGAAGAAGACAGGAAAGGAAGACAGGAAAAGCAGACAGGAAAAGAAGAGAGGCAGACAACAATAATCACTTTTCCGTTGCCTCTGTGCAGAAATCACGTCTCTCTCATAAATTAGCCCATCTTATTAATGCTGTTCTATGAATTCTGAGCACTATCTCTTGTCTGTTCCTGTGTGTTAATTGCCTGTGCAACCTGTCAGGGAGCACTGGGCATTTAAAATAAAATAAATCCTGCTAATTATTGCTCTCAGCTTTGTGCAGGCGATGCCTGAGAGCTCACTGCTCTCCTGATCTGCAGTTTTATTGCTTTCTCCGTGACATGACTGACCTGAATAAGGATCAGATCATGCTGCTGTTCAACTCACTGGACTGAAAGGTGAGGGGGAGGATTTACATTAATGAGTTCTGTGTGGTGCTGTGCATCCTTCTGTCCCATGAACTGCACACCCTGCAGGTCCTGGTGTTGGTACAGGGAGACCTACACCATCCAACACCCCATAATGGGAATTGGCTCATTGGAGCTGATCTTAATTCACGGTGTACAAGGACTGGAGAAGGTCCCTGGGTCTGGATGTGTCTGCAATGCTGCTGCACTGAACAGGAAAGCAGGAAAAAGAGCCGTTGCCCTGTTAGTACCAACCTTGCTCCTCTGGGATAAATCGAACCTTGGACCTCTTGCCAGGTAGGAACCATCTTAACACTCCTCCCAGCACATGCTGTCCCTCTTAGCAAGGAGTTAAAAAATGAAGCCCTCAGGTGTGGGGAAGCCCTACCTGTGGGGAAGAGAGCTGAACATCTGTTTTCACCCATTGTTTTTTGCTGGCTGGTTGGTGCAGTGCCAGGGCCCTTCTTCAGCCTGCACGGCATCACCTACAGCCCCATCTGGGGAAGGACTGTGCCTTCTCAGGGAAAAGCAGTGAGAACACTAGGCTGCAGTGTGGGAGAGGGGTGGTAGAGCCAGGATTACCCCTAGAGCTCAGCCTTGCTGTTGGACATGACCTGCAGCTCTGCTCTGGATCAGGAGCCTGGCCAAAGGCCAGCGCTCAGGGTTGCTGTCCATGGAACTCAGGGACGAAGGAGAGAAGCCAACCACAGGGCATGTGGGATGGGAAAGGACCTCTCAAAGGAGGACGTTGACCTGTTGGAGCGAGTCCAGAGGAGGCCACCACGATGACTAAAGGGATGGAGAACCTTTCCTGCAAGAAAAGTCTGATAGAAATGGGATTGTTCAGCCTGGAGAAGAGAAGCTCCAGTGTGACTTAATTGTGGCCCTTCTGAAGGGAGCCCAGAAGAAAGATGGAGATTATTTACAAAGTTCTGGAGTGACAGGACAAGAGGGAATGGATTCAAACTGATGGAGAGTATTTTTAGATTAGATATTAGGAAGAAATTCCTTACTGTGAGAATGGTGAGGCCCTGGCACAGGTTGCCGAGAGGAGCTGTGGATACCCCATCCCTGGAAGTGTTCAAGGCCAGCTTGGATGGGGCTTGGAGCAACCTGGTCTAGTGGAAGGTGTCCCTGTCCATGGCAGGGGGTAGAACTGGATGCTCTTTAAGATCCCTTCCAACCCAGGCCATTCTATGATTCTGTGACTCTATGAAAGCAGCTTTGCAGCACGGCTGGCTGTCAGTAGCTCTCCCTGAACCCAGCCAGCAGCAGCTGGGAGGCTCCATGGCAGGAAGCACCAGGATTTTGGTATTTCCTGCGTGTGTGACAAGCGGGAGGTCACCTTTATTCTCTGGATGCAAGCACTGGTTGGTATTCCACTTATTCTTTCCAAGCAGGAAATCAGTGCTTATCATCTGTTTCTAAATCTTTCTGCCCTGAAACAGAACCATCTCAAAAAGCACTTCATCCACCAGCACACAGGACCTGCCTTTCAACTGTTGGACATTGATGTGGACAATATGATTAATTTTGATTGGTTTTAATGAGTTTGAAAACACAAAGTTTCTCTTCAACCCCATGAAAGAAGAACATAAGAAGGTATTTAAGTGCTTTGATATTTCTGGAGATGAGGTAAAATTAGAGAAGTTAAAGTCAATAGAGAGGCCATGAAAATGTCCCTAAATTCGAAATTAATCCTTGGAATTAATTTGGTACTGCAGCTCACAGGTGATTCTCTCTTAAACTTGTTTTTTTTCCCGTTGTTCACTCCAGGGGCAGGTCTTCGATGACTTACTGCACTGTCTGAATTAAAAATATTTTAACAGTAAGATATCAGCAGGAAGAAATAATTTTTGGGGTTAAACTGGGCATATTCCTCTGTCTGAGGAGACTGTAATAGGAGGAGTTGGGCAGGACTTTCAGAAAGGCCTTTGTTTAAGTAATTTTCTTCTGAGTTCATTTGTGGCTTCTCATTATTTTCCAAGCTCTTTGCAGTCCATTCTCAGGGCTATGGCCAGGGGGATACCTTGGTGTGGTACACTTGGACTTGAAACTCCTTCAAGGAACATTCCTAGAGCCATACTTGGCTCTGTGCCAGATATGAGTCCCAGGAGAGGTTTGCTGTCATCTGTGATGGATCTTCAGCTGCAGGTTCCCAGGAGAGTCCGTCTGAATTTCACCCATTCCCTGCAACCAGAAAGGGAGCAAAGCTGGTCACACCACCTCCCCTCCTTACAGAGGTGCAGGCACACATCCCTTACCAATTTGCTGCTGCCACCAGTTCACCTTTATCCCTGTCTGGTCACTGCTGATCACTCAAATCCCTGCTTGCTCTCTGATTAATGATCTCCAGTAGTTACACAGTAAATCAGTCATTAACAGCCTGTAGACACCCCTGTCACAGCTCCACACCATCCTCATGACTTCCAGCATCTCGACATGCTCCGGGAGCACATTTACCAAGACAGCCATTACGAACCAAAGGAGATCACTTCACTTGCTCCTCTTTTCTGCTGCCAGCTTCCTGGGTTATTGTTTTTATGAATAATTCTCCTCCTCTGTTTTCCACCACCAGTATCCTCTTTAATTATTTGTTACAGGCAGTTGTTGTACCTCTCAGCCCTGCAGGGCTTGCAGCCCGTTTCCTGTGTGGTTTAGCGGTGCAGCGAAGTATCAAAGCCTCCATCCTGCGGATGGTTCTCTAATGCCCTCGCAATATTTTCCTGGAATGAGCTGTTCTAGCCCCAAGTTGCACTGACCCTGTGCTTTCATCTCCAGGCTGCCTGGTTAAAAGGCCACTAAGCAGGAGCAGCATGGCTGTGACCCAGCCGTGAAGGCACCTTCCCACTCCCCCAGCCAAGCGGAACCTCCAGATGTTGTGAATCACTCCAACATCTGCAAGTCATTACAAAAGGCAGAGCAGCAGCCATGTGCCAGGGAGGTGCCCTATTAGCCTGTAACATATTCGGGATGAGCCTGAGGCAATCAGTTGGAATCAATTTCTCCTGAGTCAGTCGGGAAACAAGCAAGTTGGAGAAGGGGACAAGAGCCTGAACTTGTGGTCTTTCTCTGAAATAACTTCATGGTGGGCAGGCCTGCCCTACTAAGATGAGATCTACCTCCTCTCCAAAACTAGCAGCAGAACTACAGGGAATTTGAGATATTTGAAGTCTTCTGCATTGACAAACAACAACAAAAAGAGGAAGGGAATCATGAAGAGCCTCCCTGCAGGACCAGCCTGCTCCTAACAGATTCACAAGAACGCTTTACCCACATGGGAACAACACAGCCTTACACCTCTGACCCCCTGGGCTCAGCTTACACCCTCCACAGAGATGCACCAAACCTGTAAAAAGTGAATAAATCACAGAGCTGCAGCAAAGCAATTCCTTTGCTCCAGGGTGAGCATGTGAGACTCATTTCTGAGAAGGACTGATGCAAGTTGGACTTCAGCCTCCTGCCTCACAGCTCCCCTCAGGACTAATCTCGATGCTGGCATTATTTTCCCACTGTACTGCAATAGTTGTGCCTCGGTGTTTTGGGGACAAGCCCTTCCTCTGCCCCGCCTTCCTCCTCTGGGCTGCTGTTTGGCCACGTTCAGACACACACAGAGCCAGGCTGGTTTGACACGGGGCAGACTGGGCTCTGCCCAAGGCTGGAGCCGCTCACAGTGGCAGCTTTCTGCTCCACATCCCAGCTACGTGCTCCGGGCAGGGGCAGCTCCCATCCTGCTGCCGTGCTCGTGAGTAACAGCCCAACAACAGGAAACGCTGTTTGCTTTGTTAACGAAACCACCTAATTAAGGCCATGTGGAGAGAAGGCAAGAGAAGCAGTTTCGTTTCTCTTGCTAAATATTGACGGTTTACCCTCTGGGCACAGCAGCTCAGTGAATTTATTTCCACTCTCACCTAACACACAGCCCATCACACACCACGGAGCCTTCTCCAAGCTCGCTGCCATTACAGTTCCCTTAACGAAGCAGCATGAGGGACTAATCAGATTAGAAAATTCCAGTCTCCAGTCTCTGACCTCCCATAAAGCAAGGTTTTGGCTTGTCTGTAGGGTGGCATCCCACCTCTCAGACCTTTGCAACTGCTCTGAGTCCAGAGCAAATAAACTCCATGGCTCAAATTCCAACTTTTTAGGATTAGTCAGAGAACACAAAGAACTACTCTTTGCAGGGCTGAAGTGAGAGCTCAGTGCCTTTTCCATAAGTTACCTTGATAATTTTTAGCTCAGATTTGGAGGGACCAGCCACCTGCAGATGCTCCCTCTAGTGTCCAGAGCATCTCTGCATCCTGCACTGACCAGGGCAGTTGTCCCAGTGGAAGCAGCAGCAAAGTCAGGTTAGGGATGATTTCCCTTAGTGTTGTCTCCGGGTCTTAACACAGCACTGTGTTCAAGGCCAGGTTGGACGGGGCTTGGAGCAACCTGATCTAGTGGAAGGTGTCCCTTCCCATTGCAGGGGGTTGGAATGAGATGAGCTTTAAGGTCCCTTGCAACCCAAACCATTCTGTGATTCTATGAAATGGTTTCATACAAGCCTTTGCACCTCTTGTTTCATGTATGTATTAAAAGGGGGAATATGTATAGATAAAAGACATTATATGTACACACATATAAAAGGAATAAAAATTCTACATACATATTTTTACATGTATATGAGTGAAAAATTTCCAGGAAAAAATCACGTTTTGTTTGTTACTCACATCATGAATTCTGCTGTGCAATTATCCTAAGATGTAAATAAAAATGGAAATATTTAGCTGTGATAACATTAGACCAAAATGGCCTACAAAGAATTATTCCTACTCCTCTGATAGCTTCTGTAGTTAATCAAGATTATAAAAGTGGTGACCTGAATTAAGACAACATGTCAGTTAATGTAATTACAGGACAACTACACAGATCCATTACTTTTGTTCACCAAGGAGCCAGAAGCTGATCCACAGACAGCAGAGGAGGTTCACGCTGGATGTCTGAGCACATCTCCAGGCCCTGCATTCTCCATGGATTGCACACCTTTTTGCAAGATAAAACGTTGTCACGCACCAAAATTAATACTAAAATGTGTCTCTCCAGGGTATCAGAGGTAATGGAAAAGTTGTGGCTTTCCAGCTCAGAACCAAAAGCCCTACTGTAGAAATTTAAGGAGGAAAAACAACACTGACTTTATTCCTTAAGGCATGGCATTGCCACTATTTTATTTTTTAAATGCAGGGGAAGAAAAAGGTTTTTGTTTGTTTGTTTTAAATACAGGAAATTTATACAGCATTTCCAATAGAAGTTCAGGATGGTTTGCTCTCAGTGGTAAAATATCTTCCCTAGGATAAAAAAAAAATCACATAATTTATCAGTCTGAAGACAACCTATGATGTGTCAACCGAGTACCAGAGGTACAACATAAAATACATAAAGCAGTTCAGAAGTTACCTGATGTTCACAGTAGGTTTATATTGGTCTAGAATTCTTCATTGACCACAGAAGCCAAGGAGAGGGAAAAGAGTTAAAAAGCCCATTTTACACAAGTGGTAGCTTTGATTCTGAGAGTCTTCATAAATTTACAGGGGAAGAAATGGTCATGGCACTGGAATCCCCTCATCCCTGTTTCCCTGTGGGCTGAAGCTGTGTGTTTCTTGTGTCAGTACCAAGTCTAGCACCATATCCTATGGAATAGGAATGTTTGTCACATGACACACACAATCAAACTGCATACAAAGATTTTTACCATAAAAATGAAGGTATTTATTCAAGAAGTACAAATTTGATGGTACCAGCCATCTTTGAAAGCCATTCCCATGAGGCAGAGAGGACACAAACCAAAGTCTCTTGCTCAGAGCATATGAAAGCAAGTGTCACACATGGCCAGCTAACACAGTCCTTTCCATCATTGCTCAAATCCACCTCCACTTTTGAAACATTCCCTGGACTTCAGAGGCACAAATAGGGTTTTTAATCCAAGACTAGTTAGTTATTTTATTGAAGCCATCAGCTCAAATTAATTTTGTTTTCAATTGCCTTAAATTGTCTCCAGCCTTTGACTGGATTCCAATTTCCTAAAGAAAAAAAGGGACTTGGGAATGAGCAGGTGCAGAATTTCTGGAGCTCAAGATGAACTAAAGGTTTTAAGGCAGGAGTCAGGATTTTAAGTTCTCTATTTGCCCCATGGCTCTGACTGAATGGTCTTTCTCTGTAAAATATACAGAGTTCTACTGGATAAATACCCAACACGTGGTCCTGCTCGGAGGGCAGGAATGCACTTTTTCATGGAGAGTCCAGCAGACACATTTGTTAAAAGTCTCAAAGTCCATGGTAAGAAGCCTGCTGGTTAAAACATCTCACCTTCCAGCTGCCTGACTTGTGTAGGCTCAGTGACATGTATCTCCCTTTGGAAGGAGAGCTCCATCTCCATCTCCTTTGGACAAGAGCAACACACACGCGGCTATGGAGTATCTACGTGGATGAAATATGGAAGAGGAGAGCCATTTGCAGAGCAGAGCAATCAAAAACACTTCATGGAAAGGGAAGTCTTTAAGCAGGCAGACTTGTATATACAGTCATTAACCAACAGAAGCGTTTGTAGCTGCAGATAGAACAGCAGGACATTCATCATCTTGGGGAGAAAACAGAAGTGCGGACGCTGGGAAGTTGAATCCAAGGCTTCCCAGTGAACTTGCAAGGCAGACCACCAACATCTAGTGGGTTTGAAGCATATTTTTTGCTGTTTTCTAAGGAAATTGCAGAGCGTGTGAAGCTCATCCCCCATCCAAAGCACATTTTCCAAAACTGCCTCTCTGAAACACCTCTACATCCCACTGCAGGAGAGCACAAGATGTCCCAGAGCTTCCACCACCATCCAGGAGGGAGCTGATTACGGGGGAAGTGGTGAAGGGCAAAGGAAAAAAAAAAAACAACCTTTTTCTAACAAAGACTACTTTCATTTCAAAGTAACAGGATTTGAGCAGCATAGGGAAAAAGCCAAAAAAAAAAAAAATTTTTTTTTTTATGTAAACATTCTCTGCATAAGGTGCAGGGTCCTGGATGTATGTACAGTGACATAGAAAAGTTTGTAAAATATAGATCAAGAGTCAGAAGTGCAGCTGCCACTTGCACTTCTGAAGCATCGTAGACATGGAAAAACGTTCAGCATTCACTTCGTCAACACCTACACAGCGAAAATGCCTCCAAAATTCCATGGGTAAAAGCATCCCACCATTGTAACAAAGAGTATTTTTTTAAATACTTTTAAAGAAGATTTTACATTATTTACTAGCAATGGATATATATGCAGAAGCACATCACACTACAGCAATATTTTATCAATTGACCATCTGCTTCACCAAAGGTTATGAACAGTGCCATGGATTGCCCTGTTGCTCCAATGAATCCTTCCTTCCCCTCCTCCCAAAGCAACTTAGGGACTTTGTGTGGAAGGCAGAGGAGCTGTGTTTTGTTTGGTTGCTCCTGGGGTGAGGTTTTTTGTTGTTGCTGTTACCCCTACTTTTAGCATTGGGGTGTCTATTAACAAATGAAACTTATTACACTGCCAACACACACTATTTCATTTTCCAAAATATTTCCCAAAGGCTTTCAGAAAACTATATATTCCAGGCTGTGTTTTCTGCAGAAGACACCAGTAAACTGTGATGCACAAAGAGCCAAGGCAGTCAGTGACATTTTGGGAGCTGGATGCTCTAGAAGGAGCAGCTGACACTTAGTTGTAGAAGAAGACCCTGAACATCCTTCTGCAGTGCACCAAGCAATGTACCTGCAACACCTGCAGCTCTTCTGGAGCTCCCTGGCCCCATCAGACTATCTGTGTTCATGCCTCTCTGCCCTTCAAGGGGTTTGTTTAGGAGTGTGGACTTTCATTAGGTCATTACTTCTGTGTCAGGCAGAAGCAACAATAAAGAGTATAAAAATCTGAATTGTGTCAAACAGACTGGTCACTAACACTGTAAAAAAGGTTATCTACTGGCATCAGTTCACAGCCAGAGCTAATCAGGAATGGCACAAAGGGCTGATGGGTCTCGTGAATAAAAAAACCCTCAAACCTACCACTGCTCACTTGCCTGTATTTGGCATTGGTGGTGTGCACTAAAAAACTTGTTGCATTGTTCCACTTATACCCAAGACACCTGAGGGTGTGGGGCAACACACCAAGTTCCAAAACACAGCCCAGGCCATGCTGCCAACATCCTCCTGCTGCAAAACAGGGATGCACACACCAGTGTGCTGTTATCCATCCTCCCCTGAGCAGCCACCAGTCCCCACCGGCGCTGCCAGCAGTTGAGGACCTGGTTAGTCTCACTTGAGCTGTGCCTACTCTGCCGTGCACTCAAACAAGCCTGAACTCCCTACCTCAGGCACATGGGGAGACTCCTTCTGCCCCTAAAACTCATCCCACAGGAGCCCCAGCCCACACCCCTGCACTAGCACTTGCACCAAAGCCCACCTTGTAGGGCAAAGACAAGGCATTTCAGAGGCAGAAATGACTTCTCTCCTCTAGTTCTGTAGTGGGACATGTCAGCCATATATGCCTGTACACCTTCATTACTGATACACTTTAATATATGTTTTGAAATTTAAAATTATTTCCCCACACAAATCCTGTAAAATTTTGTTTCTGCAGGGTATGTGCTTAGTACCTCTGTCATTTTATACAGAGAGGTTCAAAGTCTTCACTGTCACCTCTAAAAGCATTTTACCATTGAACTCTTTCAGTTTTTGATATGTAATTAAGGAGGGGGGGGAGGCTGTTAGAGAAAAGAGTATTTTCATGAATCAAGTCTCTGTTCTACTCAAAACCTCCTCATGACATGGCCTACAGATCATCACCTTTCTCCCTGCCATAAAAGCAATTAATATAAAACATGGTCATCTATAACAGTTTAATGAAACGGAACCTTTTCCAACTAAGAGGGAGGAGAGGGAAAGAAGGAGCTCTCCCAGCCCCTACATGCTCTCCTCTCAAAAACAGCACCTGGTGACAGACAATTGCCTGAATGAAAATAGAAAAACAAAATTCAACAAAAGGCATCCTAAAAAAATTAAAAACTCGTGGTTTTAGTGTTCACAGTTCCAGAATTGTCACCCTGGTTTGCTCTTCCTTAATCTATCACGATTTCCCCCCTTCCAGAAGGGACTGCAGGAAAATGACATCATGAAGACCACTTAAACAGATATGTAAGTTCTGCCTTATGAGACCAGTAGTATCTTCCTGGCATCAAACCATCCTTTGCCCAGAGAAAATCCAAGAGATTTTTTACTTGTTTATGTATCAAATATTTTTCCCCCACTGGAATGCAAAAGATTTGGCTGCAAAATCCCAGTACAGTAAATCATATTTGTCTTAAAAAAACTCCACAATAGAAAACTTGTTATAGATTAGTATTTATCAGCTTCAGTCTCACCTTTAAAAAGAAAAATAAAAAAAAAAAAAGAAAAGCAAGTCACTTTGGTGTTTATGAGAACAGGGAACTTATTTTCCTTTACACAGCTCTGCCACTGCACTTCAGGCATCCCATACCCAAGTGAGGCTAAAGGAGCTGTCAGAAAAACACAGGCTTGATACAACACAAGGACCAAAAAGAAAGCTGTAGTTCTGTGGGGTAGGGTGGGAAGTGCATATAAAGTGTGGATCTGTTCCCTGACCACTGATGTAAACTCTGCTTCTACCCGCTGGGAAAGACTTGTGCTGTTGTATAAGGGACCCCTGATTGTCCTGGCTCTGCACTGATGCTCATGGTGTAATAACTCCCTCTGAGTTCAAGAAACTGACTTTTATGGAACTAAAGAAAGAGCAAAAGTAACAAGTTTAAAATCTTCAAGGTAACCCACCAGTTTCAGCAGCATATGAGAAAGAGCTGCGACAACTGTAGCTTTACACCATTAATTCAAAGAGGGAAGACAGAAACCAATAAAAATATGCTATTCACACATGAATAGCACGTTTGACTTTGGAAGAAGTGAACTTGTTTCAATGATGGCTTAAAACCCAAGCAAACTAGAAATCATGTTTGAAAGGAACAGGGCATTGATGTCAACCAAAGGCATTGCCAGGCAGGGGTGCAGAGCTGCCACGGCGACACAGAGCATCTCCAACTGAGGGAACAAGCTACATGGTCTCCCCTATCCCAATATGCTCTGATTCAGATTTTTGAGACTACAAAAGGATTTGTCATTTGCTGAAAGGGCCCCTCTTAACGCTCTGAAAGGAAAGCACTGGCTGTGAAACACCAGGGCCACACACCGGGCCGCAGGTGTGTGCTGGTGAGGACAACTCCAGCTGTCCTGGCTGGAGAGTCACCACAGCTAGAAGACTGGCTCCTGCTTCCAGTGACCCACCAAAAGCTGAAACTGTTTGCTATTGTGTCCTCCTCACCATCTTCCATGCTTTGTGCCCTCTAGGAAAGCACAGGAAGCTACAATCCTTTGCATCTGGGTGTAATTGCAGTTTAACCTGGACCTATTACATCGGTGCTGTTGGACAAAGGCGATGTACCCATCGCTCAGGCATTGCTCACCTCAGCTCACCTCATCAAAGCCTCTCTTCACGATCTGAGTGACAGAAACTCAGCAGGCACACACTTGGGTGCCCATTGGCCAGGAAACTTCAGGCTAAGTCAGTCTTGTAGCAGGTAAGTTTACAGTACGGTACGTGAGAGTTTACATGAACTAAGTTATTGCCTAAGGCTCCGGCGGGCTGCGTTCCCGGCTCGGGAGCCAGCAACGGCACCGGACTGCGTTGCCATCTTGGAATGTACAATTGCTTGGTCTGAGCATCACCAGGAGCCGCTGGCACGGGACAGAGACCGAGCCCCCAGCCCAGCTCCACTGCCCAGGGCTGGCTGTGCCTCGGTGGTGCCTCATCAAAGCACACGAGTTCGGTCACACCTGAAAGGATCCCCCTGAACAGGCAGTGTGCGACCGACCCAGAGCAGCTGTGATTCTTGCATGAACTGTATGTGGTGCTGATATGAAACTGGATACATTGATTAGTTTTTAAGTCTGTTTTTTAAATAAAAGTGCTCTCTGTTGCTCTGGCCTCATGGATCAGGACACCACTGACAGTTTTCAGGATCATTACATATTTGTATTAAGTGAACAACAATCTATTCCCTCCCTCTTTTCCCTTTCCCTTCCTTCCTTTGCCCTTGCCCCATTCTGGTTGCTGTTGTTTTAAATATGAGATCAGGCAAATCCCAGAGGCCAGTTTACATTTTTATGTTTTTGCAGATCTCCATCACAGATGGAATTTTTGCTGGTCATTTCCTGGAACCAATCCATTAGCAGGACAAACGAAAAGAAGAGAGGGCAGTGAAAACAAACCCCATGACAGAGACGGAGGAAAGAAGAATCAATAAACAAGCAGAATTCAGTTTTCCACCGGGGTGGGATTTGCTAAGGGCTGGCTCACAATGACTTGCACCACGTAGTCCTTTGGGATTTTCAGCTCCTCCAGTTTCATTTTGTCTGCCAGGGGCCTGCCCGAGAAGAACCAGCGCTGGCTGCCCGGCTCCACTCCTTCCACGGCGTGCAGCCGCCTCTTCATGTGGTACACTGTGTCCATGCTGCGGACCATGAGTTTGAGGTCTTTGCCTGTGGAAAGGCGCAAACGAAGCTGGCATTCGTGCCCTGAATTGGGTGGGGGATCAGGAATATCCAGAGTCTCCAGGTCGCCCTTCTCCTCTATCATGTTGATAGGTGGGGCAAGGCAGTAGACGGGAAGCTGGTAGCGGTTGCCCAGTTCATCGTAACACTCGGTAAGAGCACCTTTAGGAGAGAAGAGGGATTAAAATGAGTATGAATGCACATCACATCTAACACTGAAGTGGTCAAACTTCAAAAGCAGAGATGAGGGATGATGTTGTACTCCCATGTGTCATTTAAAAGAGGAATCTTTCTCCAGCAGCACAGCCTGAGGTTCAGAACACACAAGCACCCAGAAAATGCCACTTGGACGAATTACATGATGCTGAACCTGAGCTGTGAAAAGGCAAAAGACCACTGTGAAAGGAAGATTTTGTAACTTCTCAAACATCCAAAAACTGCTGAAATGGTTTCATACAGGACTCATGTTTTAGTGAGCACTGCCAGAACAAACAAACACGACCACCCAAGTCAGACAACTCTGCGGCTCCATACGGAGTCACCACCAGAGCAATGACACCCAGCACGCACTTTATATTTGCAAAGCATCTGTAACTCCCACATTCAAAGCCCTGAAGTTTCAGGAGTGATTTTTATTTCCCTAGACTCCCAAGAGGTTTCTTGGGATAATATGGGTGTTTGTGTTCAAGGCTGCATATGGAATTCCTCCTCCCCAAAATGGTAGAGAGCACAGCACAGCTCAAGGATTATAACACACACTGCAGTATCAAATACAAGCTGAATTTTGCACAGTATGACTTTATAAAATATATTTCAAGTACTATCCTGGAAAAGCAGCAGCATATTTTTCATACCATTTTAAGAGTAAGAGAAGGCCCAGATCAGAGCTCTGCTGCACACAGCGATGCAGGAAACAGAGATGTTGAGGAAGCTGCATACCAAATCATAGCAGAAATCCCTTCTCACTGTGGTTAAAACCCCCACCTATTCACACTCCAAGCAAATCATTTTGAATTTACCTGCTATAACAAATTTCCACATTTTTGCCCCTAGAGGGGGCACAGCCACTTGCCAAATTACCCATCCATTTGGAGCTGGAAATATTTGAAGAGGAGCCAAGTCCTTGAGCTACAGAATATTAAAAAACCTCTCTGACTTGGCAGTTCTGCACACAACAGCCAACTGCTCCTTGTTAGAAATGTAGGGGTTTTATTCAGCTGGAGGTTTTTTCATGCCGACAGTGAGTTGTCTTAAACTTTGCTGTTTGATCAGCAAAATTACTACAGTATAAAATTATAACTGGGGGATGTACTGTGCCACTCAGCCCACTGCAATGGCAGCATCTTTGGCTGGAAATCTTTTAGACAGACGTCCCTCTTTTTTTTTAGAGGATAATTTGTGTTGATGAAAATACACAGTGGAAATCTTTGGCTAAAAGACCAATATTTTAGGTGCATCTACTGTTTGAGGCTTTTCTGTTTGTACAGGCAGAACAAGGCATCTACAACCTGAGATTCAGTGAGAGAGGAAAACAGAAAAGGAGATCTGGAAAAATATACCAACTCATTATAGTCTTGTATCATTTATGAATCTCAGAGCAAACCAGCTTTTATCAAAACTATACTGGATCCATCCCTTTCATGGTTCTTTGCCATTTACAGACTAAAGCTTGAAGTTCCTACACTTCAGTTTTGTTTTACAATGTTCATTTCATTCTGTACGCCTCATCTATTTGCTAAATGTCACAGTACTAAATTCTGGACGCAGAAACAAGTAGATGTAGTCTGCTGCTAAAAAAAAAAGGGAAAACTGAAACTTCAACAGCCTTTCAATTTGCCAGCAGCACCTTTCTTTAAAAGCCATGTATCTTAAAAACAGTGTTCCTACTTTAGAATAGCATATTAAAGAGTTAATTTTAAATACCATGGGGTGAGCTTGCTAAGGAATTTCTTCATCATCTATATCATTGCCCAGCTGAACTAACATCAAGGTCAAAGCGTATGTTATAAACACTGGATTGCTTAATCATAATCAGATAAGCAATATTAAAACAAATCCTCTAAAACAGCAGCTAACTTGGAGGTCTGTATTTAAATGAAAAATTACACAGCAGAGGAAACCTCTTGCCAATAAAATCCCACTGTCCTATCCCAGACTGAGAAACAGTTTGTAACAAACTATTAATGTAAGAACAGGTTACTATAAATCTCATCAGTAATCCCATTCATCCACTCATACTGGTAAAAACATCCCTAAGATTCTCAAGTCCTATTACCTACCACTCAATGGCTTTCAAGACCAGATACATTGATTAAAGTACAGAAGACGATTACTGTGAGCAGAAGAGACTTTACAACAATATCCCCTCCTTACCAGCTCTCCACACCTACTGAAGGCCAGGCCAGAGCTTCAAGGAGATGAGGACATGTTGGTTCTCACCTCCAAAGAATCACAGAATCATTAGGTTGGAAAAGACCTCCAAGATCTCCAATGTCTACAAAGTACCACATCCACTCATTTCTCACATACCTCCAGGAATGGGGACTCCATCACCTCCCTGGACAGCCCCTTCCAATGCCTGACAACCCTTTCCGTGAAGAAATTCCTCCTGATGTCAAACCTGAACCTCCCCTGGCACAGCTTGAGGCCGTTTCCTCTTGTCCAGTCCCTTGTTCCCTGGGAGCAGAGCCTGACCCCCACTTGGCTCCACCCTTCCTGTTAGGGAGTCGTAGAGAGTGAGAAGGTCCCCCCTGAGCCTCCTTTTCTCCAGGCTGACCCCCCAGACCTTTCACCTGGAGATACGGAGCTGTGCACACACATCCTGGTCCCCTCCAGCCAGTTCATTCCTGCTGGGCATTATAAGGCTTTCTGTCAAGTGATCTTTGAAGAGCATCAGACTCTGCCACAATTTTCAAGGCGTCATAAACAGCGACAAACTCAAACGCAGCACATGAAGGGGTGTGTCATGCTGGGGGGATCTCAACAGTGAAACGATGGCTGAACGTGTTAACAGGGGGTGTGGTGAGTGTGGGGCTATTTTAAGAGATGAAGGCAAATGCAAGTTATCAGAGAGGAAGAGAGAAAGTGGTTGAATCACCCACAGCCACCATGGCAAGGCCTGTCTCACCAGCCAGATGGCAGCTCTTCACCGAGGCATTCACTGCAGCGTCCCTTACACAGAGCAAAGTATCCAGGAAATTAAACATCCCAACTAGAAAAGCCTATGTAATTTTGCTGTTAAAACTGAAAATCATGTATCTGATCCTTCTTTCAAGATACATCAGCTTGGACCACACAAGTTATTTAGCACGAAGGGGCACTAAAAGAGTGTCAAGCTTTTATGAGAAAATAAAGAAGAGAAAAAAAATATTTTTTTAGGTTTTCCTGTTACTTAGGCAACCAAGGTCCTCACCAGGCAGTTTCAGCACAAGAAGGATGCAGCCTCCCTTAAACCAGAGAAGGAAAAGGCAATGCAGAGGTGTCACAGTTCAGGCAGGCAACCCTGTGCCCTCCCTGCCACCGGCAGGCACAGTGCTCAGAGCCATGGAGGTCATCCATCCCTCAGCCCCACACAGATTGCTTTCCTTTCCTTCCCCAGACCCTGCAGACAGATGCTGCATCAGGCAACCAGTGTTCAGATGCCAAAGCCTAGAGGGTGACTTGGCCCTTAGATTTTCACTGCTGGATCATACAAAGAAAAGATGCGAAAGGGGCAGATTCCAGGAAGAAAGCAGCAGGGAGGATGGGTGGCAGGCAGCAGGTCTAGGTGAGGATTCTGTACTGGACATGAAAGATCAAGATGCTATAAAAAGATCCTACAATACTGAGGAGAGGACAAACTAAGCTTATCAATACTAGATATACTTGACTAATCTTTGCATATTTAAATGTTCTTCTAGATGTGAACATGACTTTAATAAACTTGAATACAAAACAATCCTGTTGCAACAGAAATAACTGCCTTTGAGAAAAGCCAGTGACAGAACCAAACAATAAACCAATCCAACCACTCAAATCCTAATTGTTTCCAACTTTATACCATTCAGAATTAAGGTGCCATAGGACATGACCTAAAGAGCGCTTTGAGGGTCTCATTGACCAATTCATTACTCTGAAAATTTCCCAGTTAAAGACTTACAGTGTCAAACAGGCTCTAGATATCAGAAAATAAACAGAGATGAGGAAAAGGTTCTCCCCACAGAGGGTGGCTGGGCACTGAACAGACTCCCCAGGGCAGTGGTCACGGCCCCAAGGCTGCCAGAGCTCAAGAAGCATTTGGACAATGCTCTCAGGAACAGGGTGGGAATGTTGGGGTGTCCTGTGCAGGGACAGGAGTTGGACTCTGATGATTCCTTCCACTCAGGGTATTCTTTGATTCTATGATTCTAGAGTCATTCAGTATTGATGCTGCTACACAGTTAGGGAATTAACTTTACAGGCTCATTACAAGTCAGACAGAAAAGAAGATACAATGCTAAACCACAGCAGATGGGATTATTTTAATATTTCAAAAGTAATAGCTCACTTTGAGAGTGAGGAATTCTAGAAGGAGTTGCAAGGCAGAGCTTCTTGCTGGTTGTTACACAGGTAGGAGACAGCTTGAGAATTTCAGGGGGAAAAATAAGCAGATGTGATGATCAAGCATAAGGAATTGGAACATTTTGAAATTAATTGCCTTGTAGGCCATAAAAGCTTTGTTTTACTAAGATTATTAGGACAGAGATATTTCACAAGATTGGTTAGGGAAAATACTAAAAAAGGACTAGGAAATACTGCTTCCACTCCTAAGCAGTTCAGAGTTTGGACTTAAGTGTTCTTCTGCACACATAGAGGGACCTAAATGATATGAAGGTAAACTTTTGCAGGAGTTATTAAGTCAGGCATACATGACCACATATATCTGAAAACATAAGAAGTTTTAATGGGTTTTAGTGGCATTTTGGCATTTCCTTAAAGCTGCACACCATTCTCTTCAGAAAAAGCAGCAAATTTCTTGCTTCCTATTCACGAGGTGCCTTCTATTTCTTTAAGCTTTGGAGCAGTTTTGAGGAGGATTGTTCAGAAACACACAAAACTTAAAAACTGAGCAGATTTCCATCTCTTCTTCCCTTCCTCCAGACAGACTTGCTGCAGGAAGAGAAATTACAACAACACAACACAAACCAAAATCTAGCACTGCAATGTGAGTAAGCTAATTTAAGGAGCCTGAGTGTCTGTGTATAACACACTTGCCCAAGGAACAGCTGGTTCATTTGTTTTTCTTACTGAAAAACTCCATTCCAAACCCAAGCTGAGGGTGGATTGCTGAATAAATTGGCAATAGTAGAGCTTTCACCTGTAGCCTATTGATTTGAACCCAACATAGATCAGTATTGCCTGAAATCCATGATTCAGGGGGTTGTGTTTTGGGTCTTACAGTACAGCTGTTCCTAGAGAGCAACGGCTGAGGCAGAAAAGCTGAACTATCTCTTCATCTTTATTAGTCACTGATTCCTGGTCACAGCTGGGAAACACAAGATCTTATAAGAAAAAACAATAAAACGTGTACTGACGTCAACAGCACGCGAGAGCGGTGATGGGTGACTTTGAGCAGAACGTGAACAGGATTGAGACAAACAAGTGCAGACATGCAGTGGCTTGCTTCAGCTCACCTACAACCATCACAAACTGGGGGGAATTAAGAGAAAAAAGCTTTTCCTGACTTAATAACGACCCAAACGGCTCAGTGCTGCAGTTACCGACTGTGGCTCTCCTGTTTTCCGGAGGGCACTGGGTGGGAATGCTCGTGCAAGCCTGTGCCTTGCACCGCATACAGAGGACAATAAAGCAGCTGTAATAATTAATCGTGTGCATGAAGCACTTGATAATAAACCACACATATAAGCCCCCTCCCATGTTTCTTCCATGCTAAATTTCCATGGGTTATGCAAATTTAAACTGCCATAAAGCTATCAGACAAAGGTACAAGCCTGTCTCCTAAGCCCCAGCACAGCTGCTTACACAACACAGCTCTGCTCTCATCATCACCCTCCCTTTATAAAAAAGAACTTATTCCAGCTTCCTAAAGAATGAGGTTTGGAGATAATGAGTATTAAGCATTTAATAATTCTCATTTCAAACACACTGAAAAACAGCTCTTCCATTATGGGAACATTATTGGTCTGGCTCAATTCCACAACAGAGAACAACTCTCAGAGCCAGCAGGAGATCCCAGTGCTTCAGGAGCTGCTTGGTGAGCAGGGACCAGCTCACTCCTGCTTGTGGCAACTGGCAGGAGACAGAAGGGAATTGTGCTTGGTGCATTACAACAAGGAAAAGGGGGAGAAAATAAAGAGATTCTGCTACTGCCTTTGTAATCCTTTCCTCCTGTTCTCTGCCAGGAGAACTACCTCGTAGCTGGTTCCATCAGCTATTGCACTGCTTGTGCTCAACTCCATGCTTGGATGTTCTTTAGAAAACTTGTGAGGGATAAATAAGATGGTTTTATTACAAGCAGGGTTTCTATGGTTACCTCGTAATGAAGTGTTCTATGACTGGGGATGTTCTGCAGTTAACCTATGGCTATGTTGCAGCCATGACCTGTTAGTAGCCGCTATTGCTGTATAGAGGC
>JAWWLV010000030.1:16053549-16154612 GCA_035041135.1 Platyrinchus mystaceus
GCGCGCTGTCAATAAAGTTCTTTGTTCAGCTTTATTTGGACTGTCTATTAAATTTGAATCAGAGATATTTCTCACAAACTCACCTGGGCTCCAAGATCCCTGATAAAATAATGCACATTCAGCTGCCTGAAAAGAATCTGCAGGGGAATAACCTGAGACACACTTACAGCAGAAGGTTGTACTGCACAGACTCCTGATGTCCCTTCCAACCTCAACCATCCTACCTAGATGTTTTGCTATAATCACAGAATCATAGAATAGCTGGGGTTGGAAGGGACCTCTGGAGATCATCCAGTCCAACCACCCTGCCAAGGCAGGGTCACCTAGAGCAGGTTACACAGGAACACATCCAGGTGGGTTTGGAATGTCATCCAGTCATGGCATCCCTTACAGTAAGTTTCCCCATCCCTTTCCTCACAGGTTTTTGTCACAATACTAAATCTAGAACAGATGGATCCATTGGTGAGTCCCTGTTTATCCAAATGAGGTTTGATAAAGTCAATTATGTATTAATGCCTGGTAGTTGTCATGTTAGCAATACCATATGTACTGCCACTTCTATATCCCTCTAAAACTTGGATCTAATATTGCATGAAGGTAACAGCTTCCAAGAAACATTACATCAGGGTTCAAGCATGACAAGTCATTTTACTAATGAAGTATTCATCTACTATGCTGTTTTTCATGTCATTAAAATAGATGCCTGTCTAGACAGGCCTCTTAGATAAAAATTTTTAAAAAAATCTGGTTGGTGAAAGAGCTTCTGTGTATACCCTCCTCATTCACATATACTGTTCTACATTATCTGTCATCTTAAAGAGGGTGGGGGGATTTGGAGGAAAAAGAAAAGCAGAGTATCACAATCACCTGAGCCTGTATCATATTGCAATGATTGAAGTCACCAGATTACCTGTTCAGTGTGAGGCTGCACAGAAGCTGAACTCAGATTTAAAGAAGTTGTTAATGCCTTTGTTACTACTGAAGTTTTAAGTAGTCTGTTGTTCCCATAAACCCAGAGCGAACACCTAGCACTCAGCATCCCAATCCTATGACTAACATGGTTAAAACTAAAAAACCAAATGGGAAGTTAACCAAAGAGGTTTATACAACTGAGAGAGACGTTCCTTTTTCTTGCCAGCCACAGACTTGTGCAGTTTTTGCTCCCTTTGAAGGTCTACAAAGTGCCACGTCCCGTTTTTCCTTGAACTCCTCCAGGGATGGTGACTCCACCACCTCACCCTTCCAATGCCTGACAACTCCTTCTGTGAAAAACTCCTCCTGATGTCCAACCTGAGCCTCCTCTGGCACACCTTGAGGCTGTTTCCTCTTGTCTTGTTGCTGGTTGCCTGGAAAAAGAGCCCTGACATGGCTACAACCTCTTTTCAGGTAGTTGTGTAGAGAGAAGGCACAGTCTGACCATGCTAAGACCATCCTACGCAGGGATGTTCAATTAGGAACTCATGACCACAGCAACTTGAGCTGCTCCACCTCCATTGCATGACCATGGGCAGTGTTCTCAACCTTCAAAGAATCCCCTGCTCAGCACAGTGCCCACTCTGGGCAGCAAAATGGTATTTTGAGACAGTTTAATCTGAGCTCAAAGTGGCTATGAATGGAGAATTGGTGTGAGATAACACTTATTATAACTCCAGCTTGCAGAGCAGCAGAGATAACCTTTAGATTGAGCATGAAAGCAAATGTTGGCTTTTATGGAGAGCAGAGGGGTCTCACATCCGTTTGAAATGAGAACAAGATGTGGAAAACTACTGCCTAACACTAAACAATTTTCTCCACAACCTACCTATATGCAACAAGGGATAGAAAAGCACAGAATGACCTAGACAAAGGTTTGCCCTGTACTGTTTTGTTCTTTCTGCTCCCAAACTTGCCTGTATCCCTGTGCTGCCATTCAGAGACCTGCTAATGAGCGTGGAAGTCACTCATTTGCATGCTCAGTCTCCAAGGATAACCAGCAAAAATGTTAAAGGCTCCAGGGAGGTCAAGCAAACTGACACAATCCCACATTAGTACCCACATTCTAAAATAAAACTACAACACAAGACTGTTTAAAGCTGTGGGGTTGGAGGGGATTAAAGGAGGCTACAGGGAAGATTTGAAGCAACAGAAAGCTGCAGCACTGCTTTATGCCATTCAACGTGCTCCTCACCTACAAGGTGCTGTTCCTTCAGAGTGACCTTATTTATAATAAAAAAGAGAAGAAAAGTATCGATTAAGCATAAAGGTAGAAGGCTGCATGTTAGTCAGTGGTGCATCAAGCCCTGAATGTGCACAGAGCAGAGGCTTTGGGGATCTGCACAGATGGTGAGAGCCTGAAAAGGTTAAAAATTCAAGGCCTTGCTGCAGCTATGACCTTCTATAAAAATCTTACTTGATCACCCGGGAACCATTAAAGGCACCGCTGAGATTTCATTATTTCTGTATAACGACTAGTAGTCAAAACACGTATGGAAACACACAGTTCATTTTGTTGCAAGTTTTCTTTGCAGTAACACTACAAACCAAACATTGCTTACTCTGGACTGGGCTCAGACACATATCAGCAAAAAAGCAAAGCCCACTGGGCTTCTCAGCGAATGTCTGTCAGCAAAAAGCAACTACCAGCTCCAAGTCCAAACAAACTCAGGAAAAAACAAAACTTCTTAGAAATTACTATTTTTCCAGAGGTCAATCTGCCTGTAACACATTTTCTGAAGCCCAGTAATGACCTAAAGTTACCATTCCAAGGTATTTATAGGAGGAGGCTATGGGAGATTTAAAAGTACTAAAATACCTCCAGTGAGTACTGCCCATGCTGTCTGTGACACACCCCAGGTACAACTTCCCTTTACCTGTCCCTAAAAGGTTGCCAGGCTAAAGGGAGAAGTCTTCTGTGACTCAGACCCTTCTGACCATAATAACCATTTTACCTTGATCTTGGAGAAAAGTTTCCATCTTCCTATTATTAAAATACCTGAAGCTAAAACAGTAAAAGACAACAAGTGTCATGGCCACTGTCAACTGGAGGTCATGGAGGAGGAGGAGCAGGATGGGCAAGGAGCAAATGAGACACCCAAGGTCTGGCTAAGCCCCTCATTTACCAAACTGAGACACTCTGGAGGACACCAATTCCTTTGGGAATACCAAGTTTAGCACAAAACATGGTCAATTACAGAAGCAGGGAAAATTCCCCTGCAGATCATCTTTTTACAGGGAAGGCAACACCGAGGGTGATCTCATGGGCTTACACTGGAATTTTCAGTGAGGAATAAATTTTGAACACTTCATCTTTCTTTTTCTCATTTTACTAGCAGACAGCAAGGCAGATAAGGCAGATACCCAGTTCCTCTGCTGTAAGCAGCCAATAATGGAGTAAATGTCCACTCCTGGGAAAATATCTAATAAACTAGACATCATATCCTGACCACTATCAGATACCAGAGGACTATTATTCACTTAAACCAGACATACTCCTGTCTAGAACATCAGCAACACACAAATCAACAAGCAGCTTCTTATATGAAGAATTTGAAATGTTCTTTTTTCATGAGTCCAGGTTTATTTTGAGCCATTATGTACAGTAATGTTTGGTTTGTTGCTTTGATTTTGTTTGTTTTTTTTTTTCTCTTAAGGGAGTTAACTGCAATTTCCTGGTCACACATTATTGGTTAAAAAAAAAAAAGCAGTTCTGAAAACAGTGTTGCACAGTTGTCCTCCCCACACCAGAATAGGCAAACTGAAACCAAAGACAGGAAATAGATGGGCAAGTGCTACAGAGGAAGAGAGGAGCCCAAGCAATTATGTTGACAAAGCTTCTCAAAATACCTTTGAAAAACCAAGAGCAGAAGTTAAAGATATTTAAGGAAAACAACTGTAGGATGCAGCCGTAAATGGGTTTTTATTTGAAGGGTTGATAGTTCCTAACCTGCACTTAGATATATAAATATTTCATCCAGCCACAATTGCTTTACATCCTGATGCTTTGATTCGACATTCCATTTGAAGAAAACGTGGAAATTCAGCATCCCTCAGATAGGATGTCGTGCATCTATTTTAAAAATATTAATCACAGCAGAAAATATGGAAAGCATCATCTTAATTGTAGCTCCAGACTGAAGAGGCTGAGAAAACAGACTGGTTTCAAGGTTAGAAGGAATCCAGTGAAGCCCCACCAGGGTAACACGTCCTTCACTAGAACCAACATGACATTTCCCAAGAGCATTTCTAAGAGCAGTAAGTCATTTTTCCAGGTGTGCCGGCTCAATGGCGGACACAGGAAAAGCTGAGAGTCATCAAGGAAAGAAACAGCAGAGGAGGAGGAGCTGCCACCCTGCTGACTGGCTCCGAGCAGCCACCGGGAAGCGGGATGGAGCAGGTTTAATTCACCATCCAAGCAGGGAGCACACAGCCTGGAGGCCACTGGTTGAAGATCCCTAATTTAGATGAAATCTTCTAACGAAAAACCAATTACTGTGCCTGAGCAGAAGTGAAACAGCCAGAGAATTTCAGAGATTTCTCAGCAGCAGGAGGTACTTTCTAAGGACAGAGAGGGCAGCAGGAGTGTGCGCAAAGCTGCTCCATGAAATGGATTTTGAAGATTGCCCCCACTGCTTGGCAGGAGCCCAGAGCAGGAGCCCATCCAGCAGTTGGATGGCAGCATTGCTTTTCACACTTGTCACAGCCTCGTGCTGTGTCTGTGCTTCAGAGTAACACGATGATGAGACTGAAAACATCACAGTGGCCAAAACTTGTAGTGCGCACCATGAAAACTGGGACTGCAGCTCTCACTTGGGCAGGCAACCCCTTTCCAGAGTATCCACTGGTGCTGTGCACTCACAGTGGCAGGAAAATCTTAAAACAGGCTGGATGCAGTCTTGTGAAAGCTTGACTCAATGTATTCACTAATTATTTCAGTAAATCTAAACCTACGGAGGGGACTTGACGTCAACAACTCTTAAAAATAGACACTGATGTGTAGAAGAAAAAACAAAATACAAGCCCTCTCCTAATGCACACACATCTTCAGTGCCAGCAGCAGCCAGTCTGGTTCCTTGCAAGACACCAGCAATTTTTAGTTTTAATCCTTCCTTTTGTTATTTTTTTTTTACTGAAGCAAAAACAAAACAGAAAAATCTTCCCTCAAACTCATAAATGCTTTCTCCTGAGCAGTTTAGTAAAAAAGAAATCCCCAACCAAACTCAAAAAGCAACAAACTGGTAGGCTCAACTGTAAATTTTATGATATTCACTAGAGAAAGATTTTAGTTCCCTTAACTTTTACAGCCTGCATTCTCATCTCAGTACTACTGCTGATCATATTGACAGACACGCTTTGATAGTCAGACCTCCCAAAGCTTTCATAACTCTGCTGAAATCTAAAATTAGACAGCCACAGTCACCAAATTACCATTCACTACCCTTTTAAAGAGACATGTAGAGAAACCTGACCGAGTATTCTATATCCTCACAGAAAAACATTGTCCAACGTTTCACAAGTGTGTAGGCAACGTAATCCATAAAAAATACAATTTTCAGTGACAATTAAAAAGTCTCTTCAGACAAATAAGCTACTGAGAAAGCAATTCCTACAGCCTTAAACCCCAGCAAAGGCTAAGCAATGAATTCAGTAGTTTGCAGGCAGAAGAGAGAAAAACCACAAGGACCTTGTGGCTTAAGGGGCAGCAGTTCACAGGGGATTCAATTTAAATGCTAAAGATGCCACAGCAAAATTCACTGTACAGATTCTCTCAATCACAGATTCATCAATACAACAGGTAAGTCCAATATTGCCATCACACAAAAAGCACTGCAAAAATTGCAGAGTTCCAGTTCTGAAGCTACTTATTTTACAGGAGACATACATGAAATGGTCAGTATTAAACATCTACTGTATCATTTTGTTGTAGATATTTCTGAATTACTGTACAAATTTAAATACTAATGGCTGCCTTGCTGGGCTGCGAGTGCACACTGCCAGCTCTTGCTGAGTTTTTCATCAACATAAAATAACATAAATGGGGTCAATAAATGGAGTTTTTCATCAACATAAAAATGGAGTTTTCAACATAGCAGAGGGTAACTTTATTTACTGACTAATACTGAAAAGTGCTCAAAACACCCAGAATCCAAACCAGATCATTCAGGAGCAGGTGAATCCTACACTGAGATGCAGCTGAGCCCTAAGGGATGGCAGGTCCATGACGTAACATGGCCTTTTAAACAACAACAGGCTCAGAAAGCCCAACACACACAAAGGGGAGGTGGTGCACAGGGAGATGCAGGACTGCAGGCACAGCCATTAAAATCTGCTCTTTAGTACAGGGAAATATTAGGCCCAAAGGCAGCAAATATCACAGAATGATGCATTGTTACAGCTCAGGAAGAATTTCTTCACGGAAAGGGTGGTCAGGCATTGGAAGGGGCTGCCCAAGGAGGTGGTGGAGTCACCATCCTGGAGGTATTCAAGGATTAACTGGATGTGGCACTCGTGCTCTGGTCCATTTGACAAGGTGGTGGTCGGGCACAGGTTGGACTTGATCTCAGAGGTCTTTTCCAAACTAAATGATTCTGGGATTCTGTTTGATTCAATAGGGAGAAAAGAATTTTGCTGCAATTAGGAATTCGTGTCTGGACTGGGGGGGCAAAGCATGCCATGTTTTCCCCACACTGCTGCTGTTGCTTTGAGGTGTTTTTTTTGGGGGGGTTTGTTTTTTTTTTTTTTTTTTTGTCTGGGCGTTTTTTCATGCTTTTCTATTTAATTTTGCACCCAAAGGGGAATAAAACACTCTAGTCACAGCAAGAGCATTTCAGTAATTTCACTTACTCTTTCCCAGCATTTAAGTTAAACACTCACATCCCCACTTTTCATGATCTCAAGTGCTGCAGACAGTAAATGTGACAGTTGTGCTTGTACACAAAGAGCCAGCCCTGCAAGGCTGCTCAGTGTAAAAGCCTGCTGGGAGCCACAGGAGCTGTGTTCCTTTTATCATTCAAACAGCATTAAAGGAGCTAAAATGAATATCCTGGTAACTCTGCTACAGCAGATTAAGTGTCCATCCTGAAATTTAAAAACTCCACCCCAGACAGATTGCAATTAATATTAAATACAATCAGGAAAAGTCCAGCTCAACACTAACATTTGGTGCAGATCCTAATAAAATACTACACACTCCAACATTTCCTGTATGATAGCTGAAAAGTATGTAAAACTGGTCTTCATTAAATTTAAATTGACTCATTAATAAAATATGGAGAATGTGCTACTTTAAGACATCAGGGAAAAAAAAAGTATAAATTGGCAATAACGTTATTTCTATTTTTAAATCCATCCCACAGAGTCACCCAAGATAGATGAGAAGTGCTAAGCCCATCCCACAAGCTTATTTATTTATTTAATACTTCTTACATGCTATTTTTAACTGCTGAAGACAGCAAAAGGCATCCATTAGAAAAATTACACTGGTTAGAGCCTTCCTCACACAGATTAGACAAGTGAGATATCTGACTGATCACAGTCTTAGAAGGGATGTGGTTCCGCCCCCCCTTCCTATAGGATTCTGGAATAAAAAAGCAATTTTATTTTTGCAGCATCAGCTAAGCCCAAATCCCTATCTGCAAAATCTGTATCTGTCAGTCCTTACTCACTCCTCAGCCCCCTCCTCTCGCTCCTCCATTTCCCGCAAGGTTTAATTTTGTAAGTAATACATGGCTTAAACACACACACACACACACCAGTGTTACCCTGCAGGGACAGTAAAATGTAGATGCAGGCTTTAGTTTGGGTTTTTTAAGCTCCTGTTGTACACAGAGAAAATAAATGAGATGAAACGCCACAGTTTCATGGTATTGCATCATTTTGCAGACGAGCTCAATCTTTGGGAGAAGAACAAATTAGTTAAAAATCTTTTTTTTTCAATGGAGTTAAAGGAATTTACTTTAGTTGATGCTGGTTTTCCTTAGGAATCAAGATTCTTTGGAGAGCTTAGAAATCAAAGGAAAGATGTCCTTTGATTCCAATCACAAATACAAGTTTTCACATACAAAAATGCCAGAGCTTCACTTCCAGATGATTTATTAAGGGGAAAAAAACCACTTGATTTCTACACATCATCTTCCTAAACAGTTGCTTGCTTTGAGAAATACAGAGTGTTTTCCTACGCAACCTGAGCAGCACATTTTCCCTTTAGCTCTTATTTAAAGGAACAATGCTAAACTGCAAGGAGACACTCTGGTGTTCCCAAGCAGTTTCTACCATGGTTTCTGGTGGACCAGAAGATAAAATTGCACATTGCCATTTAGGTGTTATTTCAGGAGGTATTTTTATTTTCACAGAATCACAGAATCATTAAGATTGGAAAAGACCTCCAAGATCATCGAGTCCAACCTGTGACCAATCCCCACCTCGTCAACCAGACCAGAGCACTGAGTGCTACGTTCAGCCGTTCCTTGAACACCTCCAGGGATGGGGACTCCACCACCATTCTGGGCAGCCCCTTCCAATGCCTGACAACCCTTTCCATGAAGAAATTCTTCCTGATGTCCAGTCTGGACCTCCCCTGGCACAGCTTGAGGCTGTAACTTTCACCCTAACTTTGGTACAGAAGACAGATCCTGACCTGGATGTGTATTTGCTGCCCAATCAGATAAAGAGCTACAGACAATAAAAAGAGTATAAAAGATGAATTTCAGAAGTTACAGTGGTCCCCTGCCACACTTTGGGTCCCCATCCAGCCCAGGGCAGGGTGAAAGGACAGACCACCCCATGCCAGGCACTGCTCAGCAGTTTCATGGATAAATCCATGGGGGAAGGTCAGGTAAGCACAGACTGGATCCTAACGCAGACACTGAGGCTGGATTTCTCCACAACTATTTTCCCTTCTTTCCAAACTTTGCACAAAACGAGCTTTTTGTAACAAAACCACAGAGATTTTTGGTGTCACTCAGTACAAGGACAGTTTACTTGCTCTACCTGCCTCGGGAAAAGCTCAGTTTGCTGAGAAAAGACATTACTGAGCCCGTAAATGGAAGGGTTTTATTCATAATCTGTTCAGACATGGCACTAACATGGCACTTAGCTTGATGGCTAAGAAATTCTTGAATTTCTAAAAGAAGTAGCTTTCTCTGTAGTGGAAAGGTCACACTGCACAGAGAACTATGCAAACAGCTGATGCACAAGACAAGTGTCACAAGAAGACAGTTGAATAAAAAGCATTTAATGCAATTTCATGGGTACCAGAATCACTAGTAAACTCAAGATCCTAGATAAAAATTCAAAATAATGCTCATCATTTGGTGCAAGGCTTTTCATGTCCCTTATGGAAAAGGGGACACCAAGCAGAACCTAACCAGGACTTACGCTGTTCCTATTTAGTGTGCTCTGTTATGGGGTGGTGGATGATTTTTTTGGTGTGTGTGGATTGGTTTTGGTGGTTTTTTGTGTTTTGGGGTGGGTGTTTGTTTGTTTGTTATTGTGTTTTGTTGGGTTTTTTTGGTTGTTTGTTTTTGGGTTTTGTTTTTGTTTGGATTTTTTGTTTCAGTATTTTGGGGGGGGAGGGGGCGTTCTTTCTGTGGGGGCTTGGTGTGTGTGTGTATGGATTTTTTTGTTTGTTTTTAATTTCATATTGATTGTTTCTAGTTACCAAAGCTAAAATTCCATTCAATTATTATTATTTTTTAAATAGAGAACTTGAACTGTATTTCTGTTAGGAATAAACGGAATTACGATTAACTTCATGTTGGTGGAGTGAGGGAGAATATAGCTTGAAAAAACCCCCACCAGAATTCAGAACAATAGAGCAAAAGGGGAAAGCACACAAAACAAGTGCTTACAGTTTATCTCACATGAGATCTAACAGCAGATTGCCAGCACCAAGTTTTTGGGAAAAGTTTTCTCTTCTCTTCAGGACAGTAACTGTTGGGGTTTTTTAAAGTTTAAGTGCCAAAGAAACCCATAAAATCTACTTGCTTACAAAGGGAAGCTGGAAAAAAGTTAAGAAAATTGAGCCTTCGAGCATCCAGGTGTTTCAAGAGATTAGAGAAAGTCCCAAGTGCTGCCTGTAAAGATCAGACACAAACTGCATTATCACATGCACCAGATCATACACTCAAATAGAAGTAAATACGGAAAGGCAGATTTCCTCGGTCCTTTTACACACTAATGCGATTTTGCTTTGAAACTCCAAATAGGAAGATGTACATACTAAAACACAGGTATTTTAAACTCTTGCATCCACGTCTCAACTGATTTTCAGGTTAAAAATATCTACTGTTCCCTTTCTCAGAGGCCACATCCGTGTCAGCCACACCTACCATGTGGTAGTGTTATGTTTGCACCATCAATGATTGCTTGTGCCAGTTCGTGATCATTGCTCTCGAAAGCGTGTGCAGCAGCCTTGAGGGCGTCCCAAATCTCCTTGCGGCCTTCGAAAGCTGGTGCTGTGTCCCAAAACTCATCCCTCTTACTGCGCAACTGTCCGTCTGTCATGGGGTAATCGCTTTTCCATTTCGGTTTCTCTTTCTTCAAGGGCTGATTACGACCGAGAGCAACTGTGAGGCAGAAAGAGGAAGGGAAATTAATAAAAATAACAGCACAAAATTATTGAAGTGCCCTTTGGTTGTTCTGTTTAGGATCTACAGAGCTGAAGTTTACTTCCGGGCAATCTGAACTGTTTTTGTCCATCTCCACCGAGGCATCACCTCCCTTCCCCTAAACTCAAAGTCGGTTTGACCTCTTGGAAAAATGGAGGAGCTACATCCTGCTTGCTGATTTCATCTGGAAGTCCAGGAATCCATCAAGCTTTAAAAAGTGGTTACGTCATTCAACAATAAACACAAAAGAATTTGTTTCATTTTACCTACAGCTATTTTTATGTAATAGCCACTTAAGATAATCACATAGGTATAAAGTTGGTAGATTAAAACTCTCTGCTCACTTTAAATTCCAGCACTGCCAACACTGTTCCAAAGCATTCTCTTTCATTTGTGTGAGTGAGTAAAGGATTATTTCAACTTCTGTTGAAAGGAAAAGGAAAAAGCAAAGAGCAAATTTCCATGCACATAGGGAATAATTTCTCCCTGCAAGAGTTAAAACTCCATTTCCTTTTCCATTTCCTTCCTCCATTTCCAAGCCCCCTTTTGAGGACAGTATGGGGAGGAGAAAGCAGTGACAAACCACAAACATAGTTCTCACCATGGCTCAATACCACAAAGCCTGGAATACACATTTTAAATGTCTCCAGAGGAAATGAATTGTCCTTCAACAGTTAAAACTAAATTTAGGTGTGTTTGCAGCTGAAAACAAGCAGCCCTCTCCATGGGACAAGGCACAGAAACTGGGTGATGGTCACTAAATGCTTCTGGAACACAGGGAAGCTGCACAGGGCAGAAATCAATTAAGTATCCCTGCAAGAGGATGCTGGAGAATCAACTCCATGCTCTCCATGAAGAGCCACTGCTGTCCCACAAGAGCAGAGGAACCCCAGCTGCCATCAGGCCAGGGAAGGATGAAGAGATGCTGTGTGTCATCCCACATCCACATTACCAAGGCCAAATTATCTCTTACAGGAACAAGGCACCACAGCTGCCACGATATCAAAGCCTGCAGAGCAAAGTTGCTGCTGCTCAGGTGCTCCTGGATAGTCTGCAAGGATGGGAGAACACCAGGACAAACAAGGGTTTAAATTTAGTATTCTGTACCCCATGCACATCCTTAGAGATAATAAGAAATATTTTGTCTCCAGACCCTCTTATTTTTCTGGAAGAAAGTTGACAATAGCTGACAAAACCCCTCATATCTGTCCTCAATCTTACTCTATCTGGTTTTCAATGGAAGAACAGTGTAATGTCCAAATATTTTTCATAATCCCTAATTGAGATTTAGGCTCTATCTCTACAGTTAACTACAAACCATATTTATGGCCAAGAGTGTGTGGGGGGTGAGGGACATAAATGTCAATATATCAAAAATACTCAGTTCAGTTAGGCTGTAACATTTTGCAAACATAGTATTTAATTCAAATATTGCCTCTCCTTGATTTTTTTTTTGGAACAGAGGCACTCAGCTATTCTCAGAACAGCCCTCAACACCGAGCACTGGGTCTCAGGGTTGACCATCAGTGCCTGCTATTGCAGCAAGGCATTCCAACTTCACACAGGCTTGAAGGAGACTAAAACCTACACACACAAGGTTCAGCCACACACCCTTATTCAATCTGACTCCATATGACCATAGAATTATCTACTTCATAACTCAGAATGACAGACACGCTTATGAACCTGAGGTGTAAGTCACTGAAAATAGGATTTTTAAAAGAATTCCTGATAGTAAGGTGACATTCCAACTATGCAAAGGCATGAGCCTTCTCTGGACTAGAAAAAATCATAGTAGAATCACAGAATGGCCTGGGTTGGAAGATCAACTAGTTCTACCCCCTACCATGGGCAGGGACACCTTCCACTAGCCCAGGTTGCTCCAAGCCCTATTCCAACCTGGCCTTGAACACTTCCAGGGATGGGGCAGCCACAGCCTCTCTGGGCAACCTGTGCCAGGGCCTCACCACCCTCACAGGGAAGATTTTTTATCTAATATCTAATCCAAACCTACTCTATGTCAGTTTGAAGTCATTTCCCCTTGTCCTGTCACTCCAGGCCCTTGTCCAAAGTCTCTCTCCATCTTTCTTGCAGGCTCCCTTCAGGTACTGGGAGGGCACAATTAAGTCACCCCAGAGCCTTCCCTTTTCCAGGCTGATCAATCACAATTCTCTCAGCTTTTCCTCATAAGAGAGGTGCTCCATCCCTCAAAACAACTTAGTGGTATCCTCTGGAGGAGATATTTGCATGGAAACAAAGTCAGATGACAATTAAAAGTAGCAAATGACAATCTCATGGCACACATATACTGAACTCCAGCTGTTATTCTGTATCCCATGCAGAAACTAACAATAATAAACTTCTGAATCCTTTCAAGTGACCACAGACATTTATTGCTCTTTGTTTCCATGGGATTGCTTCCATGAGATTGTTTCCATTTGCTTTCCAAAGAAGTGCTGACCATTTAACAGATTTCAGAACAGCAAACCCAAGTGTTTACAAAACACCAAGTTTCCTGGCAAAGCCTGGCTGTTCCCAGTCCAAGTCTCAGCTGAGCACACACAGGCTGAGAGATGATGACGGGGCAGCCTAAAACAATGGTGAAGGAGACAGCCCTGCATGCATTAAACAGTATATTATGAAATTGCAAAAACATATGTGGGAAAACACTTGAACAAGAAATTGTTTCCTTATTAAGGCCTAGCAGTCAGAGCATGAACATTTCAGACAGACAGAACAGGAAACTTTGAAATTTGGGTCAGTGGGCATCTTTTTTTCCATTCAACTTCAGCTAACATCTGTTTGCACGTACATTCAATGAATGCTAATTTATCCCACAGGGCCCTTTCCTTCTCCCCAAACATTAATTATGGAAGCAGGTTAAAGGCACTTCCCGCAGTCACGGCAGCGTTGCCTATACCCAGCCCTGCCTGCTTGTTATCCAGCACCATGGAGGAAACTCCAACAGGCCATTTCTCTCCCTGCTTCCCCCTTTGCCCAAGACAGCATCCGAATTTATTGCTCTTCACTAGACAAGAATAGCAGGGGAGAGACTAAAGAGACAGAGATCTTAACAGTCTCAAATAACTTCTCCCTAGAGATATGACCCTTCCTACACAGACAGCAGTGATGATAAACCCAGGGATAAATTCTATTTTTTCAACTTGGAAAGAGGGGTGGTGGAAGAAAGTGACTCTACAAATGCCTCAAAAGCCAAATTCACTCTAACAAGCCATCCATCCCAGTACTAAGCCTTTAAATACATCTTTGGCTTCAGCACAAGCCAGTATTTAAGATCTTTAGCGTGTTTATAATTTATTAGAAGTGCTTCAAGAATCCCCAAAAAATCTTTATGCCTCTCCTGGAAAAATATTAATCTCTATCCAAATGTGTGGATAGATGGAGCAGAAGGGATACAAGAAACTCAAGACATATAAAAAGCCCTAATGTGTAAAAAGGCCAAAATATTTCACTATCCACCTATGCTTTGGTCACTACAGCAGAACATCACTACATGAATTTCTACAAAGTTTTGGACCACACCAAAGGACTTTCCCTCTTTCTGTTAATGAGGCTGATAAACAAACATCAACAGTCTGAAACACTTTGTCAAGTATTTACAGTGTCAGTTTTCTATCCCTCACTTTGGAAGCAAACTAGAGCTCAAAAGAAAACATAGACTTCATTTAAGACCATACACATCAGAGGCACAACCAGCTTGCAAGATCTGGAAGAGAAAGTAACATCCACATTAATTTTTCATCTTACATCACTTCAACATAAGTAAGAAATTATTAATATGCTGCTCAAAAACAGGAGTTGTTTTACAAATGCCAAGAAGGCACATTCTCTCAGAGGCAATACTGAAATTTGTCATCTCAATGGATGGCAATGGTTGATATTTTTGGCAAGAGATTTATTTAGAAGGGAATATGAAAACCGTTAAGAGTCTACTTTTTAAGAAGATCAGCACATTAGTGACAGTCCAAAATAAGTTAGGCTGTTCTTGCTTCAATAGCTCACAAGTGGTGCAGAGCATTCCAAAGAGGGATAAGAAGTTCACAGAATCCAACACCTCCAAGATCATCGAGTCTAACCTTTGATTGATCCCCACCTTGTTAACTAGACATTGGAACTGCCCAGGGAGGTGGTGAAATCACCATCCCTGGAGGTGTTTAAGAAATAACTTGGCGTAGCACTCAGTGCTCTGGTCTGACCACCATCTCCCTGGGCAAGGTGGGGATCAATCAAAGATTGGACTCGATCTTGGAGGTCTTTTCCAACCTAAATGATTCTGTGCATCTGTTTAATACCTCAGAGTGACCTAAAACCAGCAGCAGATAGGCCACATGCTGTTTCTGTCCTACCTATAGGACTTAGCAGCATATAATATGTTTTCACTAAACAGGTGGAGTACCACCCCAGGATCCTTGACATAGCTACTACTGTTTGCCCGCTAAGCTCCTGGCAAACTACCAACTCTTTTTTTCAGAAGGAAAGACATATTTCTCCAGTACTTGCAGACTGTTTTATAACCTGATTTGTGAAGGTTTATTTCCCTTCTCTACAGCTTCCCATCAAAGCAATGGAATCAGTAAGGTTATCTATGCTTCTTTTGAGTGAGCTTATGCAGATAAATCTGGATATTTAAATCAGTTTCTTAACAGAATGTCAAAAAATGTCTACGTAGAACTACTTCTTTAACAGCTGGTGTGTTTGTTATGTCGCTCTCACAGTGGATCACAGTACTGTCACCTCCTCCAGCGCGGGCCAGATGAGCAGAAGCAGCTGGTAATACAAGAGTCTCATCCTAAAAGCCAATATCCAGCTAAAGCTTTCATAATTCCTAGCTTATATACCCATGAACTATAGCACTCGATAACCAAATTGGATAACATTTCTGCCTCACAGGGCTTTCTGTCAAATCAGATACCAAAAATGCAACAAGCTGAACGAGCCATCAGACAGTTTACAGCCTTTGGAGAAGGGCAGGTGCACCTCTGCTTCAAGCGCAAACCAGATCTTCCTCCTTCCCAGTTACTGACCAGGCAGGTAACCCTGCAAGAGACCCCACAAGATTTGTTCCCCTGATACAGCCCAGAGTTATCTCCAGCAACTGAGCTAAAACCTGAAGCATCTGGGGAAACATCTCCTTTGCTGTCAGGCAGTCTTACGTGAGCTTTTCCCTCCCACCCCATTTCTTGGAGCATCATTCACCTATTTCTAAAAATAACATTAGGAATAAAATTTGGCATGTTAAATCCATGCAAGTGCTCCACAGTGAATTTCTTCCTTTTCCATCGAAACAGAAGCATATGTTGCTTGTAGCATTAGTCTTTTACTGCTCTTGTAAGTTGGGGGAAACTGTCCCAATTTGGTCAAAGCATCTGTCGGAAAAGTTTCCGTGCAAACAGAACCCACCCAGAAGAGGAAGAACCTGGCAGTGCAGTCCCCAGAAGGAGACATCTGGACTGGGCTGGAGGCCCAAAGATGTTGATCTCCAGCTATCCACCTCTGACTGTGTGCCTGTGCTTCCACACCCCTGCAGATGTGTGGGAAGACAGACACAATCAGAAACAAGCACTGGACTGGCACAGATTGACCCTCAACCAGCAGAGCATGAGCTATGAGCAGATAGAAGCAAGTATTCAAAGACCAAAATGTTGAAATGACACCAGTATTAGGAAAATCTGGCAATATATGATAATACTTTCTTTTTTTATTTCATTTTGATTAAGAAAATATCTAAGAGATAAAGACAACTGTTTAAGTGTGGAGAGATGATGAAGAATTGGAATGAATTGTGAGGAAAGAAGCAGGAGTGCCCTACAGAAGTGCTGAGGAAGGATAGAAAAATCACCACAACAGTCTATCTGAAACTGTTCTCAGTGGAAATGTTGGGATTTGAGGACTGTCAGGCTCCATGGGAGGAGGACAGAAATTATAAGCCATCAAGGAAAGAACACAGACCAAGACTTGCAGAGGCTGAGGCCAGTGAGGAGAACATGGCACATGCCCTGTTTGGTTTGTTAAACTGTAAACACTCACAGCTTCAACAGGTAAAGCAAAATCCTCCCAGGGAGACACAGTCTGAGAAACAGCGATGGGTAATGACTTGAAGCCAGTCAAGAGAAGCAAACTAAATATTTTACAAATTGAACTAATGATCAAAAATATTTTTGTTACATGATTGCTTCCCTGTTGAGGATCAGTTGCTAACAAAGTACTTTTCTAGATAAATTAAACGCAAATAACAGTTCACTACACATAAAGTTTCTTCTAGTAATAGTCCCAAGGGCTTCCCTCCCCACAACCAGTGAGTAGTATTCTACTTATATCAAATGAGTTGCATTTTAGTACTATTTTGCTCCAATTTCGTCATAAGGTATCTTGTAATTTGGTATCAACATCTAGACCCAGTTCACCCTAACATTTTCTATGCATCATTCTCTAGCGTAATCCTTCCAGCAGCTGAATTACCATAGTGCCTGGAAGAGTCAGTACAAAGGAGAGGTGCAGAAAACCAGGGAAACCATGGAGGAAGCAAGGGAAAATGTATTGCATCTAAGCAGCAAACAATTTGAATTACATTAAGTAGCATAGGCTTACACAATTTAAATTACACTGAGTAGCACAGGCTTACCTAATAACAGGAAAATGGCAGGATCTTTTCTGTTATTGCTAGTTTTCAGCATTTTTATTTCTTAAGGTGGTTACGTTTTTGCAAGGCAATAACAGTATTTTGGAAAGGAAGTGACACTGGACAGTATTAAGGACTTACAAATGAAATAATTCACTGGACAATTAGGTTTTCCTAATGTGAAAATGAAAGAGCACCCAGACTTTATATATATAAAAGCAATACCTATTACTGCAGTGCTGAGAGCCTTTAGAGCAGTGTAACATTTGTAGAGCCCCTGTGAGAGCTTTCCAAACGCTGTGTGTAGATAGATAGACAGGCTGATACAAAGACAATGCTTGAAACTAAGTCAAGTTTTAATCGTCTTCATGAAAGGAAAAAGGGTAAAACACTACAAGAAAAACTACATCTCCTGATAGAAATTCAAGTTATACCTTTAAACAGTTGTGCAATAAAACACCAGGCTACAGACTCAAAGTCACATTATAAAGGTTTGTCACCATCACTTAAAGCCAGGCTTGTGCTCCCATGTGAGCTGCCTGCCAGACGTGCCATGTGCTGGTGCTAAATGATGTATGTGGTCCCTCAGGGGTCCAAAGAGGGGGGTCATCAATCACTTGTGCCACCCCTGGCTCAAAGCCAACCAGGCAAAGAGCTCTGTGACTCAAAGCAGGAGAAGGGAATATACCTTCCGTTTCTCCAGTCTCTCCTCAACTCTTACCCAATGCCTTCCTCCAAAGTTATTTAATTGAACAGAAGAAACTGTAGCAAGTAAAATGCAAGTTACTCTGGTAATTCCAGGCAGCTCTGGACAAGTCATGCAGGCACGACACTTTTCCTGCCTCTCTGCCTACACAAAGCACTAAATCGTCACTGAGTCAATCCAGAGGCTTCACAGCGTGAGATATAAAACATGTGAGATGATGTATGAATGAGGGTGTATGAATGTGCTGGACAAAGAGAAAAATTGTCTCTAATTACCAGCTATTACACTGTATTTTCCATTTCTCCCATCATTTTCAACAGGAACTGCAGAAGAAATCAAGAGAGCTTGGTATTTCCAGGCAGCTCATCACTCATCGCCCCTCACTTTTCAAAGAAGCCAGAAGTGTTGCCGCAAGAAATAAAAGCTTCAGCTTTTAAAATCCTGTCCCCTGATGGTATTCCAGATCCAAACATCCCACCTCATCCCAACACACGCAGGATCTGTTCAGATGACCAACGCTCTGCTTTGCACTGGGATATGCTGCAACAACACAGGTCGCCTCCCACAGAAACTGAAACCAGGTCAGTGTATTTTGTCTAATGTGAGGTGCATTCACAGCCCAGAGCCAGCTGGCAAGAGTTGAACTTCAGCCTCCAGTCTGTTTGTGGAGGTTTTATGAGGACAATTCCTCTGCCCTGAGAACTGCAAGAGCAGGACAGCAAAGCACTGGTTACAAATACTTGGGGTAAGTGGTGTTCAGTAGAGCAATAATGCAAACAAAGCCCCTGTGAATGCTGTTATTTGCCTCAACATTCCAAACAGTACTTTTTAAAGAAAAATTTTTGCATTGGTCTCCCACCAAAAGCTCAGCACTATTTCCCAGAATCAATTCTAAGGCTTTATTGTAGAAAGGAAGCCATACAGGGACTTTCCATCAGGAACTGTAGTGACAGAACCAGGTGTAATAGGTTCAAACTGAAAGAGGAGACATTTAGGTTGGATATACGGAAAAAAATTATTTTTTGTGAGGGTGGTGAGGCCCTGGCACAGGTTGCCCAGAGAAGCTGTGGCTGCCCCATCCCTGGAAATGTTCAAGGCCAGGTTAGACGGGGCTTGGAGCAACCTGGTCTCGTGGAAGGTGTACCTGCCTGTGGCAGGGGGTGGAACAAGATGAGCTTTAAGGTCCCTTCTGACCCAAACCATTCTATGATTAACAGTTTACAAAAGCTCTGTGGTTGCTCCTGAGCAACCACAGCTGCCCACCCAGCTTCCTGCTGGAGGCACAGGCAGAGGAGTTCTCAATCATCTCAGTTAAGTTTATGATACAACACCTCTTCTCTGGACAAAGAAAAACATCTAAGGGACGGACACTTTTGTGGAGTCACCACATCCTACTGCCTTGGTCAAGGGGTGACCAGAGAAGAAGAAAGAACACTGTCAGGCAGGGCAAAAGACAGATGATGCCCATCTGTCTCTATTGTATCCCGTCATAGGAATCCTAGAGTCACAAATTCTCCTTCCACAGGCAGTAGGAAAAAGAGCAGTAGCTGTCTGGCTGCTCAGCATCAGCTTCAGCCTCACAGGGAAGTTCCAGCAGTACTATCGTGAAATAGCTTTGAGGGACAGACATTATCAACACAATTACTTGTCAGCACTGTTTACGCTGGAATTTAAACTGTTCCTATCTTTGGCGGATAAATGTTTTCAGCTGGATACAGAACAGGATGAAGATTTACCCATTCTCAAATCACAGTGTGCAAGCAGCAAGACCTTTAATCTGTATCATCTACAGTGCACAACTAGACTATCTTTTTTAAAACCTATGACAAGAACCATTAAGGAAGCTGTCAGCAACATGAAAAATATGCTAGTTGAGATAGGCTGCATTAAGTACATGTTTCTTTTGACTTCTGCAAAGCGTAGCTTAAGCTAAAACTCAATTGCAGCTGAAGGCTTGGCACCAAGGCCTCATCTCACATGCAAAATAAGTGCACTACAGAGCACAGCAGAGCTGTAGGAATGCAGCAGGAAGCCGCACAGAGATTATCTAAAATTAAAAAAAACACCTCAGTGCTTTCTGTATCTCATGATGAGGAAGAACATAACTCAGCAACTTCACTTTTGAAGTACTAAAACCCTTTTGTACCTTCCCCTTGATTCAGTTAACAGGGAAACTTTAGACACATCAGATAAAAGCCTAAAGGGTGAATTCCTCTGAGTGGACAACCCTGTGCCGGTGCATTGCCGTGATGTGGGCACCTGCCTGCTGCTCCGTGACAGTTTACTGGGGGCTGACATCACAGAATCACAGAATGATTTAGGCTGGAAAAGAGCTGCAAGACCATGGAATCCAAACTTTGACCGATCATCACCTTGTCAACGAGACCAGAGCACTGATGCCACGTCCAGTTGTTTCTTCAACACCTTCAGGGAAAAGGAACAGCATCAAAAAACTTGAAACTGCAAGTGCTTCCCCACACATTGACAGCTGAGCTCTGCATGCTTTGAGCAAGGCCCAAATTAGGGTCTGGCTCAGCAGGGTTTAAAACAAAGCTTTGCTTTTATGCTGGCCTAAGCCATGGGAGCAGCGTAGGCAGTGCTGGCCTCTGTCAAGCAGCCACAGCCTGACCACACAAGGCCACCACAAATCCTCTGCGTCTGGTGACAGACAGGGACATCTGCTGTACATCTGGGTTGCATTTAACACACCATGAGTACTTCCACGCTAGCAATATTTTCATGGGTAAAAAAACCCAATCAAACAAAGAGTGAAAGGCAGCATTATCTTTTGTGCTGCCAGAATTACATGAAACATTAGATGGATAATTTTTTTAAAATAATGCAGCCGACTCTGCCTTGATGAGGTGTGATCACGCTGAAAGCCAGCAGGCACACCCTCAGCAGGTCCATGTGCAATATGTGTACACATGGTGCGGAACCTTCTGAAGACCTTCTGGACGATGCCACCAGGGAATTTACTTTATTACAACAAGTAAAACCAGATTTCATAAAAATCACAGAATGGTTTGGGTTGGAAATGGACCTTAAAGATCATCTTGTTCCAACCTCCCTGCCCTGGGCAGGGATATCTTCCACTAGGCCAGGTTGCTCCAAGCCCTATCCAACCTGGCCTTAAACACTTCCAGGGATGGGGCATCCACAGCTTCTCTGGGCAACCTGTGCCAGGGCCTTCCCCTCACAGGGAAGAATTTCTTCCTAACATCCAATCTAAACTTACTCTCAGTTTGAAGCCATTACCCCTTCTATCACCACATGCTCTTGTAGAACATCCCTCTCCATCTTAGGTTTTCCTCTAAAGTAAAATTGCTTCAGAGGAGCTGCAGAAGTCAGCACAATTCTCAGATCCCATCTCAGCACAGTGTTAATTTGCATCAGGCTTGGTTGAATTAAACCCTTCCACCAAATTCTGAATCTCAGCAAGGTCTGTGTCATACAAGGTATAGTGCACAAGGCAGATGGCCAGTTTCAGGTTCCCAAGAACTACTTGGGTGAACATGGCATGCTTGCCATGTCAGGCACAGCAGTCACAAATTCCAGAAGGGAATAAATAAAAAAAAATCCAAGTTGGTAAGTGTTTTTGCAATGACCAATAATTAAATTAGCTTAGTTAAAGGATCTAACACCACGTCTTGAATTTATTCCAGTGTCACAGTTATTGGCAGGGATAAAGTTTCACATTAGCCAATTAACTAAATGCACTATTACTGTATCTCAGCTGCTTAAGCTCATCAGTTAATTAAGAGCTCAGTGTAAGCTGAAAATAGGACTCTTACCTGACACACATACCAAACATACATTATCTTAATGATTTAATTTTACAGTTCCATATTACATTCCTCAGGTGCCATTTGGAAAACTGAAAGGCAATTGCTTGCTTTAAAGAACAGGTGAAAAACACAAAAGCAAACATTTACAGATTTAATCTAAGAAATTGTATTTCTTAGAATGATACTTGCTGTTTTATTAAGTTCTGTTTTACAAGTTAGTTTTTCATGATAAAGTTAGCATTTTGCACTCATTACAAATCAATTTTAGATGCTTTCAACTTGGTTTCTATTTAAGAAGTGTTTTATAGAATCAGAGAACAGATTGGGTAGGAAGGGACCTTTAAAGGTCATCTAGTCCAACCCCCCTGCACCTATCACTCATCTTCCCAAGGATTATATGCCCTTGGCATTTCTGAGGAGTGGGTCTGACAGTGCTGGGTCTGAACAAGGCAGATCTGTGAGCACAGAGCTGTGCCAGACACCTACAGATGTGCAACGGTGGGATAACACATCCTTGATGCTCCTCAGATGTCAAGCTGCTTTCTGCAAAGTAATCTCTCAACCAGCCCTTAACAGTAGGTGGTGATGTCTTTAACAGCTGTCAAGTTATCCTGTCACACACAGCTCCAGCACACCAGTGATTCAGGAGCAGAAAATCCCATAAAAATACCCCACTTGTTGAAGTTTATTCTTTCAGGTCACACAGTACACATCATGACACCAAGGCTACTTAAGACTCCCCCAGAACATGGACATCTACCGCCAAGCCCACCTTTTTGGAGTATCAGTCCTTCCTGGCAAGCTTACAGTCACAAGATTAAAAAAATTCAAAACTCCAAGGCCTTGCAAGGGTGAGACTTCATTTTCCATGTCAGGTTGATTCAGAAAAAATATATTAAAAAAAAAAATCAAGCTGTTATGGTCTAGTTGACAAGGTGGTGATCAAATGTTGGACTCAGTCTCAGAGGTCTTTTCCAATCTAAATGATTCTATGATTAGTAAGAAGCAATTTGTCCTGACATTAACAAATCGGTTTGACCACAGAAGCTAAATGATCACATCACTAAGCCCCCAAACAGTGAGGCACCAAAAGAACTAGGAAAGTTCCATTTTAATGTTTGTTCACTTGACTGTGCCCACTGCAATTGAGCAGGGCAGAAGGCTGACAGATTGGTGGCTTAACGGCCCAGCATAACCCAAAAACATAAATTTACTTCTCTTCGGTAGTCAATACTTTCTGGATCCATAATCCAGTTAATAAGCTTGAAAATTTATTCATGGAACTACATATGCTCCCAGCCTAAGCAAACTCCAGCCTCAAGTGCAACAGCATGTCATCTAAAACAAGTGGAGGAAAAAAAAATCAGCAAAGGAAAAATCCTGATGCAAGTTGAATTTTAAAATAAGCAAATTTGAAAATAAACTGCTATCTGTACTTCTGGAAAGTCATCCTCCAAGAAACACCAGCATCCAAAACTAGATAAAGCCCAGCAGCTGAAAGATCTACAAGTGGTTGTAGCTGGCTTTTCAAGAACACTTATGACCTACCTCTTAGCCATAGGGAACTCCTACCTTTCAAGTACACATTTTGTTAAGAAAATCGTATTTATCCCAGAGTTAGAGACAAGTAATACTACATAAGGACATGAGTGGATTGCTCAGGTAATTAGAAAACCATCATCCATCTTCCTAAGCCGAAATGAAAAATGTGCAAAATCTTTCTTGCAACTTGTATGTCTCACACATCCAGGGGAAAGAAAAACACCTCTCCTAGAAATGGAAGCACTTGAACAAAGTAGCTTTAAAACTACATCCTTTCATGGCCTTTTTATCCCCCTGTGGATGTATTCAGGGGAAAAAAAAATAGACCTATTACAGTCTATGGTCAAGGATTATTGATGTAATTGTAGAATGGTTTGGGTTAGAAGGGACCTTGAAGATCATCCAGTTCCAATCCCACAGACAGGGACACCTTCCACTAGACAAGACTGCAAAGAGTTCCATCCAACTTGTCCTTAAACACTTCCAGGGAAGGGACATCCACTTCTCTGGCCTGTGTGAGTGAATCCAACTCTAAGAATTTAAAGGTGCACAAATTAGGAGCATAATCAAGGCAACTTCTCCCGAGCAACACCAAACACAGACATCAGCTTCTGCTGTGAACCTCCTTCTTCAGGAGCCGGCAGCTCTCTGTCAGATGGAAGGACCTTGGAGTAGGGACAGGAAACTGCCCTCTTCATTTAAATTGCTCAAATGAAGACAGATTAAAGTAGCCAGAGCCTTTCCACCTTTAGCAAATTAATCTGATCTCTTTCAAAATTCCCTGAGCACATAAGGCTTTAGCTCTATTAATGGCCTGGGTGATGCTTGTTCAGTGTTTCCAGCAGACACAACAGCACATCCCTTAAGTAACTTCTCTTCCTTTCAAATGAAGGGAGCACTACGGAACATAATTTGATTGAAAATGCATTTAATTCTCAACAACTCAGGGCAAGCTAAAAACTGGCAGCACAATGATTATGTTGGCAACGCTCTTGGCTGTTACGTATCCAGTAATAGCTGAAGTAGGTCTTGGCCACGGGCTATGCTTGTCTTTTCTAAAAAGGTACTCACTGTAATGCTCGAAGGAGCTTGTTTCTCCAGTGTCATCTACTGACAAGCAAAAGCAGTACTGTTTGTCAGGACAGATGCACTTTTCCTACTTTTCCCCAACATTGTAGACATGAGCGATATAAGAGCAGATTAGAGTTAGTGTATGATGATTCTGGACTTTAAAGTTTCTGCAAGAAAAGTCTTCGGTTCTGAGTTAAGGCAAAACTTTCCACTATTAGACAGACCCTCTTCTCACCCCTCCTCCCCTTCAAGGGAAAATAAGCTTAGTTTCAAATTTAAGGGTGAGAACTTTGACTGGCAATGAGGGAGAATTCATTAGTAAATAGATTCTTATTTCAGCCTTTTGAAAACAGGAGCCTGCTGGTTCCACGGTTTTTCAGTGCAGGTATAATTATTTTTCAGTGAAGGGACCCCTCAAAGCACTGAGTAAAAAAAAAAAATCCCACCCTAACCAGTTGATTGCTGGCTGTAGAAGTTAGAAGAATTCACAGAAATGGCTGGATGCAAATACATTACAAATTCACTAATTACTATGCTCTAATGAGCAAACCATGCCCATGAAGTGCTGACTCCGCAGCTGTGATCAAGGGCATCTCAAACCCCAGAGCCAGCAGAAGTGGGGGCACATTTCAGACCTGTGTAAAAGCTAAGGATGAACATGAGAAAAATGCACTAGGAAATGTTCTCATCTGAGTAGTATTTACACCAGCTCCCCCAGCTGAAAAGAGTCCATTCACAGGGCCTCATTATTTAGCATCAAAAGTGTCTATAACACATAATAATCTGTGCTGAAATAGCCTGATAGAAAAATGTTTTGTGAGAAAAAGGGTTCCTTATTGATCAACTTTCAACTTAAGTAAAAGTTGGAAAGTTTCAAAATACGACAGAAGAAATTATGCAGATACCTCGATCTGACCTGCATGGCAAGAATTCCTTCAGCTGGAAAAAAACCCCTCCGATTAATTTGTAATAATGCAATGAGACATGTGAAAGAAGGAAGGGTGAGTGCACCGAGCAGACAGAAGTTCACTTTATCAATGGAAGATGAATTCAGCTTGGAAATTTGGCAGGCAGAGCAATCAGATAGCGACAGCATACGTGAGTAGGCAAACCTGGAAAGAGTTTCAAGATAAGATTAGATCAGTTGGTAGAATTTCTAAGACAGAATATTCTGTTTGACACTGCACTGAAGTAGGAGACACAGAAGCCTCTGCTGTCTTGGACTTTGCACAACCCTCTTTCAAGCTGAATTGTCATTATTTAATAAAATAGGTTTTTAACAGGCTTGATTATCAGCCAGCCATACTCTCTGAGTCTCTCTGGACAGATCTTGCCAAGAGATGGTAAAGTAGGACTCTGGCAGGAACCAAAATTCTTCCTCCCCCACTCCCAAATATCTGTAATATATTCCTAACTAATGTGAGCTCAATGCAAATGATTAACTCTTGGTAATAAGTTTCCCACCACAAAAAGATAAAATGCTAATGATGTTCCTTTCGAAGTCCTGTGGCACAATGTTTTCCCTGAATATAATTATCAGAAAAATATAATTGGAGTAAAAAAAAAAAAATTGCAGTTGCATTCCTAAGATAAAACACCTGTGTTATTTGGAATGGATAAAGCAGAAAGAATTAATTACATAAGTGAACAGCTCCATAGAACGCAAAAGAAACACTTGTTGATTTTTCAAAGCAGTATTGTGAAAAGCTATGGTAAGCACCAATTTAAATATGCTTACTTATAAATTCTTGAGAAAAAGTTGCTCCCTGAGAGCTGATCATGACTGATCATGTCCTGGGATGGGTGAAGGCTGGGAATGGGGAGTGTTTAGAGCATTCCAAACCGTTCTGCACGTGTAATCACTGCTCCAAGATGAAGTGATTAGCTGTACCCTATCAATGAGATGGATACAGAGAGAGGGTTTCCTTTGGGGCTCAACTAATGGACCCCCAAATTTCCACTCCTAGTTGGTTTGATGAGCAGTCACCATGTAGCAGACTTGTCAAAAATGCTTAGAAATCTCCACGGGCAGTACTGAGTGACACCTGTCATGTTAAAGATGAAAAAGAGAAATTTGGGTTCCTTGTTTAAGTGGGTCACTGTGTTTTCCCCACTGCTGGGCACTGACTCTCCAAAAACCAGCAGAGGATTTCACTCTTCAAGCTGCCTAAAAAGGCAGAGTGATAACTTAACCATAAGCCATGACTTCTCCCCAACTTAAACCTAGCTACTAGAGCAATAGTATTTAGGAGAATTGGGTGCACAGCAGACAAGCCATTCTAGAAAGGGCATGAAACTTCCCAGGAAGACAAAGTACACACAAGTCTTGAGATTCACCTCTACTAACATTATTCAGTGGTGAGTGAAGGACTATGAAGCCAACCAATGCAGAAGTGAGATGGTACCTTGGAGCATTAATTACTGCTAACTAGGCAAGGTCAGACCAGTAGCAAGATGGCAGGGTTAGGTATCAAGAATTCCCTTCTGGTCAAGCTTACTTGACCAAAAAATGGATAGGGACAGTTCAGAAAATTCAGCAGTTGCTTCCACCAAACATGTAAGGGCCAGTTATGAAACTGCAAACTTGTTGGGGCCAGTGTCGTTCCTTTGGTTCAGTTTATTGGATGTCTAACACTACTGAGACTCAGACTGCGACTTGTCCCCAGGAGGAGCTCAAAGTCCAAAGAAAGATGTTTTTAAGAGGAGACCAAAGGGACAGAATCTATGAGAGATGCACAGGGTGAAAACTTGGACTTTTCCTTTAACTCTGAAAAGCATATTTCCATAGGGTTTCTCTCCATAAGAAACAAAAGGTAGACAAGCTTTTGGAAGCCTGTATCTGGACACATGGCATTATTTACATCATGATCTCTCTAAGGTCATGGTGGCCCAAGCACCTCTGACACAGTTGAGAAGAACCTGGTATGTTTTCTAAAGGTTCATGCCATTTGGAAGAAAAAAAGGATATCCCAATTACAGTTAGAAGTGTTTTTAGAGGTTTTACAGGAAAATAGTCTTTCCATACACTGGATTGGTTTATCTCATTTTGCAAGAAATTGCACTGGTTTAGAAAATGTCTATCATGAGCCAGAGTTGAAGACCTAGAAGATTATTTACACCTAGAGGACTCTCATTCTGGTATTGCCTTGCAATACCAATCCACAACATCCACGCTCGCTTGTTCTGACAGTGCTGCTGCTCCTTTTTTTTCTCCCAGAGGAGAGACTAAAATCATGTATCCCTCTTGTTCCATTCTGAAGGAATTTCAGATAAAGCCAAAGCCCATGTCTGTAGTATTTTTGGAGCTATTTTAGTGCAGTAATATCAGTACAGCAGCTGAGGTGTCCTGGATACACACAAGGAACGTGCTTGTTTGGGATGCGTTAAGGCAGCGCTGGGATGTTACAGTAACATCCGTGTGAGGCCATCCAATACGTGCCTGATTGAAAGCATGTGATGCTAATAAAGCAGTGAGATTTCAATACCCTTGTGGTTTTCTGTTGCAATCCAAGCTTTTTTGGCACCAGAACTAGTTTTAGATTTGGATAAACATAGAATGGAGATCTAAAGATGTGAAAAGCCAAATACAAAAACGAGTAAGAGAACTTATCTCAAATGAGCATTTAAACCTATCTTAGAATAATATCCAATATTGATCAGCACTTTACAGAAGATATACTTGTTCTACAAACACTTGCATTTATAGCAACTCATGTTCTTTTAAAGTACCTCTGTAGGCACACAGCAAAAAAAAAAAAAATCAGTCTGTTTTGTATTTTACCAAGCCAAGTTATCAACATGCAATTCATGAGTGAAATCCAACTCCTAAAAAAATAAAGTTTAAATAGCTATGTGACAGCTTTTCTCTTTTTCACCCCTCCAAGTGCTAAACCTCAGTTGGGACCTGTGATTTACCAACCGTTTAATGAGCAGGTTTGCTCATTAAATGCACTGGAACTACATAAATGCACAGGCAAAGGAAAAGATTCGCTCACCCTCAGCCATCAGGGCATTGGCATCATGTCCCAAACAGGCAACCAGACCAAATCTGGGAACAGAGAAGGATGCTGCTACTTGGAGGTGTGAAGCACTGGAGTGCTAAGCTTCATCTGAACGTATGTTTAACTACTGCTGCCACCAAATATAGGCTCCTTGTGAATACATCCAGCAGGAGCCAGTGAAATCGTTCATCCAACCTTCAGATAACGTTTATGGTTTCCAAACTATTTCACACGTATGCTACACTTTGCTTCCCATTAGCACTTCCAAACTGCTTATTGCCCATGTCTTCTCACCCTTGCTTCAGTGACTGTGTTAACAAGCTTGGAGCAGCCAGAGCCTGTGATGAGTAGAAATGGGACTTGTACCTGCACCAAAAAAAAGCATCTAAAACATGTTTCCGTGTTCACAGACTTTGAGTGTCCCCTTCCCACTTTGAGCACGGTCCTTCTCGTCCCCTCTGGAGAACAGGGATGCAGTGCAATGACTCAGAGAGTTTCAGAAGCGTTTGGCAGGTAGAGCACAACTGAAAGCTAAACATTCTGCATTAAAGACATTATTTTGACATACACAGCCTCTACGTGATGAAGAAAATGCATCCAAAACCACCCTGAAGGCATGAAGTTGTCCAGCATACGTGACACAGGCAATGCTTTGCTACAGCTTTTCCAAGCAACACTTTGTGCGGTACATGTGAGTTAGCAATTTTTACTTCCTTCATTTACCTTTTCTCCAGCCAGCCATTATCCTGTGATTGCTGATGCTCTGCAACAGGCTCAGGTGCTCCTGCAGCAGCATGTGGCCAAAAAACAATTGGTAAGAGAAAGTGGCATTCACCAGCTGCAGCTTCTATCTGCTATTTTGTAGGCACTCTTTTACAAAAAGACTGTATTTACCCATACAGGCAAGAAATCACAGGAGAGTTCTGTGGCAGTAAAATAAAGCAACAAAGTAAATGCCACGAAGAGATCCTTCTCCTGAATCCACAGTGCCCTTCATCACAGCATGAGAGCAGAAATTGAGCTTCATGACTGAATTTTAAAAATAGAAAGGTAACAAGCTTCCAACCCCAAAGTGCTGTGCTCTGCTTCCAATGCCATTTCAGGCCCTGGGAGTGCTCTCAAAGAGCACACAGCTCCACTGGGAAAAGGTGAAAAATGCCTTCCTACATAACATGTTGTCTGAACTAAGAGAATTATTTATGGTTGCTACATTTATTATACATTATTATAAACTGTAAGCTGTTATGAACTATGAAATGTTTATCATTTCACTGGATGAAAAATAATTTAGTTATTTATAGAAAAGTGTTGATAATGTTAGACTGAACATATATGTTTTAAGAGTAAACTTTCCCTATTAAACATGTGCAAAGATAAATGCAATCTACAGCACTGTATGATACATTTTCACATTTTAGCCTCTAATCTTTTCCCCCTGGGCAGTACCTGTTTTTGCTGAAAACTACTGAAGCATTCTTCTCTACCATTTGTGAAGTGCCTTTTCTTTCATGTTTGAGAATGTGGGAAAACCACATGATAGATCATGCAGAAACTCCCCAAACCCCCTCCCTTCCACCTAATCTGCAGCACAAGGATATCTTTATACATATATATATGTATAAAATCCTTCAGCACATCTGATTTTCTACAGAAGCGAAGAATCATTTCTTCAGAACTGTGCCCATCTCCTCCCACAAATGGCTTTCAAGCAGGGCTTTGAATTTTCCTTTTTAAATCATGTTCACTAAGGAGAGAGGGGATATGGGAAGAGAAAAGGACATTGAGAAAAGGCTGAAGGGAGGAGCTGTTAAACTGATCTAATACACAAGCACAGCAGCAAGGATCTTCATCCCCACCAGTATTTCTGCTTTATGAAGTACAGTTTCCAAATGTTTTACATTAGGCCTAATAGGTCAACTGGATGTAGAATAGCTCCTGCAAATTGATAGCATCCAATAACTGCTCATGCACTTATTACCTGCAGAACCTCCAGTGCCCTTGCATTTCCCGGTGCTGGGAAGTCTCAGGATGACAGGCTACTTATGTAATTTTAAATATTTAAGTTAGTCTAAGAAACTTCACACCCATTCAACATTTAAGAGATTTTTTTAATTTATACTTCTAAGGTGGGAAACAGAACAAAAATGCTTTACACACATTTTGCACTGCCCCGTCTTTTGTCCACCTCTCACTTGCACCAGAGTGTGCCAAGAGATAAAGCTACTCCCTGGCTAACAGCTGTGAGATCAGCCCAGGGGCAGCACAGGGCAGCACATGGAAAATTCAGGTTCCAGCTGAACCGTAAATAAACCACATTAGACATTTTTCTGCACACAGGTCAAACAGTGCAATATCAAGTGACATTCTGTGCTATAGGTGTTTTCACCTCAGTGGTGCAATGAGCACTCATGCTGCTTTGGGATGCATGAGGCACCATGGTTTGGATCTATCACTCTTGGTAACTCAGTATGAAACACCAGATTTTAGATTCTGCACTTTTCACACTGGAAACACAATCACCATGTGAGGGGAAACCTTTTTGTTTTCTTAAAAAACAAGAAAATAAACCAACCATCCAACAAAAAAAAAAAAATCCCCCAAAATCCCCTGCACTTTATTTGCTTCTCAAGTAGTGGAACATCTCTCTTTCTTCAAACCTTAGGTGCCCGCCAGACAACACACAGGCAGCAGATTAAACTGCTGAAAACCTCTGAGTGCAAACCGAGTGTTTTGTTCCACAGGCAGAAACCAGGTTACTGACTCCAGCTCTTTTATTCTTCCTTACACTCCACCTGCTTCACACAATGGGTCACTCCGTGCCTTTCCCTTCTGATTTTGGGTAATTGAGCTCATCGCTCTTGCCACGCTCCCCTGCCAAGCAATGCCAGGCACCAGCCTGTCACCAGTGGGACCAGCAGCTGTGGCACAGGCACATCCCCACACTCATGTGTGGATTCACCAGCACAGCCAACCTGCAGTACAAACACCAAAGGCAGCACTGAGCAAACCGAGCCTGGACGTTTTCAGTAACCAGAACAAGCAGATGCCTCAAAAACTTACCATACCCATGGCAGAGTTCCCAAGGTCAGCACCTTTATACCCTCAAACTGGCAAGACATCCCTAAGAACCACCTCATGTGCCTTCTTGTTCTGTTTTGTCTGCAATTATGATGACTACAGGTGTCTAAATGGAGCAGCTTTCCAAACTAGAATTAGGAAGGTTTGGAAAGGCTCAATTTCATAATGTGATTCTTGCAAAAGAAAGAAGAGTCCTACAGAGCTTCCAGCTCAGTAGAGAAAATTAAACCCCACAAACCTCCACAAATTTCATCCAAAGCACTTGCAAATAAGAAAGATGAGTGTGAACTAATGGCTCCTGCCTTTAAACTGCTGGTTGGGCACTAAGTGCCCAAAAGATGCCACACACAGACTTCCCTACTTCACCCTGCCTGCTGGGTGGCAGAACTCCTCCCTAGAAATGCTCTTTCCTTCCCCACATGGATGCCACCAGCTTGGGAAAGGGAAAAACCTCATGGCCACACACTCAGCTGTGCCTCTTCTTAGAGAACAGCCCACGGGAAGAGAAATCAAGTCCTTCCCACATTTACTTTCAGAGCAGAAGTTGGGAAAGCCATGCTGCATGGATATGGACACACTGGGATCTGGCTTCTCTGCTGGAGAGGATAGACATCTCGCAACAGCCACCCTCAAAAATTCATTTAGAATCTGGTGAGACAATTGGGAGGATCACAAAGCACCTACGAGCCAGGCCAGCACACTTTCCTGCAGCAGGCATAAGCGATTGTGGGGGAAAAAAAATTAAAAAACCCCAAAGATTAAGAGGAAAAACCCAACTGAAGTATTTGCATCAAAGAAGCCTGAATTTTAAGGCAGCGAAGCCAAGGTGGCAACTCGGAAACAATTCGCTTAAAAATGTAACAGACATTTATACACGTCTGTCTACAAAACAGGATGAAAGCGCTTGTTACATCACACCCTGTAAGTATCACAGTCCTTTTTTGCTGATAAAGCAGCAGTTACATTCACCTCTGAATCATGGTCATTTGGCCACAAGTTTTCTACGTATTTATACTCTTTCTTTTTTTAGAAGAGCTGGGTAATCAGAGCAGCTATGGCCAACTTGACCCTTCTTTGTACCTGCAAGAAGACTCACAGGAATTTGCAAGGCTTAACTATAAGGCAAATCTTTATTTCTGGCTTCAACTGTATTTTAATTTGTGGCTCATGAATTATATTATTCAACAATCAAATGAAAAATAATAGCTATCATATTACTTGCTGGAATAAGAGTGGATCACTGCTTTTTAGAGTTTATTCAAACTGGCAACTAATAATATTTTCCATTTGTCAAAATCTCCAAAGCACAATGAGTTTTCAATTTATTATATTTAACATTCAGTGAGGGAGGACGTTGTCGCTTTCAGCACTGAAATCCCAAACAGAGAAAGTAAAACAAATCACTTCATCTAGAAACCAAACAAACAATTACATGGAGGAACAACGCCAAAAAGGAAACCAAGCAGCTGCGTTTGCCAGCCCTTATTAACAGTAAAAATAACACCTTATTTCATTTTCTGAGAGTGACTTGTTATCACCTGAAAAACAAAACAAAGTCTATTAGTTTACAAATGAAAAGAGTCATACCATCAAAGTGATATTCCAGCAGAAAAATACTTGGCCCCGAACTATCAGGCGTCCTCAGCACAAGATTCACAGATCCAAATAATCCCAAGGAGGCTGTGGTTCCCAGCTATCAGCAAAAGGAGTCATTAAAGGCTACTTCTATTGCAAAGCCCTGTTAGAAACACACATATTCTTCACAGATTCGTTTAGGTTGGAAAAGACCTTCAAGATCATTGAGTCCAACCTTTAACCCAGCACTGCCAAGTCCACCTCTAAACCATGTCCCCAAGTGCTACATCTTTACACCCTTTAAATACATCCAGGGATGGAGCATGAAGGATTATAGCAAGTTTAAGAGCCACGCTGAGCTTTTTTTATTATTCCATTTAAAAATCTCAATCAACAAACAACACAAAACACCGCACAGTACGACCTAACAGCTAACGCCATCTCTGATTTAATTTTACTTTTGGCAAATAATATCCAGCACCATAATTCAGGGTTGAATTATGAACCAGCAGGAACTACCTGAAGTCTAGAGCTGCCTTCTTCAGATGGCAACGAAACCCCAGCCAGGTGCTGTGTTCAGGAACACACCATCACAGCTTGCACCCAACAGCTACAACACGCTGCAAAATCAGTCTGCAAGTGGGAGACTCTTTGTAAGCTCCAATACAAAGGGGAGGCACCAAATGCTATTAACTGCTCAGTCATGAGATGCTTGTTTAACCCCCCCTTGCAGTCCAAGCAGAGCCCTACTGTATTAGTCAATTGTGAGCAACAAATCTCACTACTTAATATGCAAATTCCCCTGGTCAGTCTTCCATAGAAGCACCATGAAAGCAGTTATTGTAACTTCAAATTAGACATGTGATATGCAGCACTGCACAGCACTCTAAAGAAAATATTTAAGAAACTGTTGTCCAGTTACTGAGAGCAGAGGTTGAGCACAATATTTGGCTTTCTCAAAGTTAATGAAGCTCCAGCACTGCATCAAACGCTGCAGGAGGAATTGATATTTTTAATAATCTCCTCTTCTAGCACGTCAATCAAATGTGCAGCCCTATTTCCACTTGTCCCTATTATCACTGCTGGGTGATAGGGGCAGCAGTAAAGAAGACAAATTTCAAACAGAATCAGTGTCTTTTATAACAAAGAAGGGCGATAAGAACTCCAGCAGGCAGGCGAACATCGTGTCAAGGAGAGCGCAGCAGCAATCAGACAGCTGCAGCCAAAAGGCCTAATCTGTAATGACTTGTCATTCCCATGCTTCTAGACACTGTATTTCCTGTTCTTTCCTTATTCCACACAAATAACTGTCTCACTGAACTTTACCAAGTAAGACAAAGTAATACACAACTTGTAATAGGGTTAAGAGTTTGCCAGGAGAGAACGAACAGGCTCCTCCTTTTCCTTCTCACTGCTCCCCTCGGAAGAAGGAAAAGAAACTGAGGAAGAGCCCTCCAGAAAGGACTTGCCTGTGGTAATGGAAGCTGGCAATCCTGATTTTGCTAAACTGAACACACCTGATAAGCTGTTAAACCTTAGGTACCGACACAAGTTCAGAGTTTTCCAGCAGTTAACTCCAAACCCAAAGCTCTTCTGAACACACAAGTGAAGAAGTCACATAATCTGGAAGTGACTGGAGAACAGCCACTTGCCTGGTCTCACCATCCTGCAGGAACTCAGTCACCTTTGACAGGGCAAGAAGAGATGTGGTGCTTGGCTCCTGAAAGTCTGGAATATCAGGTGGGAGACAGCTATGAAGTGGGGAAAACCTGTGTCTACAAACCACTTAATGATCATCTTTTTTTTTCTTTGTATCTCCTTTAATGAGTCCCCAATAAATCCAGGACACCCATCACAATTTGGCTCTGCTGGACTACAACCATACAGGAACTTTTTGCTATCTATGACAAGCAATATTTTGTTGAAACGAAAACTTGCTAAAAAGAGCAGCGATAATGAAACAGCTGGTGCCAATCTGCAAAGACCATTTCATTTCCAGCAGGATGGGCAGAGCAGCATCTGTCAAATTCTTGAATTCTTGGTAAGGAAGAGACTCCTCCGGCTTCAGTCAATGCAAACAGAAACATGTAACAGGCTGGTATTTTTGATTAGCTCAATTTCACACATGGAGACACACCTGAGGATATACAACAGCTCTCTGGATACACACAAGCATCTTGACCTTGAAAAATACCCATAGTAAGAGACAAAGAAAGCACACGTGGCCAGGACATGCCGTCAGCTTCGCCGGGCAGCAGAGAAGTAACGGGAAGTCCCGGCGATTGACAAAAAGGCTGAGGAGAATACAGGGATGTGACAAATCCTCATCTCAACTCCAGTGACACAATTGAGCACGATTTCTCCACTCCCTACAGCATTGCAATAGATCGAGACTGGGATGAATCAGACTTGAGATTTGGCTCCCACTTTCACACAGCATCACACGCTGCTACTACTGTCTAATCAATCTCTTGACCACTTGTAATTCTCTAGGAAGCTTTTCCTTGCTGGGAAAAAACAAAGCCTCCCCAAAATAAGTTAATCATTGGCAATGCTCTGGTTAGAACCGCGATGTTTCTGTTCCAAAACGCCTTTCTAGGATTTATAAATATTCCGGCCCTGCTCATTGACAGCAATCTGAAACTGAAAACATCAGGTAAGGTCACAGCCCCAGAGCTGGAGGAAACAAGCCTTATTTGGGGAGCAGGAATAAGTAATCTTTCTGCACAGGTCTAGTCTCCAAATGACATTCACTTGAGCTTCAGCTGGCTCACTTGCTGATGCCTTGAGACAGAAGCTCCCTTGAGAGAGCAAGTCAGATTTCATACTTGGTGTGGACATGTTTGCAGAATTCATAAAGCTCAGAATTCATGCAGGCTGGACTTTGACATCTGGGGAGTCAGATTTATAGAAGATATTCAGAGGTTCTTTCAGTTTAACCTAACCCCCCTTTTTTTCTTCTGGAGAGGCAGGAACAGATACGTAACGTTACAAAACAGGCTATTGCACACTGTAGCTGATTGTTTAAGACAGTCCTAAGAAGCTCATAATTCAACTGAAATTTCATCGCTTCTCACTTCAGCAAGACAACCTTAAGGAACATTATCCTTAGAGCATGAATCAACACGAGCCAGCTGACATGCATTTCACATCTCTTACATCTTGAAACCCCAGCTGCTGTTGTAATGCACCAAGCACAATGGGTTATTTAACCCCAGAGCAGCAGTGGGCTGTGCCATGGAAGTGCCATGCAGGAACATGCTCCCAGCAAGTCCACCGGGACAGTATTGTGTGCACAACCTGGACAGAGACTACCCATCTGATGTGCTGCTTAGGGTGTGTAATCTGACTGTTTTACAATATCAGCCAAACTCTGATAATGCTTTTTTATCCCATCTCATTCATTCGATACCATGGGCAAGATAAGGGCGAGGAAATTAAACTGAGGCTATTTCTGTGACATGATCTCACCACATAACACCTGGCTACCGAAGCAGATCTCAGGACAAACATCAGCAGAGCTTTTAATGCTATTTTTACCCCTCAAGATTTTTTGGGTATGTGACGATTCCTACCATCCTTTCTCTTTGACTGGTCCATTCCACACGACACTTCTGTGATTTTTTACTAGTTGGTAAGTCTGCTTAGTACAGATGCATTCTAGGTAACTCCCTTCTTCCCCTTTTTTTCTAACAGGGTAAAGAAGACTCATACTAGTCAAAGCTATAAAATTCCTTTGAATGACAATGATGTGATTAAATTCAAGGGAGATCGTGGAGTCTCCCTCTCTGGAGAAATTTCAAACCCACTTGGACACATTTCTGTGTCATCTGTTCCAGGTGACCCTGCCTTGGTAGGGGGTTGGACTGCATAATTTCCAGAGGTCCCTCCCAATCCCAACTATTCTGTGATTCTGTGAAATCCCACACAGTTCTTAGCAGCTGGACTTACTGGTATTTCTATGAACTCTGTATCTGGCATTAATCAGCAGTTGATTGTTTCAGATACAATTGTGAGTGCTGCATTTTTCTACATAATGGAATAACAGCAAAGTCACTGATATAACAGAACACCCATCAGCTGGGACAAGCGAAATAAAACCAGACTGATAAATAATATCCCATGAGGCACAAGGGAAAACACAGACCTATGTCAGCAATTTTCATCCTGAAATCTGTGGACCCCGCACGTGTAAGGACTACTTATAAGTCAAGTGTCCTGTTGGTAGGCTGACTTTAAATGACTATAAAGCATATACAGCTCAGCTGGAGAACACCAGGGGTCCACAAACCTACAAACGTTGAAAATGCAATCATTCAGGTAGAGAAAAAACATGAGGGTAAAGGCCGCTCACACTGCAGCAGTGTTTCCACGAAGGCTTTGCTCCCTAAGTAGGTGTGCACTTGCACACGGGTGCTGCTCCAGCACCTCAAGTCGGTGGAAATCGATCACTTAGCATGGGAGACTTAGGCTGGAGGAAAGCATCCATCCTCCTCGGCGAGAATAAAAAGGAAAACAAACCCCAAACCCGCAGCAGCGCTAGGATCTAAGTGAAACGAAGAATAATTTTCCGCACACCACAAGGCGCTGAGCCCAAGGAAAACAAACTTTAGGAGCCCCAGGCAGGCCCTCTCCCCAGCCTGTCTTTATTTCGCCAGCCCCTTGCTCCGGGGCCGCGCCGCGGAGCCCCGGGCACTGCTCCCCCAGCACCGACCCCCGACACAGCTCCCCCGACAGGGACCCCCCCGACCCTGAATGCCCCCCGGCAGAGCCCCCCGACCGGCCGGGGCCGCGGGGGCGGAGCGGGGGCTCTGCCCGTCGGGGCCATCCCGCCGAGCTCCTGCACGGCCCCGTCGCCCCGGGAAAGTTCGGGCACCGGGGGAACAGCTGGGGGAGCAGCTGGAGGAAAAGCAGGGGGAGAAGCAGGGGGGGCGGCCGGACGCGGCGCCCCGAGCCCGGCGACGGCAGCGCGTCTCCCCCGCCCGCCGCAGGCCCCGGCCCGCAGCGCCCGCCCCGGGGTCTCCCCGCGGGCCCCCCCCAGCCCTGCCCCGGCGCTCACCTCCGGTGCCGTCCGAGTTCTCGTTGAGGCTGCCCGAGGAGTCGTGGTGGGAGCCCACACACCCGCCCATGGGGCCCGCAGACCCGCCGCCGAGCCGCCCCCCGCCCCCCTCCCCTGCACCGAGCTCCGCCGCCGGCCGGGCAGGCGCGATGGCTCCGGAGCCGCCTCCCCGCTCGGCAACACCGCCCCCGAGGCGCGGCCTCCGCCCGCCGCCCGGCCCCGCCTGCGGCCCGCGGGGCCCGCCCCGCCACCCTGGGCGGCGTGGGCAGGGGCGCCGGCATCGGCACCGCCATCGCACCGGCACCGCACCGGCACCGGTACCGCCATCGCACCGGCACCAATCCCCGCCCGGCAGCGGCGGCGGGATGCGGGACCACCCGCGGGGTGCGGGGGTGGGCGAGGCCGGGTCACCGAGACCGCGGGTGCCGAGATGTGTTTATTTTCTTCTTAGAGTGCAGCCTACGGGTTTTCCCCTGCTTTCCTGTGCTGTTTGTCCCATCCCTGGAAATGTTTGTGCCCTATCCCTCGAAGTGTTCAAGGGCAGGTTGGAGCTCTGAGCAACCTGATCTAGTGGAAGGTGTCCCTTCCCGTGGCAGGGGGTTGGAGCAAGACGAGCTTTAAGGTCCCTTCTGACCCAAACCATTCAATGACTGTGTGATTTGTCTCTGAACATGAAGAGAAAGTCTGCACACACTCAGAGATAAACCTCTGCCCCACTAACCATCCAACCACCTCTGTGCTCTCAGAGTGCCCGTTTAAAATAAAAATTTAGGAAAATCAGAGCTTCTTGGTCAATCTGACCAAACAGACTTTAGTTCTCTTGACTAAAGACTTTTATGCACTTAATGCCTAGCTGCGTTATCTGATTTCAGTAGCAATCCCGCTGTGGGATCAGGGAGTTATGGTTCATACACTATCAGATGCACTGTAGCTCCTTGAAACGATCAGCAATAAGTCAGAACATTGAAAAATGGAAGCAGACAGTGCAAAAAATAAAGCATGGTAACAGACTGTGCTCTGGGTTCCCCACACGCTCTGCTATACGCAGCAGTTTAATGTTCTGATATACAGAGCAGCGGAAAACAAAACTCAAGCTGAGCATATTTTTCCTCCATAAAGATGACATGGCAAATGTGTTTTTTTAGAATTAAAATAGCATAGCTGTTTGTGGAGTTTATAGTCACCGTGGTGAAAGGAACGGATGGACAAAGCCGTTTCTCTACCATTAATTTCCCTACATAATCTTCATACCAAAAGCCCAGCCAGCCTTTGGGAAGGCTCTTGTGTTGATAATTAAAATCCCAAATGTATGAGATAAGCTGAGTGCCAAATGCCAAGCACTTTGTCATCTGAGAACAAAAAGGCATAGAGCTCCTCTGCTTTATTGGGTCCAAATGGGGAGGTCAGGAGTGGTAAAAAAGTCTAAAGAATGATTATTAGAGTTTGAACTCAGGCCCACTAATTACAAGAAATGCAGAAATTCCTTGTCTGTGCAGACATTTAGACCAGATAAATGAAACACACAGAGCTCAGTTGTTTTCTTTTCAGATTTTGTCTGAAAGCCACATGGGGGTTTGCCTGAATATACACGGGTGTAATAAAAGATACTATGGAATCACAGAATCATTGAGGTTGGAAAAGATCTCCAAGATCACTGAGTCCAACCTGTGACTGATCCCCACCTTGTCAACTGGACCAGAGCACTGAGTGACACATCCCATCATTCCTCGAGCATCTCCAGGGATGGTGACTCCAGCACCTCCCTGGGCAGCCCCTTCCACTGCCGGAGATAACGTCATATGTATGGGGTGAGATTGAATGTATTTTGTTCCAAATTGTAGAAACATGGAAGATAGTTTAATATGTTTACAAATTTTCCTAAGAGTAGGTGTTGATGCGAGTATATCATGATCAGAGTATAGCAACTCTGCAGGGAAATCATGGATTGCAGTGAGGCCCTTGGGTTGCATACTGGGAGGGCTTCTGGATATCATGCTGCCCAGTGAGATCCCAAAAATGCCCATCTGTGAGGCGAAGGGGGTGTGTGTGTGTCGATACAACGTGACTCTGTCCCATAATAGGGTGGCAGGCTGGCGTGGGAAAGTATGTCCCCACCGACACAGCAGTCTGCTTGTGGAGCCTTGGAATAACACATCAGTGCTTGTTTTTCTGCATGTTTGGTACTGAACTCTTTCATTAGATACCTCCTTGCTCTCACACACAGTGTATATAGTACATATGTGTGTATCTGTGTCTATATGAACACTCAAGATGGGCCAAAGTGAATATTTACCTCATATATCAGGAGGTACTTGCAATATATTAATAAAGTAGCAAAGGCAAACTGAGACTTTTTCTAAATGGATAATTTATTTTGAAGGTTATGTTCCTCCTCAAAATAAGTTTCACAGGAGGCAATCAGAATTTCTGCCCTCCAATCTTAGCTTTTCTCCAGACACCCGCTGTGGCCTTGGACAAGACATGTAATCTCGACTGCTCTATTTCTATTGGTAGATTAGAGTATGTCTACACATCTCTTGGGGGTATGGCCAGGATTAATTAATTCTTACTCTTTATTACTTGCTAACTGCCGGCAGTGCATGAGATGTAAAACACTGAACATCAGAAGTGCCTTTTCACAGATTAATGGTGTAATGAGTTGACTATTTCATATAGGTACCACTGCCCTATATGGTTGGAAATGATTATTTGAGAGTAACAAACCCTAAATTGCCAACAGCTGAAGGATTTTCTTTTGGCACAAATCCTGCTGGACTGCATGTTGTACTGGGAGCACCAGAACAGTGGGGTTTGTGGCCAAGGAATGCAGCAGTAGATCCCCATTTACATTGTGTTGGAGCAAGTCCAGGGGAGGCCAGCAAGTTGATAAGAGGAATGCAGCACCTTTCCCACAAGGAAAGGCTGAGAGAAATAGGATTTTTCAGCCTGGAAAAGAGAAGGCTTTGGGGTGACCTGATTGTGGCCTTCCAGTACCTGAAGGGAGCCTGCAAGAAGGATGGAGAGAGGCTATTTCCAAAGGCCTGGAGTGACAGGACAAGGGGAAATGACTTCAAACTGACATAGAGTAGGTTTAGATATCAGGAAGAAACTCTTTATTGTGAAGGTGGTGAGGCCTTGGCACAGGTTGCCCAGAGAAGCTGTGGCTGCCCCATCCCAGGAAGTCGTCAAATCCAGGTTGGAACGGGGCTTGGAGCAACCTGGTCTAGTGGAAGGTGTCCCTGCCCATGGCAGGAGGGTTAGAACTACATGATCCTTAAAGTCCCTTTGAACCCAGGATATTTTATGTTCTATGATTGTCAGGATTATTTCCTATATACTCTTATATATTAAAATATTTTATATACTTCACCAGTTTTTCTCTCCAATTGGGATCTCACTATTTGCTCGCAGTCAGTGGTGGTGGGTTTTGCCATCACATGATGATACAGTGTGATAAATCTCTGTTCTCTGATGAGTCAGCTTTGTGTGGGAACAAGTATGAGATGCTGACAAATTGCATCAGCACTGAGACTTCTGTCTCAGGCATCAACATTTTGATTTTTATCAGTGCTACCCAGGGCCATAGTATCAAAGTCTTCACTTTTTAAGTGAAAGTCTTCTCAGATCTCTTTCATCCTCCTTTTGACAGATGGGAAAGAGAGACATGACTGATGAGGTTATTTGCCAAAAGTCCCACAGGAAGCAGAAGCAGGAAAGAACCGTGGAGTCCAACCGCTGATCTTCCTCCTCAGAGAATCTGAAGAACTGTAGCAAGTTGCTATTTTCAGATTTACTTCCACATGGCTCTTCCTGAAAGCTAATGAGGCTGCAGCTTCATTTTCAGAGGCGACATGATGGAGGTTTCCCTGACTCCATATGATGCACAGTACTTCTGTTTAGATGCGGTTTTGAGGAATGTTGGCTGCCATTCCAGAATTTCCAACAGCAAGTTTTAGGCTGATTCTGAGCTAATATAATCCATCCCCTAAAAAGCCGTACCAAAGCGACTAGTATCCATCTCCACCACCACAGTGCTGTGTCAAAATGATGTTAAACTAGGCAGAGTTTTTTTCCTGGAATGACCAAGGGAAAGAATTCTACTACACAGAGGGATCCCTGTAGCTGCAGAACCCCATCAGACATCAGGAGCTGGCCAAGTATGAAGAGAATGAGTGTCTGCCAAGTCCTGCTTGTGCCTCCCTGTGCCCTCTGGTAGTGTGTGTCCTTCAGCACATCTCCAGGAGCCCAAACACATTGCTCCAAATGCCTTGGCACACACCTCCTCTGCAGGAAATGCTGGCATGGGAAGCTCAAGCTTCTGAGGGAATTTCCATCAGTTAGAGAGAATACTGCTGTGGAGAATAATGTTATGTTTCTCTCCTGACCTCTGCAAAGCCCCATGCCTACTGCTGTGGACGACTTTGGCAGGTTCTTTATCTCATCTCTGTTAATATTAGAAGGAACAGTGATGCTTCCGCTCATTTCATGTGTTTTTGCAGAGCTCTGTAGTTTTGATCTTCAATTGCTGTAGAAAAGGGGTCACTGAAAAGGCTAAAAATTGCTATTTAATGTGCAGCATCAGAGGTGCTGGTAGGAATCTCTAGGGGTGGTGGACTGTACTGCAGGAACCCTGTTGGATGGGGCTTGGATCAACATGGTCTACTGGAAGGTGTCCCTGTCCATGGCGGGGGCTTGGAATGAGACGACCTTTAAGGTCACACCCAACCCAGACCATTCTATGATTCTGTGATTTATTGCTTGGTCACATCAGGGAGGTTTTGCTAATGGTCAAAATATACACTTTGAAAAAAAAATTAATTAACACTGACTACTAAAGAAACAAAAGTGAAACACTGCTTCCCTCCTGTGGTGACCTTCCTGATTGCACGGCAAAACACTGCAATAAATGGCACATTTTAAATGACATTTAAAAATTATTATTATTATTATGCTGATGACATTACAGCCCAGTAGTCCCTCACAGCCCACTGTTATTGTTACAGTGCTGGATTGACATTTCCAAAGTGGAACAGTGCTTTGAAGCATGGCAAGCCCAGCTCTTGCTACTCGGTTGCGAGGGAAGAAGCCTTGAGAACCTTATCTCGTTACAACCTGCTGTTTGTGGACAAGTTCTCCTCTTACAGCTGCATTTGAGTTGATTCTCTGCTCGGGTGGGTGCAGGAGTGTCGTGTGTCAGTGTGCTAAATAATGAAGAGGATGAGTGGCAGCAGGACAAAGGGAGCACACATGGATGCAGGCCCTGCTCCGGTGCAGCAGGAGCTGGTTTAGAGCCGCTGGGTCACTGAGCCGGCAGAGAACAGACCAGACAAGGGCTCTGCTATTACCATTTCTGCATTTGCTGCTATTATCAATATTGTATTAGTATCTGGAGAGCTCATTCAGGGTCCCATGTCTCCACCTGAAGTAGTCAAGGCCTGGCTGGCTGGAACTCCAAGTGAGCTAGTCTGCTGGAATGTGTCCCTGCCCATGGCAGGGGAGTTATAATTAAATGATCTTTAACTCTTCCAGCCCAAACTGTTCTGTGATTCTATGATTCTATCACACTTAAGTTTCAAAGGGAAGACATGGGGATGTAGGATGTGGTTTTCTTTAGAAAAGGAACATAGCAGGGGCATGATGAATGGTCATGAATAAGTGAGAAGAAACAGGGCAAGAGATTAGAATTTTCTTTTTTTCTTTCCTTTTTGTTGTACAAGAATGAAGGGATGTACTAACAATGATGAAGGGGTAAGTCAGGGTTGAATAAGGAACAGTTTTTTCATTCTCCCAAGCAACCAGCAACAGGACAAGAGAAAATGGACTCAGGCTGCACCAAGGGAGGTTCAGGTTGGACATCAGGAAGAATTTCTTCATGGAAAGGGTTGCCAACTTTGGAGGGGGCTGCCCAGGGAGATGGTGGAATCTCCATCCCTGGAGGTGTTCAAGAAACGACTGGACACGACACTCAGTGCTCTGGTCACAACTTGGACTCGACAGTCCCGGAGATCTTTTCCAATCTTAATGATTCTGTGGTTCTGTGATTCTGAGTGGAAGAAATGCATACCACCCAGGACCCACTGCTTCTCTTTTAGCTTTGAGCTAATGAATACCAAAAATTCCTCTGGGAAAGAAGTTTAGGAATTCCCCTGTTCCTGAATTTTAGCTCTACTTCTCGAATGCAGAGCATTTGAAATCAAAGCGCTATTCCTAGACAGAATATACAGACAACCTTCTTGCACAGGACTGAAAATTGGGTTCATTTGAGGAGAAATCATACAGGTTTTGGCACAAGGAGAAGGAAGGGTGGAAAAGGAAAGATGCTACCTCCTGTCATAATGCTTCTGATAAAATTAAAGCTGAGACAGATGGTAATGGTACAGGCTAATGTTACCATATGGCAGAATCAATCATGCAAAAAATATGCTGCTTTAAGGAAAGTGTGAAACTGATAGATGTTAATATTCCAAATATTTTAGATTTGTGTCTTGAGCATTCTCACAGGCTGTGGAGCTGGAAGAAGATTCTCATGCTCAGGAAGTGTTTGCCTGGACTGCAGTTAAACTTCTGTGGGTTATTCATTCTTCCTCTGCTCTCCTCACTGGTAGGAAACATCTGGCCAACAGTAGTTTTTGTCTGGGCAGGTGCTCACTCAGAAGGGAAATGGGGACTGGGAAAGGAGCAAGGTCTCACTGCACGTGCAGGACAGGTCAGGGACACTGTCACCACCATGCTGTCCTTGTTCCACAGTTTTCCAGGAAATCTGGAGGAGAGACACTGTGGGTCACAGCCTCAAGGGCTGGGACCTCCCACACCTCACTGCAGCAAGGGAGGGGAGAGAGAGGAGAAGGCAGAAGGGTGAATGGCTGCAAGCCCAGACCTCTTAATTTCTATCAGCCAACAAAGAAAACCAGAAATCATGATGGTGCCATCACTGGCCAGGTGCCTCCAAGACAAGGAATGATACAACTTGGCTCCCAGATTCTTGCCAGCTCTTAGTTGCTAATGCTGACATGCAGTATTCAGAGATGAATTGCTTTGTTCTCTTTTCTATGACTAAGATTTGCATGGAAAGGGTAAAAAAGACCCCAAAACCTCAACCTGAACAAGATCCCCAGCACAGCAGGACACATTCACACTGAATTGTTGGATGACTTCACCTGGATGTACATCAAAAGCTTGTCTCTTCTTACCACTATTTTCTCTGAGGAGAAGCTTATTTTGTGTGTACTGTGGCTCCATTTTTTTGGTGGAATTACATCAGGGATGCTAAACTTGGATGAAAATCTGTTTTGAACTTTTGATGATGATATTAAAGAAAAACAACAAGGAAAACAAGAGATCTTGGCTTGTGATGACTATTGTTTGTCCCCTGTGCAGTACAGTGCCTCGGGGTGTAGAATAGGATCCTATTGTTGTATTTCCAATAAACAAAGAGGCAGTTTCTCTTCATGCTTTATTAGATAGTCTTTGTATGAATCGAGGAAAATAACATGTCTATGTGAGACAGGGCATGGTGTAAATGATCCTCCTTGGCCGGTCCTGGTGGGGACGTGACGTCCAGTGCATGTGAAGAACCCAGCGAAGGAGACACAGAGCCAGGATTAAGAATCCATTAATTCAGATGGATAAACATTGCATTATTTTTCATTTCAACATTCTGCACTCTTCTGCATTTCTAGCAATTTAAACTGAAGGAATGTGGGGATTAGAGCGACTCTGTCAGGATTGGAAACCTCAAAGGGAGATAGTTCAGCAGAAGTGGTGCTAAGGAGCGATCTCCAGTATTCCTACCAGGAAACTTCCTCATTGTATTACAACATGACAGCCTGGATTCACGTCACCTGATGTCACACCTGCAATCTGCTGACCAAAGATATTCATGATAGGAAAAACCTGAAGACATGGGAAAATGGTTCAAATATTGATATTAGTAGAGCATCACATCCTGCATATGGAAATACAAAAGAAACACTTTTTTGGGAATGGTGGTTAGTAAGTGACCATTTCTGAGGTTTCCTCTGTCATTTGGCTTTGTCAGTGTGCAATGCCAGGTCCAGGAGCTGAACCAGCTGGGTAGAATGAGCTCCATCAGAATTACAAAATCATTGAGGTTAGAAAAGACCTCTAAATCCATCGAGTGACTGATCCTCACCTTGCCACCCAGACCATAGCACTGAGTGTCATATTCCATCCTTCCTTGAACATCTTCGGCGATGGTGACTCCACCACCTCCCAGGGCAGTCCCTTCCAATGCCTGAGAACTCTTTCCATGAAGAAATTCTTCCTGATTCCCAATCTTAACCTCCCCTGGTGTGGCTTGAGGCCTTTTCCTCTTGTCCTATCCCTTATTCCCTGGAAGCAGAGCCTAACTCCCACCTGGCTCCACCCTCCTGTCAGGGAGTTAGAGTGAGAAGGTCCCCCCTGAGCCTCCTTTTCTCCAGCCTGAGCACCCCCAGCTCCCTCAGCTGCTCCTCATAGGACTGACTCTCCAGGCCCTTTCCCACCTTCATTCCCTTCCCTGGACACTCTCCAGCCCCTCAATGTCTTTCTTGCATTGAGGGCCCAGGACTGGACACAGCACTCGAGGTGTCTCACCAGGGCATCCTTCAGGGTGAAGAGTCCAGGACTTGGAGGGCTCGTGGGCTCACAACATCACATTTCCTACAGCACTGCTGTCCCCAGAGTAAAATTCTCCCTTAAATAAGAAGATTGCTTCTATTGTGCAATACTAGCTTTTTTCTCCACTTAAGTTCTCCCTTAAAAAGTTGCTTTCTAATGAATAAACCTTAGAAAATTAAATGTTCTTTGCCAAATACAAAAAGAAAAAAAAATCTGTGAACTTCCACCATTCCTGTCCATGCCAACAGTACCTGCACACATTGTAATCAGAAAAGAAATACTCTGCACACAGACAGAAGTGATAAAGTAATTTGTATCATCATCTTTTCAGTGATGCTTTGTTAGTTATTTCTCATTTTGTATTTGTACATTTGATTTTTCCTGCCTAAGCCTGTTTTTTTGCATTTGCCCTCACTGAGTTTCAGCTGACAGATTTTGTCCCATTATCCAAACCAATCTGAATTCAGGACCTGTCCTCTGTAATGTTTACAATACCTCCAAGCTCATAAAACTGTATTATTTTTGCTATCACACAAATCAGTTATTAATGGACATGATGAATTAAACAAGCTCCTCTGTCCCCCTTTGAATTGGCCTCTTTGGGAACTGTATTTTCTCCTGCTTATGCACCTGAATTACGGTGCTTTTGTTTATGTTCCTATTTTGTTCACATGCCCCTAATTTGCTCATGAGACTGTCATGAGACTGAGTACACAGGCTTTTTACAGTCAGGATATTTCACATCTGCTTCTCCCTTGTCCATCAGACCTGTTATTCTGTCAGAGGAGGAAATTAGATTGATTTTACGTGATTTTTTCTTGAGAAACCCATGCTGGCTTTTTCTTGTAATTTTATTATCTTCTAGGTGTTTATATTGATTATTTAATAATTTGTTCCAGTATATTTCCAAGAAAAACAGTTAAGCAGACTGATGGATCACTCCTGAGGCTTCTTTTTCCTCATTTTTAAAGCCAAGGCACCATTTGTTTCTCCTGTCCCTTGCCACCATCTTCTCACAGATACTCACTAATGCTTTAGAAATTTCCTTGACGGGTTCACAAATGCTCTGGGATGAATTCCGTTAGCTTGACTGACTTCAGAACATCTACACATTTCCATGGGTGTCCTTTCTGTATTCTAGACTGCATGAGCAGCTCCTTTCTAGCACCAAATGATGCTTTGGTGAAGGAAAATGACGCAGAAAAGCAGATGCTCTCCAAAGCAGAGCCCAGGTGCAGACAGACAAGTGCCCAGGCAGGGAGCTGAGAAGTCTCTACAGCACAGAAATGGTGCCTCTCACACAGACCTGCTGGAAAAATGAGACCATGGTTTTGCAGCAATTATCTCTAGAGCTCCTGCTACCAAACAGGAATTATTTCCTCTTTGTGTGCTCACCCATCTGAGCTGCAGGACACTACTGAAGGCTACAGAATAATCAGATAAATTATTAAATTCTCTAAGATGTTGGTTATACACCCAAAGCGTTCTGTGCAGACATCTATGGCCCACGGAAGGATGCAGGTGTATTCTAGGGTTTCTGGCAGTTTTGAATCTGTAACTGTAAATTTGAAAAAAAGGAATTGGAGTATCAGCACAGAGCACCCACTGCACTGGGGTCTTTGGGACTCATCACTTGCTGATTCAGCCATGGTCCAGGTGATAACCCATGTCCAAGGCCACGTCAGGACCTTCAAGAGACACTAGGCATTTTTTCATCTTTGAGTGCATTTTTGCTGATCTGAATCCAGAAAGCTCACACTAGTGCAGCTTTACAGAAACAAAAAACCCCACTGGTGCCAAAGGCACAGGAACACTCATGGCGGTTTGAGTGCCTGGGACTATCCAAGTCATTATTTGTGTGGTGCTGCTGGACCACAGAGGCATTGTGGCATTTCACTTAAACATGAAAGTGTTAATTATCATTGGGCAGGCAGGTGGAGTGACCACAGTGTAAGTTTGAAATTTCCAAGTAATTTGTTTAATTAATTAATTATTAACTCCCAGATTGCTAGGAATACATTTACAAGGTCTGGGAATTAAAGTGAGCAAGATTAGATCATGCTCATACCTTTCAGAACAATTCAGCTTTTTATTAAATTTCCATCCAGGAGGAAACTTTGTGCTGATGAAATTATTTGAGAAACTATTATAAAGAATCATAAAAATCCAAATTACATTCAGTGTCGCAGAAAGAGGAGGTTTTATGAGATTTGTTGAAAAGCATTTATCACCTGGAAACACACCACAGTCAGCTAAATCCAGTTTGCTCTTAATTTAACTGCTCAAAAGTGACTGGATGACTTTTTGTTAATACTTAAATCACCCAAAGCAATTACAGAGCATTACATACATCTCATAAAGATTCAGACCACTAGGGTGAGCCAAACTGTAGCCAATGGCAGCTCTTGTGCAGCGTGAAATGGAAATGACAGATCATGAGATTCAGAGCAAATAAGTCAGAATGTGTGATTGGGGCTCATGCTTGTTATCTCAGTGCTAAGATGCTTTACCCCTCCCCTTGCCCCACTCCCTTGCAAGTCCGGATCCATCTGCACCAAATGGTTGAAACAGCTCCTTCAAGTGTTTTGGAAATCCTGTCCTCTTCATGCATGAAACACACTGGGTGCCCAATGTCACCTATTTCTTGTCCTGGGGCTTTCAAGGTGCTGAATTTCATTCTGTGACTAGGGATCTCTCTAATCTGTGCCAGCAAAAAACCCGAAAAAACAGCCAGGATGATTAGGGGGATGTAGCAACTCTCCTATGATGAAAGGCTGAGAGAATTTGGATTGTTCAGCCTGAAAAAGAGAAGGCTTTGGGGTGACCTGATTGGGGCCTTCCAGTACCTGAAAGGAGCTGACAAGAAAGATGGAGAGAGACTATTTACAGGGGCTTGGAGCGACAGGACAAGGGGAAATGGCTTCACATTGACAGAGAGTAGGTTTAGACTGGATGTTAGGAAGAAATTCTTCCCTGTGAGGGTGGTGAGGCCCTGGCAGAGGTTGACCAGGGAAGCTGTGGCTGCCCCATCCCTGGAAGTGTTCAAGGCCAGGTTGGTTGGAGTTTGGAGCAACCTGGTCTAGTGGAAGGTGTCCCTGCCTATGGCAGGGTGTTGGAATGAGATGAGATTTAAAATCCTGAAAGTGCCTCTTCCTCCTCATGGATTTGTGATAACTTTCAGTGGAGAAAATCTGTGAATGCTTGCAGTAGAGAGCATTGCAAATGACATTGGGGCTTTCTTATTTAAGGAAAAACTTCTTGAATTAGTTTGAAAAAAGCCTGCCAAATATTTGTGTATAGCATTGCTGGATGAACAAACAGGGCTTTGCAGGATAGCACAGTCAGCTGGGCATCATTTAAGTTAAACACTCACATATATCTCTCTCTTCATGTTCTTCCAACACCAGAAAACAAAGCTGCAGTTTGCTATTATTTGTCCCCTGCACTCACTGATGTCAGTCACTGAATAGCCCTTCAGGATATTTTACTGCCCTGAACAGACTACAAAAATGTTGCCTGTTATCTCAGAGAAGATTGAGCCCATGGATACTGGGGAACAGGTTTCCAGCTCTTGAAGATCTCCCCTGATAGTATCATGTCCTTGTTAACATGTTTTTGTAGACCTGGGTTGCATGAACTGGTTCAGTGATTGCTTTTCTTTCCAGAAGCTTAACTCAAAAATCTCTGCTTTGCTGTAGTCAAACAGAGCTTGGAGGTTTTTCCTTGCAGGCACTGGCTCCTGTTGCAGTGAGAAATGATCCTAGAAGCCTGTGGTTTAGGCAGGTACAGACTGTGCATTGCAGCACACTTTTTCTGTTTGACTCATCTCCTGCACATCTCCAGCATCCAATTCATAGCTGAATGGCAGAGCTCTTAGGTTTGCAAAGTGAGAGATTGTAAGCAATTTTAGGAATTGGGATTCTAAACACTTTTCTGCTCTTCTATTACAGCAAGGATTGAAAGGACTGAGACCTTTTATCACATTGAAATAAATCTTAAAGGAATAGCCACAGCTTCCATCAGTGTGGCACGGGTCTTCAGAGCACACTGCAGTCCAGGATGGAGACTGGCAAACTCATTCTGAAGAAATTCACTTATCCAAGAGGCAACATTAACATAGAATCATAAACTGTTGAGAAAATTAAATCTGGCAGGCCCATGCAAATGTTTAACTTGTAAACCAATATTTACTCATAAGAACTGATTGACAACTCCAGGAAAATGAGAACATAAAAAACTTTTCTTCAGCAGAGCCATTTAGTTCTGGTTTATGGCCCTGGCTTTGAACAGCTCCATTATTGTCAAAATAACAAACATGGGACATGTTAAATACCAGCACATGCCTATAACAGTGAGCTTTGGGGGACCCTATTTTGAAGAGCAAGCCACCTGATTTGCTTCCTGAGGGAGGGAATCACATGCCAAAAGAGCAGACACCCATCAAATCATCAGTGTTTGGCTTTCTTGGACATGAAGAAGCCATAGAGCCATTTTACAGGTCCTGGATTATGAACTATGAATGATGAGAGATAAAAATATCCCTCTGTGATGCACTTTTCTCAGGTTGTTGTTACTCAGCAGTAAAATCCAATTTAAAAGTGTTTCCCTCCCTTCATGCTTCCAAACTGCTTTCCCTAGACCTGTTTGCAGGAGGGTGCTCCTCATGCCAGATGTTTTCAGTGCTCTCCAAACAAACTCCATGTTGCACCTGCAGCATTGAGGTGACAGCAAAGGAACCAAGGGAAGAGGTGGACAAGCACCTTCCCAGCTGCCTTCACTGCTGAAAGGAGTGCTTATGTCATGACACCCTTGATCTCCTTAGGTCTCTTTTTCCTAACTTTCTGTGTAATTTTGTGTTTCATTTCTTGAATACCTTCCAGTTCCCACCCCACAAACTCCTCTTGCATTTCTTATCTCCTTCCATTCATGAAGGAAGGACTGAGATTGTCCTTCTCCCTGATGGAGTTGCTTCCATCTCCTAGCTTCTCAGTCACGTTGTGTGGAGATGGTTAAAGTCCTGGGCTGATAAACAGAGTGCTGAAGAATGGTTTTTCCACTTTGCCAGGCAGCGGAAAAAAGGCTCTCCTGACGCTCCTGGTGCCACACAGCTCCGTCAATGCACTTAGTGGGCTTCTGGGAACAAAGCATAAATATTTCAGAAGGGTGCTTTAATAAGTGTTTGTTTGCTCAGAAGCTGTTGATTCCTCCTTGGGTTGTTTCTATGGTAAAACACGTTGATTTAAACAGGAATAATGATTCTCTCCTCATGTCTGTATATATGTTAGCTCTTGCAACCCATCTCACCAGAAAAAGGGATGGCTCTGAGATGGCAGTGCTTGGCACGGCAAGGCTTGATGGAGCACTTTGGAAAGCTCTTGCAAGGGCAGCCCTTGTCTGATTCTCTGAGGCACATTACGGTACTGCCTGTCCCAGACCTTCTGTCAGACAACTGAGGCATCAAAACTTACCTCTATCTCCCCTTCTGTGGGCGAGTGTCCAAGGTGTGGGACTTTGAATTCCATCCTCACAGCATGCTATTTCTGGGTATAAAGAAGATCCAAACTGCCCAGGTGGCAGAGATGAGGGGTGTCATCTGTTGGTTTGCTTAAGCACCTTCAGGAAAGGAGCTGGAGTTCATAATAGAGAACTACTGCCAAAAAGTACAATACTCATAGAGAAAACATGGTACAGCAAAGAAACAAAAATAGAAAGGCTAACATAGATAAGGCCCTGGTGGGACTGAAGGACTATGCCATGTCTGTTGGGCTTGTTTAAATCTGTCTTTCTGTATTTATATCATAGATTCCAGCATTTCTCACTTGGAATCTGTTTCAGAAGTGCTGGCTGATTTTTGTTCAGGAGGAGCACATATCCCTGTGTCTTCACCAACAATAACAGTGCTTAGCAAAGATGTGCTAAAACATGTGACCTGGACAGGAGAGGGAATGTCTTTTGTGATGCTGTAAGGTTGTTGACATGGGAACAGTAGCTCACCATACGGCATGTTCTTTCTTTTAAACCAGCAGGGAACTTTAATTATTCAGGCTCAGAAACAGGCTGAAGGAACTGCTCAAAATGCCTTGTGCTGAGGCCAGTCTGTTCCCCTTAGTGATCAGATGTTTGGTGTCTCTCTTCCCCATTTGTATTCCTGCTCTGTGCCAGAGAAAAACGGGAGCTGGCCCATGCAGCCTAAGCAGGGTAGGTGCTTTTTGAGATCTTCTGCTGAACCTCTGTGTAAGCTCCTCCCTGCTCCTCTCTGCTGCTCTGCCATGCTTGTACTCATAGGATCTCTCCAGTCAACTGCTAGCTAACTCAGGTGACAAAAGGTCTTAAAACATACTGGGTCCAAAAACTTTGACACCAGGAATCAGAGTCCTGCACTGTCACAGGGATTCTGAGAAGCTGCAGAACCAGTCGGTGCTCACTGCAAACACCCACTGGAATAACCCCCCTGCCCTCGCAGCTGTCTGGCAACCACGGTGGGTCTTCTTGGGAAATGATAATTTTTGACATTTCATCTTCAACACTTCATCTAACATCCAGTTCTCTCTCCACTGTGCACTAAAGGTCTATTAACAATAATGTGACACCTCGGAGATTCTAATAAAACCCCAAAAGTTTAGATCAATAGTTAATTAGCTGGGCCCTGCTGGCAGATGGTGCAGTTGGATGGAGCTGTCAGAGCACAGCAATCTTTTGTGTTAAGTTTTGTCATCTCTGGAAATTTGGGACAGAGATGGCATTGTGAGCTTGCTGTACATTCAGAAAACCCACCCAGACATCTATACATGGATACAAAGGACTAACAGGTGGTCTAGGAGCTGGGATAACACACTACTTGTATCTCTGCATCTCCTTATTTTTAGCTTTGCAAAGTGGCTTCTATGTGCTTTAAAACAAATTGTGAAGTCCATGTGGGTCTGCCTTGCAACTGCTAAATTTTGATCAAATTTGTTGTCAGAACTTGAAACAGAGAATGCCCCATAAACCCTTTTCTTAATACCTACAATATGAAACGTTACATTTTCAGTGATTTCTTTCTTTCTTTATGTGGGTTGCAAATTAACTAGGAAATAAACACAGCAAACATCAATAAATACTTCAGCCTTTGGGCTTCGTTATTCACCAATAACTTACAGGGCACAGCCAAAGAAAAACAATTCTCTCTTCATTATTTTCTGGCTGAACGACTGAAGAGCAGAAAAGCTACTCTGCTGCAGTAGCCAATATTGCCCCTGATTTGTCCAAGGCAGAGCTGGGCAAACAATTTGCAAGTGACGCCAGGAACATAACCAGGCAGATGTCCTGAGGGCTCTCAGTTTGTACAGGGTATTAGCAGCTGAGACAATGAGAATTTTTTTAAATTCTTCAGAAAAAACTTTTTTTTTCAGAACAGGTTAATTTCCTCAGACTAGAACTTTTTGTGGGAAAAAACTCTGAAGAGAGTACTGGAAGCAGTTCTAAACCTCAGGTTTTGAGCTGTGAATGCTGAGAGATAGGAATCTGTGAGCGATTTGCTGGTTACAGACATCCTGGGAAGGCATTAATGGATTTTAGCCTTCCCTGGTGAGTGCCCTGCTGCCCACCCTACTCTTCCTTTCCCACAGAGCCCTGAGAGAGAGCAAAAAGGATCAGTGGGAAACCTGGGCAGGTTTTCTATAATGGAAAAAACTGCCTTCCACGTTTATTTCTGAGAAACATGGCTTTAACCCCAAAACAGCACAGAAAATGGGGTTACAAGGAGCACCCCAGGCTGAGCAGGGATGGGAGGGGGGGTTCTGGGGAGACCTTGGGGCTGGCTTTGGGAACAGGAGCTTTGCTGAGGACTGAGTTTTCTTTGGCACCCCTGCTCAGAGACATTCCAGCAATGTGGACAAGACCTTAATTCACCAGGAAATCTATTTTTGCGGTTTTCCTCCCTGCAGCAGGAGGTCAGGCACAGGTGGAATATTGTTCAGGATTTCATACACTGAGGTGGCCAGGGAGAGTCCCCACTTCCTTCAATAGAGTTTGGATAGAGTTCTGGAAAATAAACAAAGCCCCCCAAAACCCCTCAGCCATTCTACTTGTCCAGGATCAGTGTTAGTTGCTGACTTTGCAGGAACTATTTTTACATCTGAAGTGTTTCCAAGCTCCCAAGAGCTTAACAGAGCAACTCCAGAGGAGACATCCACTGGGAAAGGGCTCTGCTGAGCAGAAGACGTTTCTTCCTGTTTATTAGCTGGAGACATTCTGTTTAAAACAAAAGGCAGTGACTTTGTCTCTCTGCTGCATGAGGAAGCCCTGGATTCATTTCCCTTGCCTCACTTGCTGGCCAATGAAAACAATTACAAAAAAAGCCCCAGACCACAAAAAACCAAAAAAACCCCAAACCAAACAAACAAAAAAACCACACAAAAAAACCCCCAAAACAAAAACCAAACCACCAAAAAAAAACCCCACCAAAACCAACCAAACAAACAAAAAACAAACCAAAAAAGCAGGTTCCTGCCCTAGAGTTTGGGGAGATGGTGAATGATAAGCATCTAGGTTCCAAAGTGGATCCCATCACAGTCCTGCCTGAGGGCTGCACTGGAGATGGTGATCCTCATGATTTGTGTACACTGGCCATGCTCAGCCTGTCTCTCCAGGCATCCCAGCTCATGATCCCCACTGAATAAACTCCATTTATTGCTCGCAGAAGGCCAACATTTATTGTTCACAGGCTCCAACAGGTCCACGTCCTTCCAGTCCTGGAGACCCCTGAGCTCTGTGCAGCACTGCAGGTGGGATCTCACCAGAACAGAGCAGAGGGGCAGAATCCCTGCCCTCAACCTTGTCCAGGTCATCCTGGATGGCATCCCGTCCTTCAGGTGTGTCAACTGCATCAGTCAGGTCAGTGTCATCTGCAAATGAAAATTTCTTCCCACAAAGCAGGTGGCCATCCTTCCCCTTGCCCAGCTGAGTGGGATCTCAGCCTTACAGAGCACAGGGATCTGAAGCATTTAAAAATAATGCCCATTCTTTTCTCTGAATGCAGAAATATCTGAGTGTCAATCAGCTCATTCTGTTCCTTCCCCAGAAACCACAGAACAGGTTATTGTGGCCATTGACAAATCTCTGGAACTGTTCAGGGTCTGGTATCAGTGGACCAAAATAAGCAGAAAAATAAGAGTAGGGCTGTGACCTTGACCACACCAAGCATCACACATCTGTTCACCCAGCAGGGGTTTGGCCCAAAAAGGCTTTTCTCTCACCAGCTGCGAAATACTGATTTCTCCCCAGTTCAAAGGCAGAAAAAGGAAAGAAGGAGATATCATTTTTCTGGCTCCGAAATGATCCATGTTTCTGCTCACTCCGGTTCCTTCCACTGGAGAAGGATGCGGTGTGCGTGTCTGGCACTCACATCCTTCTTTCCTCTCTGACGTGTTGTGTTCCCTGTTTTCCAGCCAAAGCCAGGGTGGACAAAGCCAGGAGGTGATTGTGGGGCTGTGCAGCTGTGTGGGTGCTCTCGTGGTACCCACTGACTGCCAGGCCCAGCTGAGGGGAGTCCACATCCTCTTCTGCTGAGCTCTAAAATTTGCACCACTGGAACCTGTCAGTCTGGAGCTGTCCCTGCTTTCCCAGGGCACCAGGCAGTGACAGACACACAGGGAGATGCTGGATAAACCCACATGCTCTTCCTGATAGCACTGCCTGGTATTGGCATGGGGAAAGTTAGACTTTTTTTAGAGTTATGCATCCCAGGGCAGAGCGAGCCTTTCTCCTGCAGGGACTGCAGCTCAAGGTCCTTCTGAGGGAGCAGGGAGGGGACTGCTCAGCACACCACATGTTCATTAGCTTGTCAGGTTTTGAACACTGCAAATGAGAAGGGAATAACTCAGCTCAGCTCTCCATCCAGCCTTTGGAGAGGGGCAGGATGACTTCAGTCCATGCTGGAGTCAAGCAGAGGGCCTTCAAGACGAGGAAGCCAGAGGGGTGCTCTGCATGTGTGCAGAGATGTCCAGCCCCCTGAAGGCTGCTGGGCAATGATCCATCCTCTGTACGTGCTGGATCACAGGCCTGGTGTCCTTTTGCTGAACTTGCAAAGTAACATTGGTTGGAGGGAGCCCTGAACAACCTGGTCTAATGGAAGGTGTCCCTGAGCACAGCAGGGGTTTAGAACAGGATGATTTTTAAGGACCCTTCCAACTCAAACCATTCCATGATTCTAAAATCATGGAGGGAGTGGTGGCCAAACCCCACCAAGGGATGGTCCAAAGTGTGGCCAGGGTCACAGCCTGGGTTCCTGGAGCCCAGGTCAGCCCAGGACCACCACGAGAGCTCAGTGTGTGCATATGTGTGTTGGTGCCTGTGTGCAGCCTTGGTACGAGGCTAAAGTGTCATTTACTCACCCTCTGACAGATTTTGGGAGAGTTCAGGACATTGCATCTGAGGAGGACTGGTGCCTTCGCTCCCTACTCTAAGTGGACTCCTTACTGCTCTCTAAAACAACCTGAAAGACAGCTATGTTGAGTTGAGGGTCGGTATCTTTTCCCAAGTGACAAGTGATAGGACAAAGTGAAATGGCCTCAAGTTGCACAAAGTTTAGTTCAGATATTAAGATAATTTCTTCACTGAAAGAGCTGTCAAGCTACCCAGGCTGCCCAGGGCAGTGGTGGGATCACCATCACTGGAGGGTTTTAAAAGAGGTGTATATGTGGCAAGTGGGGATGCTGTTTAGTGGTGGGCTTGGCAGTGCTGGAGGAACGGTTGGACTTGCTGATCTTAAAATTTTTTCAACCTAAATGACTCTCCCCCGGGCAAACCTTTCAACTGGGAAGTAGTTCTGTTATCTTGCTATTTCCTGGTTTTCCTCAGCAAACTCACAGCTTTTCATTTTATAGTTTCTGGATGATTTCATGCTTTCAAACCTCTGATTTTGTTTTTATGTTTTTTCTTTATGTTTTTCAAAGAACAAGCCAGCTGTGAAAACAAAGGATATTTAAAAATTAAAATCTGATTACTTTGGTTTTAGCCCCTAAACAGACCATTTATTTTTAAAAATATTGAAACTATATGGGTTTTGACTTTATCAAAGTGCTTTTTTCTTCCACCTCAACTTTTGTTTATGGAAGGATTCAATGAATTCAAGTCTTTTCGTGGGGAGAGGGTTGCAAACTTACTGTTCCCTGAGAAACAATTCTCACAGCATTATCCTCCAGTTTCTTAATGTTTAGCAAGTCTTAGCTGAATCACTCTAAAATTCTACTGTAATCACATGCTTTTCACACAATAATTGCTTACAGACAAATTCTGCCTGTTTCCATCTGTGCTTTATCAGCAGCCACTGCTTAAACAGTGTTTTCTGTCAATAGCTGTCAGGAGTTCCCGGGATACTAATGTGTTTGGGCCACGAGGATACTGAGAAACTCAGAAACAGTTAGGAGAAAAATCAACCATCAAAAATTCCTCCCAAAGCGAAAAGGCCCCCAAGGAAAATTCAAAGGTAAGAGGAGGGGAAGTGTCACCAAAGAAGTGGGGACAAGTCCTTCGAACCCCCCAGAGAACGTTTCCCAGCCTTGGTCCCTCCAGGGTTCTGGTGCGATGGGGCAGCTGTGCCAGGAGCTGATGGAAGAAGGAAGAGTTAAGGTAATCTCAGCCTCGTGGCCTATGGGTAGCCTTACAAGCACCCTGGTCCCAGGAAAGAGCAGGGAGCACAGGCATCTGATCCCATCCGGATTCCTGCACTAACCTGGCACAAGGATGGAGACAATCCCCCAACCTCCACTCGCTGTGTCGCGTTGGAGGGATCACTTCTTTCCTTCTGAATCAGGAAGTCTGAGCCCAGCTCCTGGGGGATGAAGGATGAGAAGTGGGATGTCCAGGGAAGCATCATGGATGCTCCTGAGGGCAGCGGCTGCCTCTGAATCCACTGAGTTGATAACGGCAGTGCCCTGCAAATCCTCTTCAGGCAATGAATCCCCTTTTACTCAAGAGGTTTATTCAGTTACTCTCAGCTATTTTCAGTAGGGAAGGCATTTTTATTATGACAATTCAATAAATTAGCAGGGATTGGTGTCAGTAACCTCCTTGTCACGTCAGAAATGCAAAGCTTCATGTGTCACCAATCCCATTATGGACCTAATCTCATCTTTACTGATAACTATGTGATAAAGGATCAGGTTTCCTTGGTTGCCTTTATGAGTGTGCTAAGCTTATCCCTTCCTCATTCCCTACAGGAGAGAGGTTTTCACCTCCCAACCCCTCCCATAATTATTCCCTCTCTGCTAGCAGAGCATGGCAGGTTTGGCTCTTGAAATCTCTTCATATACTAATTATGTAGACAATATTCTCCTCTCAATGGGTCTCCACTGGTGGCATTTCTCTCTGGTCCTTTTCCCTCTCCTCTCTCTGTGATTCTTCCTGCTGTGACCTTTCAAAGCATTTCAAAGGATCTTCCTGAAGGAGCAGCATTTACAAGGAGAGAGAACCAAGTTGCCAGGTTGTGTTGTTTTTAGTGACATGAATGACTCCCTGCACAGCCCAGGCTGAGTGATAAATATTTGCTTTCCTTTCTTGGGGCTGCATCATGTCAGGTTTCATTTTCAGAAAGCTCTTTTATACAAAAAACACTCTCTCTGTTCAGTAAGAAATCTTTCAATTTCTGCCCTCTGCTATTTTTATTTTATAGGGAATTTATGGAATAAATGCATTGTTATTACAGAGGTGGTTTCAAATGGCATTGGCTGGCAAATGTCCCCTGTTGGAGTGGTTTGCAGGACAGGCAGGCTTTGGCAGACTCCTTTTAATCGTGATAAGGAATGCTTTAGAGAATCACAGAATCACTGACATTGATAAAGACCTCCAAGGTCATCAAGTCCAACCTATGACCAATCCCCACCGTATCAACTACATGGTGACTCCACCACTGTCCCTGGACAGTGTGTTACAATGCCTGACAATCCTTTCCATGAAGAAAATCTTCCTGAGAATTCCCTGAAATATCTAAACACTCTTCCTGAAAGGGAAGACACGTTTGCCTTTGGCTGCCTTTCTGTCCTTTTCCCAGCAGTTGTGGCTGCTCCATACCTGGAAGTGTTCAAGGCCAGGGTGGACAGGGCTCTGAGCAACCTGATCTAGTGGAAGGTGTCTCTGCCCATGGCAGGGGGTTGGAATAAGATTATCTTTAAAGTCCCTTCCAACCCAGGCTATTCTATCTTTCTATGATAAATAAGCATTAAAATTGGGTCTCAAAATGGTCTGCAACTATTAACAAAGAACTCCTCAGTGTTCCGCGCTGTTGTTCTACTGCTCCTGATGATGGACAGGGAGCAGTTGGAAAACCTGGCCAAGCCTCCAGATTAGTGTCAAATAAATACCAGAGCCAAACTTAAAACTGAAGTCTTGACATGCAGTGCCTGAATCCAACCACAGTAGAGCACAGGTTAATCTTTTCCTACCTGCACCTATTTTATAAAATTAAGTTTTATTTCTCTACTTTAATTTTGGAGCCCAGCTATATTCTCAGAGGTGGTAAGAGGGAGAATGTCATCTCCATAGAGACTCTTCTGGTGCCTTAAACATACCTGCAACAGAGACAGGGTTCAGAGCAATGCACCTCCTTAGCCTTTCCTGCACCCCTGACATCCCCTGCCCTGCAGAAAGCAGGAGCAAGAGACTTTATTGGCATCTTCCAAAGCTGTAAATAAATGATCCCAAGAGCCCAATATTTAATTTTCACTCAGAGCAGAGACTGGCTCCTGTGAATATGAGGGACCTCTCACCCTGGCAGCACCAAGGGAACTGTCGGGCTGGCTCCTTACTCTTCCACTCATCTTTCCATGAAGTGTGATGGCATGTTTGGGGAGCCTGGAGGCCACATGGCACCCTCAATCCTCAGTGACCCACAAACAGGGCTGTTTATGAAACTGAGATGAAATGAAAGGGAAACAACACTGTTGTGCCAAAAAATGCACGTTCTGTCCTGCACATGCTTCCTCTGGGACACGGGAGGAGGATTGCTAATTGACCAGCTGTTTCTCACCATACATTATTTGCAGTTGCAGAATTGATCATTTAAAGCCACTTTGCCTGCAGACAGTTTGGGCTTGAGTATGGTCAAGGAGATCCTGCATTCCCGAGAGCTGTTTCTTTTAAAGCATTTGGAACAACAACAAATTGGAAGGGCTGCCCTTACTCAGCTGGTCTCAAAGACACTTTGAGACTCCAGTGTGTATTCCTCTGCCTTCAAGACTACATGAACTGTGTAAAATAAATTCCTATGGCTTGAAAAAGGATCATTAAGCTCCTATCATCACAGCTCACCAGGAGGGGACAAGGGTGAGTGTATAAATTAACATTGCAGTGGTTTTTGTTCATTCTCTAAGCAATGCCAGATAATCTTTTTTTTTTTCTGAGTACAAATTAAAAGCTGATTTTCCTATTTGCTCTTACACCAGACTCAGCCTTGGGATATGAAGCCTTATAGATTATTCCTGCCTGTTAATGACCATGGCAATGAGCTGTCTCACAGAGTCTAAGTTCAGTTGTTGGTGTGGTGGGCAGCTGGCCCTGCTTGCTCTCCTGGGGCTTTGCTGGCTGTGTGAGTGGAGGAGTGGGGACACAAAGGTGCATTTAGGGAGCCACTGCATTAGTGCTGAGGACATGGCTACCTCCCACTGCTCACTGATACCTTCTTATCATGGATTAGCACTGCAGCAAAGGGCTGTGCTTCCCTCACTGTGGTTCAGAGAAAATGTGTGAGATAATCGATAGGAGACAGGATATGAGATGATAGAAAGCCCTATAGTAGAGACTCCTCCACACAGCTGTTTTCCTCTTTTTTTCACAGAAACACAGAGTTGCCGAATGGTTTGGGTTGGAAAGGGACATTAAAGCCCATCCAGTTCCACCTTTCTGCCATGGGCAGGGACACATCCCACTGACCCAGGTTGCTCCAAGCCCTGTCCAACCTGGCCTTGAACACTTTCAGGGATGGGGCAGCCACAGCTTCTCTGGGTAACCTGTGCCAGGGCCTCACCACCCTCAGAGTCAAGAAGTTCGTCGTAATATCTTATTTAAACCTACTCTCTGTCAGTTTGAAGTCATTCTCCCTTGTCCTGTCGAATACAATAAGGGTTTCTCCATGCTCTTCCCTATCTATACTTATGACAGCTCTGGGATTAGTATTTTCCTGGGATTAGTATTCTCATCAAGCTGTTGCCTTTTTTTGTTTTGTACGTTAGCTCCATCAACAATAACAGAGAAATGATTGTGAAGTACTTTCAACTCAGGTCCCTCTGGGGCAAATAAATCATGTTAAGCCGATGCTGCTGGGAGAGCTGCCCTCCTCGGGTGCTGCAGAGGGAAAAGGCAGCATGGCAGAGCTGGGACAGGCACTTTACAATCAGAAAACATGGAAGATGATGGTCTGTAATTCAGTGGGAGATGACACAGGATGTGAAGGGTGCTGCAATAACTAGTTATTTGTCATGTCCTTATTTTTTAGTGACCACACAGTGTTTTTGTGTTGGACAAGAAGCCAAGAGTATCACAGGCACAGGAGCTTGGAAAATTGGTGTCAGGGCCAAGCACATTGAACAAGCACTGGGAATGGGACAGGCAGACCCTGACTGTGGCTGTACTTTCTCTTTCAGTGGTCTGAGCTGTGTGCCAGATGCTGCAATCAACGTAAACAGCAGGATGAGGGCAAGCCAGGCTGGACCCATGGAAAACAGCGTGGCATTTAATTACTGCCATTACAAATTCGTTACAGCACCCCAGTGTGAAACGAGACAGGGTTTCAGCTTGTGAGTGACCCAGAGCTGATCCCTGTGTCTAAGCAAGGGTCTTTTATTAGGGGAGGTCACTCCAGCTGCCGTCTCAGTGGTGGATGCTGGACAGAGCCTCTTGTGCCACAGTGGTTATCTAACTATCACAACAAATCCTGCCTCCTGCAGACACAGGTCTTGCCAGGCAGAATTTCTCACTGTCATGCCCCAAATACTCACACTGAGCAGCCAGGGAACCGGGCTCCTGGTTGACTGTGTGGCTATTCACCATCCTGCTTTCCATGCTGGGCACTAAACAAACCTCCCAGTGTACCAGGGCTGGACATCTGCCACCAAAACTGGGGACTGGATCAACATTCCACGTTGATCTTCCTGCTTTTCCGTCCATCACAGGAAGAACTCCTTGTTTCACTGCCAGGATTAGTGCTGGCCTGGGTCCTGCTTTGGTCTGAATGCCCTCCTCTGAGAGCGGCTCCCTCCTTTCCGGGAAGGACGCACTTGGAGATAGTCAGACTTTTATTTTATGGCCAAGGGAGAGAGTCTGTGGCCAGGTACATCTTACTGGTCAGCTGAGTGACTTGAACCCAGAAACAACCATGCACAGGTCCCTCCGGCCATGCTGCACACAGAGGGCAGTGTGAGAGAGGCTACAGAGCTGGCAGTGCTGAAGAGCAGAGCTGACATCCTGCTGCAACAAACAAGCCATCCCAGAAAATAGGCACAATTGTAAAGGTCTGGGTTTATGTGGCCAGTGATGCCCAATGTACCAAAACTTATTTCCCCTGCACCTGCCAAAAGCACAGATGAGTGAGCGTGTAGTGACAGGACAAGGGGGAATGGTTTCAGACTGAGCCAGAGTGGGTTTCCGTCACATATCAGTAAAAAATTCTTCTCTGTGAGGGTGGTGAAGCACTGGCACAGGTTGTCCAGAGAAGCTGTGGCTGCCCCATGGCTGGAAGTGTTAAAAGACCAGGTTGAATGGGGCTTGGAGCAACCTGGTCTAGTGGAAGGTGTCCCTGCCCATGGCACAGGGTTGGAATGAGATGCTCTTTAAGATCCCTTCCAACCCAAACCATTCTATGATTCTCACTCTGTTCCTCCCTTGCAGTGGTGTTAGGTTTCATGGATGTATTTTCCATCACTTGGCCTCAGTTCAATAGCACAACAGCCCTGTGATGCTTTCTCTTTACCTTTATACCATAAGAAGATGAGAGGAATGGTCCCCATATTCCCTTGTGCCTCCAGTGATCAATAGGTATGTTTTTGTCTGTGATATCCAGGAGACTTGTATGGACAAGTCCTACCTTCTGGTTAGAACTCATGAGATTTTAGATCTTTGTCTCCGTTGGTGTTGGTGCTGTCTGGCTTTCAGGGCAACATTGCTGCTCCTTTGTTTTTATAGTGTTGCTCATACACCAAAACACAGGCATTGCCTGCCTGCCTGCCCTGAGGCAATCAAGGTTTCCAGAAGGCACTTTGGCATCTACACTCAGCAGTTACATCCCAGGCTCCCAAGTCCCTGCATACATCCTATTTACTACTGCACTGCAGGGATTTTGGAAACCTCTGCCAGGAGTGTTGTCTCTTTTGTAAGAGGTTTCATGTTCCAAGTGAAACACTTTGTGATTGTACAGACCATTAAGATTCATGTGGTGTTTTCAAATGAAGAGGGAGTGAAAAGTCACTGGATCATATTTCTTGCCTTTTTTCTCTGTCTTAGACTAGGTGTCCTCTGTTCCATCCTGCTGACCCAGCTTGGCTCGCTGTGCCCATAAAGCCAGGCAGTAAACAGAGATATAATGAGAAGAGAGAGGCTTTGCTGGCTCAGCATCTGTGGTATGGACAACATCTGCTGCCATCCAAGGGCTCTTCTTGTGCTGTTGTGAGGGAGGATCTGCAGTACTGACTTGCCAAGTGCAGATCCCACATGTCTCTGGCTCCTGTCCCCCTGCTCTGACTCTCAGGAAGTTAAAAATATAACCTGGATCATAGATGCTATTTTGGGGGCTCTATGTTTTTCCTTGCTTTAGCTCCCCAAGCATGTGCTGCTATTTTTTCCACTAATGATCAGCATTACCCTACACATTTCTCTTTAGAATATACAATTTTAGACCTGGTTATGCAATCATTACCACTCTAAATAAATTGCTATGTGAGCTATTTTTTTTCCGACTAAAAACAACAACAAATTTGCTTCATTTATAGCACTTCTATGTCACTAGCCCTGGGATTAGAGTGGGCTTCTCCAGGGACTGTGTGCTTCCCAACACACATCACTCCTATCAGTGTGTTTCAGTATAGATCCCTGCAGAAAATCAACAAACTGTCCCAGTTTTCACACTCTTGTGTGAGGTGGAATAATATTTCTAGGAAAGGAGGACAAGACCTCGTGTAACTGTAGAGACAATTACAGGATCATTACCAATCTAGACTGGGTGAAAACAAATCACCAGAAGCAGAGTAACTTGGGTGTCATATCAAGCTGTGATCATGTAAAAGCACCATGGGAAAAGTTTTTTTCTATCTGAGGGAATAAGAGAATGTGAGATGCATTAAAATGCTCAGCAGGGGCATCACAGCACACTTCAAATTCTCTGCTTTGGCTCCAGCCCTGCTCCCAAATCAACTGCACCCCATCTGTGTTCTCTCCTGGGATCAGCAACTTTGTGGTTCCAGTGCTGTGGTTGCTGCCACGCATTGAGGGTGACCCAGAGGGACATAGTCTGCTTGGGCTTTTGGTGGGGGCTGGAGAGCCTCCAAGCCTTGTGAAGGTTTGGCCAGAGTGGTAGGAGCTGGCCCACGTGGGACACTTCCATTAGTACCTTGGAGACGGGTCCTGCTGAACTGCTGCTGCTGGTACAGAGTAGGGAGGGGATGTGAGCCTGGGCATATTCACCAGCTGGTGGACTGGACATCTCTGAGCAGATTTAGCACAACCCAGGGCGGTGGCACATGGCACACAGTCCTAAACAGAGGTGTCTCCTGCTTCCTGGGGACAAGGGGGAAAGTGAGGGCAAGAGGGTGCTTGGGCATCGATATCACCCAGGATAGAAGCCAACGTGTGTCATTGACGTCAAATCTGACCCCGCCAAAGCTGAGTGTCCTGTTACAGTCAAGCAGCATTTGGCTTCAGGAAAATGCCTCCATGCTGAAGTTGTTACCGATGTGATAAATCCTGGAGCTCCTGGTAGACTGAATCGCTACAAAGTCCTCAAAGGAAAACAGCGCAGACATCCTTTAAAGCAAAGGCAAGATAAAATTCAAAGCTGGGCGAAGTGACCGGGCTCTTGATACGTTGTAAACTGTGGAGGTGAATCTGCCTGCACGCCCTCCCTCCCTAGTGTCACAAAACTACCTTGCTAAGAGGCTCAGAAATTGGTGTTAAGAAGTTCAGAAGGCTGTTTATCCGGGCCTGGAAAGGATGATACTATCCCATGAAAGACGTGTTTGTGCTTGGGGGTTTGTGGACCAAGGCCAGCATCCCCAGTGTGTTGCTCCTTGGCCACAGGTAGTTTTCTCCAGAACCTGGATGGAGCTGAGCCAACAGGACAGGAGATGGTGCTCAAAGCCTGAGTAATCCAGCCAGCACTTTACATCCCAGTGCCTGGTTGTCTATACATCTTAAAGTTTGATGTCAGGCCAGGGGGAAGTGCAGCTGTTTCCCTGCAGAGCTGGGACTGGGCTGTGATCCTCATGAGCAGGAGTTCTTGTACAGGGATGCTCGTTAGTCCAGCCAGTTCTCTTCCAGATGGAACTGGAGGTGAGCAGCCAGGACTGTGATCTCCATCTGGACATTCCTGGACACTGGGGAAGGGCTCCAAGGCAAAAGAAAAGAAAATACATTTCAGACCGTCCAAGCATGAGGATGTCTGTGAGAGCTGCTTGGAGAAACCTGTACTTCCTGTGCACTTTCTTGGTGTCAATGTCTGTGACATCCACTGTAAGAATGAAACCAGGTTTGACCTTCCTTCCTTTTCTTCTTACTGTTTATTGCCTTAGCACCAGAATGCACTTTCAGCCCTTTAAAGAACTCTTTCTGGGAGAGGGGTGGTGTGCCAGGAGGTGCTGGGTACTATCCACCCCACCCCGGCTGCCAGCAAATTCAGCATGATTATATATAGGCTCTGAGCTGAAGCCTTCGAAGCAGCACTTCAATCTGAGTTCCTCAAACATGGCTGGAAAAACTCCACTTGGCATCAGGCACTTCACCATATGCTGCTGTTCCCTTCTGCTTTTATCCAGACAGTACCTCCAAGCTCTGTGCTGTGGAATAACTGCTATTTTGGGGGGGCATATGATATCTTTCCATTCCCTAACCATTCTTGAAAGGGGCTGTCTCCCCTCCTCCAGGCTGGGACACAAACAAACTAACTTCTCAGCTTGCCCCACCAGCCCAATGTCACTGGATTGCAATGGTGCAGAACTAAGGACTGGACTGAGGGAGCTCTGAGAGGGGAGAAGGTCCCTCTGTCATTTGACTATATGTTGGGAGGCTGAGGCTGGCAGGTACCAGAATATTCACCATCTGCACTGGGTTTTCTCAGGTACAACTTCTGGGGCCAGTAACTTTCCTGCACAACTTCCATGTTTGAAGAGCAAGACTTCTGCATTTCTATTTCAAACTGCTGTTTTCCTGAGAATTTGTCTAGGAAGGAGTTCCTGGACCTTCTATTTCTACCTTGGAAATTCCTACCCAAGGCTTTTTTAAGAAATTTTTTCTCTCAGAAGAAGGAGGTGCTTTGGGCATCTATTGTATTCACACACCAAATCACACATGAAGTCAACATACACCTGAATGACCAAAACAGGTTTGTAGCAGTCAATGAGTTTGGCTGGGATTGCTAAGTGGAGAACATGGATTTCCTAGCAGGGCTGATGCAAAAGTGGTGCAAATCTGCCACAATTCTCGGGGGTATCCTCAAGCTGGGTCTTTGCTATAAAGCTTTCCTTGCCCATCACAGCTAGGCAGTTGGAAGCAGGTGAGATCTGTCCAGTGCAGGTGTGCAGTAGAAAAGACCTTAATTTAGAGTGGCAGGACAACTCTGCCTGGCAAGTCTAGGCTAAACTTCTCCAGACAAACAGCTTTCTCAAAGGAGAGGAGAAAGGTTCCTCCCTGCAGATGTGTGGGAGGTGCCTGAGTGTTTCTTTTGGCGACGTCAACACTACTCTGATCCCCAGTCTGACAGACTTGCAAAGAGCCTGATGCTTTTGACTGAGCTGGCTTCCACTGCTAGGCTTGATCTTCATTGCTGTTAACTCATACTCCTATAACCATGAGTTAGGAGATGGACATCATGCAGCAAACACCAGATGACTTCTTTATCAGAATTCTGTGAGTGAGTGTGTGTTGTAAAGCTGTCAGGAGGGGGTACACACAGATCTGAGGAGATACGCATTGCTCCACCATATTGGCCAAGATCCTGTGCCGTACTGGTGTCACTGGCAGTTTGGAGACAGGGTTTGGCTGGGGTCTCCCATTCTCTTGCATTTATTTGCTTGGATGCTTGACATTTCCCCAGCTGACCATGCAGAAAAGGGCTATCTGTTCCTCAAAGAGCTTTCTGAACTCATCACTGCAGGGCCTGCATCTGGAAAGAAATCCAGACTTCCCATTCCTCACTCCCCAAACAAGAACAACCCAGTACACCTCTCATTCGTGCCTGCATAGTATCCCTCTCCTCTTGCTTACATGGAAAATAGTATCAGGAGAGCATTTGTGTATTTTTAGCCACTTTTAATTGAAGTAGCAGCTGGAAAGCAGGAGGAGAGGCAACACCACACTGCCAGCTAGCTCTTCACAGGTATCCAGCCGCTTCCACACAGACACTTATGATTCAGGAGAGATCCATGGGCACCTGGGACACGTTTGGGGCAGCTCTGAGAAAAGACACAGAAGCCAGAAGCTGTAAATACTGTGTGTCCTCCCAGCCACAAACCTGAACCACAAGTAATTCAGGTTATTGCCTCTGCAATCACCAGCCCCAGCAGCACAGCCAGCACTTGCCTTTCTACTGCCGGAGGCCTGACAAGTCTGCAGCAATGACACTCAATATTTGCCACCTCTTCTATTTGTTAATGGTAAGAAAGCGTCTCACCCAGAGATGCTTTTTTGACTAATCTATGTAAATGCTTCTCCTTTAACACAGGAGAGTGAGAAATAGGTGTCAGGGAGAAGGTGACAAAATAGCAATGGGTGTCACCAATGGCAAGAAATGAGAAGAGAAACTGCACAGTGCTGTCAGGAGATCAGGAAATACCATGGGTTTGGAGAAGCAAAACTAGAGAAGCCAGTGAGTGACACATCCAAATGACCCTTGGAGAAGTTCAGCCACCCAATTCTTAATAGACAATGTGTCATCCTCCTGCACTGGTGGTTTCATCAAACACAGTACATCATTCCTCGTGGATGAAATGCCACCCAACACATTTGTGGTCAAACCATTGGGACTGGAAGCCAGTCTCAGCCAGTCTCAGCCTACCTGAGGAGGGCTAGAAAGGGCAGGATGTGGAGAGCAGGGTGCCCTGTGCTGATGCTGAGGGGCCTGCTTATAGCCTTCCTGGGATGAGACAGGGTGGAAAATCAGGTCTGTGGGAATGGCTTTCTCCTGTGTCACTGATCTTTGCACCTCTGAAAGCCAGACATGCTTCTGTTCACATAGCAAAGCAACCTGTGGACTTCACTGTGTCTTCTTTGGCCTGATGTCAGGAATTCAGTGCTGAATCCACATTCTGATCATCTGGTTTTTATGCAGGAAGGCTAAGGGAAACAGACTCTTTCCATGACCCCAGTCTCGAGGAGTCTCCTACCACAATAAAAATTGCACAACTTTCATAAAATATTTAAATTGCATTTAAAATCACAGAATCATAGAAGATCCTGGGTTGGAAGGGACCCTAATGATCATCTCATTCTAGCCCTCTGCCATGGGCAGGGACATCTTCCACTAGACCAGTTTGCTCAGAGCTCCATCCAACCTGGCCTTGAACACTTCCAGGAATGGGGCAGACACAGCTTCTCTGGGCAAACTCTACACCCTCTCTAAATAGCAAAACAGGACAATTTTCTGAGAAATCTTCACTTTGCATGAACTGCTACTCCACACAGCTCTGCCTCCGGAGTACCCCTTCCCTGCATGCTGCCAGACTCTCTGGATCTCAACCCCTCAGACCATGATCTGATCACTGAGACCATGAGATATTCACTTGACATTGTGCAAAATTCATGCTTAACAGCCACTGCACAGAAAAAAGAAGTCTATGAAACTTCCAGTACATTGATTGGAGGGCTGGCTCTCATCACAACCCTCTTCATCCTCCTTTGTTTCAATGTGAAATGTCTGTGAGGAAAAGCTTTGCCACAAGGGATTTGTCAGCCTGACATTTTTATTCCCATCTAAACACCTCCTACAGCCATGGGATTTAGGAGCTGACAGGAATAAATAAGTTCTGAAAGGCAGAACCACAGAACAGGCTGGTAATTAGGAAAACCCAAGCGTAGCTGTGGAAACACACTCTGCAGGCAAAATATTTGGCATCACAGGAGGGGGCTGCACATCTGGTGCAGGCAGACAGGAGGCTGGCCAGCTTCAGGAAACATCTGGGCCAGTGCAGGCTGCAGATGGGATTTGGGCTGTATCTGTCAGTAAAATAGATCCTAGCTAATCTGTACTCACTGGTGACGTGCACTGGAAAATCCAAAAGGCAATTTGTGTACATTAATGCATCTAACAGCCACAATTAATTCTCTTTGCAGTTTCTAGTAGCGGGAGAGGATTTCATCTAGCAGGATATACTCATTTCAAGGCAATCTCTTTTATTATTCTAGCTTGCAAATTACCTGTTCCTATTGGGCTTCAGTGCAAGTCTTTCAAAGTTTAACACAACTGCAGTTTTATAAAGTCATTATTTTTAATTAATAGATAAAGCTCCTCCATTATTCTCAGAATTAATTCCAGCTGAGGAGAAGACACAGAGCCGATATGTGGTTGTGTGTGTTCACTAGGAAATTATTCTGAAATACTGTGATTAAAGGTAGAGAAATGGATTTGGGCTTTATTTGGCAGATTAATGGAAATGCAGAGCAAAGTGTTCTTGCCAAATTCTTTAGGGCTTAATCAATCTCAGGTGTGCTATGACTTGCTGCCAAGATGTTTTGAGTTCTCCTCTTCATGCATGCCCAGAGTGGCCAGTGGGTTCCGTCTGTGGATACAGGGATGCAGGCTGGGAATCAGGACAGGCAGCAGAGCTTCCTATGACAGCTGGCAGCCAGGGACATGGATCCATCCTGTTCAGGTCCTGACAGACCAAGCAGGTGGACTGTCAAATATTTCCTCTGCAGGAAAGTGTCCTGGGAATGGCAGTAACCTTTCTTTTGGGAGCACTGGTGACTGGTGGGCTGTGTCTCTCCTGCTCCCCACCATGGGACTCTTGTCATGAGGCTGAGTTTGGTCTGGGTTCAGAGCATCTTCACCTCTGAGTTCTGAACACACATGCAAAGGCTTGGGCAGAAAGAGGAGGTAGAGTAAGGATGAAAAGCTGAGGTCCTGATGAGACTTGCTTTTTGCCTCAGATACTTGGCTTTTGCTCAGCCTGCACCTCTTGTGCAAGTCTGCAGGTGTGGGGTTCTCCCAGTGTTCTGGTGTTACAGGTGCTTTTGAGGAGAGCAGTTCAGAAGAGTGACAATCACCATTGGGCTGTTTATTCCTGGAAGATTCTGGAAGACTATCCTGGCTACTTGAGGACTCTTGTGATTAAAGAGATGCACTTGTCCTGGCTGACTTCTGTCAGTAATGAAAAGCTGGAGAGGGACTCTGCATCAGGAACTGGAGTGACAGGACAAGGGGGAATGGGTTCAAACTGGCAGAGAGTTGGTTTAGAATGGATATTAAGAAGACAAATTTTCCTTTGAGGGTGGTGAGGCCCTGGCAGAGGTTGCCCAGGGGAGCTGTGGATGCCCATCCCTGGAAGTGTCCAAGGCCAAGTTGGACAGGGCTTGGAGCAGCAGTGGAAGATGTCCCTACCCATACCAAAGGGCTGGAATGAGATGATTTTTAAGATCACTTTCAACCCAAACCATTCTATGATTCTAAGGATCTCTGGAGACTGTATCATCTTATACAGGTTGTCCCTGCTACCTAGCAGGCCTCGTGAAAAACAAGTAGATTTGACACAAGCAAGACAAAAATACCATGCCAGAGCATTTTCCCTGAGCCACTTGAGACTACAGGCTGCTAGGAGACTGAAAACCTTGGGTCAAGCTCGCAGTCTGTCTGTCCCCCTTGAATGGCCCTGGTGAGAAAAAAACAGCTAAATCCCAAGCTGACCCCAGCTGGATGTCACCCTTTGTGTGTGAGAGGCATTAGCAGGACTGGTCTAAACAGCAGAGTGTACCCAGGGTTGCTCAAGCAAGAGGGGAAAACAGTGGTAAATAAGAAAAAGGTTACTATGCAAGGAGGGCTCCAGGAATAGGAAACGTGAGCCTTCTTGTCCATGCAGCAACATGCCAAGGGGATCTGTCCCTTGGAGGGAGACAAGCTGCCTGGTAAAGCTGCCCAACAAAGCCCTTTCTCAGCCTAAATGTAAACTCAGTCTCACCTTTACTCACTCACTGGGAGGTTTGTGAGCCCCTGTAGTGCCTTACCACTTGATACAGCCCCACAATGAATTCAGCACCTTTATGGAAAGGACTGTTCCCCAGGAATAGTCCTGTGTCTTGGCTTCAAAAGGAGAAGTCACAAAGATGAAGGGGTTTGGGAGAAGCTCCTGAAAGTCCAAGTGGAGAAGACAGGGTGTTGGCAAGCACTGTAGCACTTTGTAACACTAAGTCTCATGGGGAAATGGGAGGCAACAGGGAAAAGAGAAAATAAACAGTGAAAATCTGGCCAGGTTTATGACTTTATTAAAATCAAATAAGTATCACTCTAAACATGAAAACCCAGCCCAAGGACAGCCAGATCTAAGGAACTCACACTGGCAACTCAAATATAAGAAAAAAAAATGAGATTGTTTACTTGGCATCAAATTGTACTTTCCAGAATATTCTTTTCAAGTAGAAAAGATGAAGAAATTGTCTAAAATTGAAGTGACCAAAGAAAGAAGTGCTAATGTGAAGAACTCAGAGGGACTGGACAGGCTGGGTTGCCCTTATGAACAGAGTATTTCCCTGCATGTTAGTGGGTTGTTACATCAAGTCACAATTTTACAGATTTTGACGTGGGAAAAAACATGATTAGCATTTGTTTTTCAATGTAAGGCATGAAGTTTCACATGACACCTCCAGTTTCATTCTCTTCTGCTCTGTTTACACTGCAGAGGAAGTTTTCAGGCTGAGGTCCTTGGAGCCCATGAAAGGTTACTGAGAAAGGCATTTTCACACATTCTTCACAGCAAACCACATATGGGAAGTTGATTTTAAAAAAGCCTTTATCTTCACTGGGAAATTTTTAGCTGTCCACAAATGAAAATAGTTGAAAAGAACTTGGAAAGACATCAAAGTTTAAGCTAAAGGCCAAAAATTGATAGTTTTCTTTGTAGCTATAAAGGGTGAAGTAGCCAAGGCAGAGACAAGGAAAGACTGTCACTAAACTATCTCAGAAGACCTCAGGGTGGCAAAGTCAAAAGATTTGGCCCTAGAGGTTGCCTGAGGTGAAACTGCGGATTAGACCTTTGAGAATTGGGATTGTTCAACCCGGAGAAGGAAAGGCTGCAAGGTGACCTAATTGTGGCCTTCCAGTACCTGAAATGAACTGACAATAAAGATGGATAGAGAATATTTACAAGGTTCTGGAGTGAAAAGACAAGAGGGAATGGCTTCAAATTGATAGACACTGATGTTAGATTAGCTATTAGGAAGAAGTTCCTCCCTGTGAGGGTGATGAGGCCCTGGCACAAGTGGCCCAGAGAAGCTGTGGCTGCCTCATACCTGGAAGTGTTCAAGGCCAGGTTGGATGGAGTTTGGCACAACCTGGTCTAGTGGAAGGTGTCCCTGCCCAGGACAGAGGGACCAGAATGAGGTGATCTTTAAGGTCCTTTCCAACCCAAGCCTTTCTATGATTCTGTTATTCAGATACATCCCCAGAGACCCAGGAATGGCAATGCAACAGCTCCCTTAAACAGCAGATCCATCACATACCAGTACACCAGAAATCTCTTCTCAGACCTCATGCCTGTAGCATGCTCCCAACAAGCCCTTTGCAGTCACAGAGCTGGCTTGTCCTGTCCCTAAACAGCCCTTTGCTCTGAAGCTGCCTCAGCACTCATCCGTGGACACGTTACATTAAAAATCTTAATCAGGCTGGAAGCTGTTCAGGAAAGTTTCCAGTTTGAGGGGGCTTTATGCATGGTATGTTTATAGAGAAAACAGATAAACGAGGGGAGACATGCAATTCCAAGGCTGCATTTAGATGCCTTAGACAGTAGCACATTTCAAGTGTATAAACAGTCACTGCTTTTACAGCTCTCTCTGCACAGGGATGTCACAACAGTGCATGAACAGCTGATTGATGTGGGGCCTTACAGTTCAAGCTGGTGGGGAGCTCCTGGTACAGGAACTGGCACTTCCTTGGCATGCCACTGGCTCCTAGGCCTAGGAAGTAAATCAGGAAGATAAACTGTTTGACAAACAACAAACGTGTAGTTAATCCTAACCAGAGGTGCCAGTGCCTCACCAATCTCACAGTAAAGAATTTTTTCTACATATCTAACCTAAATTTACCCCCTTTTAAGTTTACCCCTTTGAAGCCATTCCACCTTGTCATGTCACTCCAGTTCCTGATGCAGAGTCCCTCTCCAGGTTCTTTGTAGTCCCTTCAGATCCTTGAAGGGGCTGTGAGGCCTCCACACAACCTTCACTTCTCCAGGCTGAACAGTCCCAACTCTCACAGCCTGTCTCCATAGGGGAGGTGCTCCAGTCCCCTTAGCAACTTTGTTGCCCTATTATGGGGCCATCTCCTGGGTTTGGAGCAATTTTTCAGATGTTCTTGGGGAAAATTCAGGAAAGAGATCGTAAATGGAGTCAACCCTGAAGAAGAGCAAGACCACTGTGAAAGCTTTGAGAGAGGAAGGGAGTTGCTTGAGTTAATTCATAATACATCATTCATCCATCCTCCAGATGTTTGCCTGAAGCTATAAAAGGTTCATTTAAGCTTCATTTCTTAGCTAAAAGGGTTGATAGTAAAGATCTTTATCCTCTGGCTGGCTACTATTCTGATCAGCAAAATAGATAAGCACTGCCAGAGAAGAGCCTGTTCTCCGTGCTATATTTGTAGCTGTGAGAATACAAAAAGATATGCCTTTGGAATATAATTGCCTGATTTCTCAGATGTCCTTCTGGATCCTGGCCTGGCAGCTAATTTTCGTATCTGCAGTTTTAATCTCAAGATTCTTCTAGTTGAGTACCCTGAGTTTTTGAAGACAGGCACTGGTACTACAAGTTCTCAGAGCTCCGAAGAAATGCATCCTCAGAGTGTTATTAATCACTGAATTTATTGTCCTGCAAATGGCGGAAGGGACAGAGGAGGCTGAATGGATTCTGGTACCTGGTGCAGAAGCTGAGTGCTCTGGGAGCCTGGACTGAGCTCATCTGTTTTCAGAGTGGAGATAGGGATTTCTTTAGGGCACCATAGAGACAAAGTTTTTAAAGTTGTGCAGATGCAATCCTGCACATGGCCCATGCCAGAGGCTCTGTGTCTTGAGGAACATGGATGAGGCATACCCACGGGACAATGTCCTGTCCCCAGCCACCACATTATTGGGGAAGATGAGCATATAACCCTACTCAGAAAGGAGCAAGAGTGACCAGACTTGAGCCCCAGCACATGCTGGGTATGTTTCCTTCTTCCTACCCTATTGTATTGTGATTCCCTCATCCAGCCCAGGCCTTGTTTCCCTATCAGGCAACCAGCACCCACAGATCCTTCTTTTATCAGCTTTATTATTAAATGTCCCAAAACCCCAGACTGACAGCCCAAGGGAGACCTTCTGGGCTTGGTTTCTGGCTTGCCCCAGCAGAACACAAGGCTTTCTGTCCTCTTTCTTCCCCTTCTCACTGTGGGAAAAACAAAAGAACCCGAACTAATCAAGCTGATGACCCAGATGCAGCGATGGGGACGGAGCAGCTCGTGCATGTGAAGAGCTGAGGCAGCACTTTCCCCAGCCTGAGCACTGAAGGGGGACCAGAGTAAATGAAACCTGCAGGCTGAGAAATGACTCTGAGAAAACCGTTTAGCTGCCTGCATTACATGGTGCTGGGTAACAGAGTGATCACATACCGGGCAGGCCGTGAGGAAACTTCTCCCTCCTGCAAACAGATCAGATGTCTGCTCCTGATCCAGTGTTTTTATCATTTTGAGTATAGTCGACTCCCAGCTGTAACCATGAGCTAGTGGACAGCTACAGCTGGCCCAGAGGTGAGCAGGAGGGATCAGCCAGGGAACATCTGTCAGTGAGCTCAGTCCACTGTGTTCACTCTCACTCTGCAGCTCCAACTAGGAGAGCAGCCAGGAAGAACTTGTTCTCCCAGGATGAGCCAGGAGTGAAGATACAGGGGAAAGAGGTTCAGTGATGACAAACAAAAAGATATTAAATGTTGGCAGCCTGCAGGAATGGGCCAGGAAATCTAGCAATGTAGGGGCCTGAAGAAAAGCGGCTGGAGAAGAGGAGCTGCAAGTTGGACATCTTGGGAAGATCTGAAGAAGCATTGCTTGAGGTCTTGTTTCAGCCTGACAGACCCAGGGACACATTCACCACGAGGACACAAAGGCAGGTGGTGCAGAAATAATCAACATCTGCCGTCATTTGGGCAATTACAGGGGGAAAATCTGGTTTGGAAGAATGAAACAAGTTTTAACCAACACTGTCCTTGCTAGGAGTGCCAGGATGAGCAGCAGCAGAAATCCCTTATATTTGATCCCAGCATCTCTCAAAGGTCAGAGACCTGTTACCAGTTATGTCAGGGTTGCAGGCACCCTCTCTTTGTTGGTGACAGCTGCTCTTGATGGGCTGCAAAGAGTGGCTGGAGGAATACATTAATTTGTTTTTCCATTGAAGTTTAAAAAAAAAAAATGTTTTCTTGCAACCATGACCAAGAAAGGAGGCAATAGCACAAGGCAAATAAACAGTCATTAGTGTGCCTCAGAGCCATGTTTATGCTTCGTTCCTGAAAAACAGCTTCTCCCTAATGCAACACTCTGTGTTAGAACTGGGGAAAGGGTGAGAGCTGGGAAAAATAGCCTGGGCAGGACAAGGGGGTCCCTGTCACTTGCCCATGCGAGGGGACAGCCATCATGAACAAGCATGGAGTCACATCCAGCTGGGGACAAGTGTCGTGCAAGAGACACTTCTGCTTTCCTTTCTGTTTGATGGTGGGGCCTGTGCATATCCCCAGCACCCCCTCCAGAGAGTTAAACCCTCATGAGTTTGCCCTGAACAGCCATTCTCATAAGAGAGGAATGTGTCATCTGCAAGAGGAGTGAAGGCATTGGGGGGCCCTTCTGGCTGGCTGTGAGTTTCTCTTCCATGGCCTGGGTGCAGATTATACATGAGGAAGATAATTTCATTGAACTAGACCATTTCTGAGCAACAACACTGCAAATGATTGTGTTTCTAATCCTTAAGGGGAATTTACAGAGATATTTGGGATGGACAATGCTAGATTGATTTTGGAAGAGCTGTGATGGTTTGTCAGAGGGGCAAAAATTATGGTCCTTACCAGCACATTCACAAACTGCTCTGCATTTCTGATAAGAGCCACTGGGCTCCAACCTGCTTAAATTCTCCTTAGGTCAAGTATGTTATTCTTCCTTAAAATTGTAATATCATGAAACCTCCCACTTCCTGACCTAAACTGGCAAAGCAGTCTTTTCCCTACCCATCAGTTGCAAAGACGTCTTTCAGTGATGAGTAAAGTAATCCCCACTCATAAATTATTTTTATAACAAGCTTTTGATCTTATGGTATGAAAAATGCTGAAATTACGTCAGTTATTATTTTTCCCATCAGTTCAGAGCAGTGAGTTCAGTCCCCTTTAGGAAACCCTTATCCATAATTAGGAAAGTGTCACAGAAACTGTTTATCTGAATCAGTGAGTCTGGAATTGTGAAGGCTGTGAATGCTAGAAGCTCCCTCACAGACAGGCTGAGCTTTTCTGAGATCCCCAGTGAGATTTAGCTGTGAGAAAGGGACTGAGGGAAGGTTATCTAGCACAACTGAGACCTCAGTTCACCTGCTGTTTGTGGAAGAGGGCATATGAAACTCTTCTGATGGCACTGGCCTTGCAAGGATGGTGCTTTGCCAGACCCAACAGTAAAAATCTTGCTTTGGGGTCATTTTCACTGTTTATTGCAGTGATTTTTTCAGGGAGAGTGGCTCTCTTGCACATGGAGACAGAGCTGAAGTGAGCCCAAGCCTTGAAGGGCTGGGTGTGTCCCACAGCCATGTCCAGTGCTGTCAAAACACTCAGGTACAGTTTGGATCACCTCTGTGCCCTTTGTTGATTAAATAGAAACAGGACAGTCACACAGGGTAAGGACAAGAAGAGATGTAGCACAGTAAATCTGTAGTAATTGATAAAACATAAAGAAAATGGTCATCAGGGTAGCAAAGGGACAGCTTGAGGCCATGGTTACTATCTGAGTGTTGTTTTAGTTGGAGAATGTGCCAGACTTGTTTGTGTCCCCTGTAACTACAGTTTGGGGTTTTGGGAACTTTCATCAAAGCAATTAAGGACCAAGAGCTGCACCACTTATAGAAACACAGAATGGTTTAGGTTGGAAGGGATCTTAAAGATCACCTCATTGCAACCCCCTGCTATGGGCAGGGACACCTTCCACTAGACCAGGTTGCTTCAAGCTCCATCCAACCTGGCCTTGGACACTTCCAGGGATGGGGCAGCCACAGCCGCACTGGTCAACCTGAGCCAGGGCCTCACCACCCTCACAAGGAAGAACTTCTTCCTTCTTGAAGACTTTAGAGTCTTCAACCCATCCTTCCCCTGCAGAGCACAAATCACCCTTGTGGACACCACTGAGTGGTGACAGGAGGTGACTGCAGGAAGATGGAAATATCCCAAGTAGACCAGATAAAGCTTGCTTCTTTTTTTTTTTTTTCCTGCATCATAAATAGATCCTAGAAGTAAAAGGTGGAAAAACAAGCCTGCAGAACATGAACACAAGAAGCAAACACAGGGATTCTTTGTTTCTGGCAATGAGAGGCTGGTGCTGCCAATGGGTTGAGTCATCATGGGGCACGCAGTGGGATAGGCGGAGGTGGGGACATAGCAGATGGACTCTCCAGATCAGCTGGCAAATGAACTGGCAGGGAAGATGCAGCCTTTCCAATGCAAGCTTGTGTGAAAAGGCTTTGATTCTCAGGATGTAGCTCAGGGAATGGCCTGACCATGGCCACTTCAGAAACCCAGCAATGCCTGTGTTGTGCCAGGCACTAAGCCAGGGGCCTCCATGAGCTGGATCCATGTGCTACAACACCCCAGTGGCTCCTATATAAAGCTGTCTTGTGCCTCTATGCCAGCTCCATGCTCCAGAATTGCTCCTTGGAGAGCCATTCCAAGGAGAAATCCCACTCTGGGGATGCATGAGTGTCTGATGTATCAGAGGTATCTGATGAAACATGTTTGGCTGATGCAGATTTATTCAAAGCTGGTTTGGGCCTTTTTATTTCATTTCTATTTATCAGATCTCATTAAATCCAACCCTGCCTTGACAAAGCATTGGCAGCAAGACTGCAGAGATCAGCTTTGTCCCTGGGACAACTTAATCTTCCTTCAGGCTGTAGTTGTTATGGAGTAATAAAGATTCCCTGCTCGGATGTGCTCTACAAAAAGGTCACATCCTTTCCCAACACCCTCTACAGTAGCCCTGGGCTGTTGTGGGAGGGGAAGGGAGTTTCTCTACCCACAAGGAGATGTGCTGCCAGTCCCCTGCTCCCAGTTCAGCGTGTTCCCCCTGCCCTGCCCTGCAAGCTTTCAGACTGATACAGCTCTGGACTGGTTACACTGCTGGATGAGTGTCAGCCCAGCCTGAACACCCACAGCACTGCTGAGCCTGCAGGATTCCTGCTGGACATTTTGCTTGTGTTCCTCAGGGCCTGCTGCTCCCCATCTTGTGCATTCCTGCACTCCCTGGAAGATGCTGCTGCAAGTACTGATGAATCACAGAATCACAGAATCATTTAGGTTGGAAAAGACCTTCAAGATCATCGACCTGTGATGCATCACCACCTTGTCAATCAGCCCAGAGCACTGAGTGCCATGTCAATTGTTCCTTGAACACTTCCAGGGATGGTGATTCCACCACTGTTCTGAGTAGCACTTTCCAATGACAGAAAAGCCTTTCTGTGAAGAAATTCTTCCTGAAATTCCTTCTTCCTTCTTTTCCCTGTCTTTGATAAGCAGCATCTCAGAGCTGACTAACTTTCACTCTGCTCTTCACATGGCCTTCATTTGTTTTTCAGCTCTGCAACACATCCATCTCCTTTGCAGTGCTGCTGCTTCTGCCTTGATCTCTCTTTGCAAAGTTTAATTGTCCAGAGAATAATTAAGTCCAGACCCATGTGCTGTGACTTTGTGATGGGAGAGGGCAAAACTGAGGAGTAAGCTGTCCCCTGTATTCACCTCAGAGCCTCTTGGTCTCTGGAATATCAGGGTTGACTTGAAAGGGGCACAGCTTCTTCATAGTTACACCTTAGGCCACGAGGATGGATGATGCTCTTCTTGATGGAGGAGGTGGTCATACATGGACCCTCAGTGTATTTTATAGTAATGTTTATTTGTGAACCTTTAATTTCTGCATCATAATAAGGGTGCTTGATCCCAAAGAGCAACTGTATTAGCAAGAAATGTGAAGCTGTAAAAGGCAATCACGCCTTTTCAGCCGTGAAATACTGTCCGCAGCTTTGATGGGTTTCTGATAAAATCTGTGACTTAGAACTATGAGTGCCTTTCTTCCAGAAGATGGTTAGGATGGTTGCTGTGAGAGAATGAAGATTTGAGGACTGTTGGGTGTGAGGGAAACGAGGACATCTGAGATTCTCTCCTCAGCCTGAGTGAAGAACATGAGTTAGCTAACAAACGTACTCCTGGAGAACTGAGTCATCTATTTTATAAGATTTCTTGGAAGGCAGTGGGGCACTTCTGTTTTAAAACATTATTTCATGGTGAAGAGCCCTGCAAAGTTATTATTTCCATGAATATTTCATATTTAATGTGAGCCAGAAGAAGTAGCAATGTACAATCAGCTTGTGATTTCATCCATAAGATATTGAAAAACACATGTAACACATGTCACTGCTTATTAATTATGAAGAACCTAATAAATTGCTAGATACGGACTGAACTCAATTGTTCAATTTTTCTCATGCACAACAGAGTGGAATTGAGCTCTGCCAGATTTGGGTTTCTTATGTTTTAATTCCTCTGGGGGGAGCATGTGAACATTTCTTATCAGATACTTAGAAGTAGAGGGAGAAATAACCCTTCACGCTTGTCACTGACTCCAGGACCCTGATCAAAGGATGTTTGCTGTGGCATGAAGTCCAGTAGTGCCTGACTTGGAAGGAAGCTTGTTTCTTGCCATGAGTTCTTCCATGCCTTGTTCTTGGATGGAATCTTTATCCCTGGATCTCCTCGTCTTTATGTCAAGGCCTTCTCCTCTTTTCATACCTATACCTTACTCCACGGTAGTGATGCAAAGGAGACCTAACTGTGGAATTGGGTATTTGTCCTCAATAGATTACTAATTTGGGGGAAATTGCTGTTCATGGGAGAAGGAAATTATTCATATGTTTTGAGTCAAGTTTTTTGTGTGTGTCCCCAAGATTTCCCATCTCCCAAAGGTGTTGAAGTTTTTCAGTCTGAATTTTGAAAGAAGCCTTTCAGCCTGATCTTTCGGAATCACTGCTTATATTTTTCTTTGAAATATGACCCATATTTTGAGAAAAATAGTGAAAAAGCAGAACCAGTGCCCTCCAAACAAAATAAGCCTCTTACTTTGGGTCTAGTTCATTTTCTTTATTGCTTTGCAAAACTACTGGGGGAAAATGCAGTTCTGCTTTGGCTGAGCTAATTAATTTTCATCTGATTTCTTTTTTCACTAGAAAACCTAAAAAAATTGGCTGTTCCTACAGCTGTATTTGCAAGTGGACTGGAAAAGCTCCTTTATTCAAGCAGTAAGACTGTAAGAAATACCCAAGGGATTTCAGAAGGAACAGCCCCAGGGGACAGCACTCGGTTTAGAAGCATTTCTCTTATTCTGCAGTGTAAAATTGCACCTTTTGCAAAAGAGAAACACAGTGCCAGTGATTTAGCAAGGGCAATGGCCACTTTTTAAGAAGCAGCCTTGAGCAGGGTAATAAAAATTGTCCCATGTGCCAAAGGTGGTTCCTGTGGTCCTGGAAATATCATCATGCTCGTGGGTGCAAGAGAAGTACAAGAGAAGTAACGGGCTATGCAGGGAGGGCGGAAGGGAGGGACCACAGCTCTGAGCAAATGAAGGACTCCATGACAGGGCTTTGCCTCTGTTTTTCCAGATATATTTTTACTCCTAATGATCCCTTGGTTCTGGTGGAAATGAGCTCAGTAGTACAATGCTTCCTGTGGTTACCTGCCAAGCCAGAGGCACCCGGTCCCACCAGTCCTAGGGGGGCTGCAGGACCCTGTCCAGGGTGTGCCAGCCCCACCACAGGACCCACCACCCTTCCTTCTGCTGCTTGTGACAGTGTTCATGGGCTGGGCAGGGGGATGTGCTGCAGGTGGATGGCAGGCAGAGGGGACAGTTTCCCTTCTGTCTCACTCAGGGAACCAGTGCCAGCCCAACACAGCGGGTGCTGTCCGATCTCCTGAGCCACAGCCAGAGTCCAGCCCCAGGACAGCACTGTGTGTCTCCTTCCATACTGCCTGTACTGCTCAGGGCTCCATCAGCCTCCACAAACACACAGTAAACATGTCTGCAACCTCCCAGAGGACATTCACATTCCCAAGACATCTCCCAGGAGAGTACTTTGCTTTTTCCTGAATTGCTGAGTGGATTTGAGAGCAATTTCACAGAAAGCCTGGAATAGCTCAGTCCTTTCCACTGTTTTTTTGGACTCGTTAATGACTTCATTGAACTGTAAGGACATTGAACTAATGGGAGGTTTTACTTATTTGCAACTGGTGCTTCATGAGAGGGCCTTGGTGAAGGGAGATGGCTTAGCAAGATGTGTCCTACTTTCCCTGGGGATAATATGCAGGTAGATACTACAAGTGGATACCACACCTGGAATATTGTGTACAGTTCTGGTGCCCCCAACATAAGAAGGACATGTAACTGTTGGAGCAAGTCCACAGGAGGTCAGAAATTTGATAAGGGGACTGGAGATAGGCTGAGAAAGTTGGGGCTGTTCAGCCTGGAGAAGGGAAAGTTGTGTACAGACCTTACAGCACCTTCTAGCATCCGAAGGGGCCCTACAGGGAAGGGAAAGGGAGTGTTCATCAGGAACTGTAGTGACAGGACAAGGGGGAATGGCCAAACTGAAGGAAAGTAGGTTTAGATTAGAAATTAGGCAGACATTCTCCCCTGTGAGGGTGGTGAGGCCCTGGCACAAGTTGCCCAGAGAAGCTGTGGCTGCCCAATCCCTGGAAGTGTTCAGGGCTGGGTTGGATGGGCTTGGAGCAACCTGGGATAGTGGAAGGTGTGTCTGCCCACAGCAGGGGTTGGAACTAGATGATATTTAAGATCTCTTCCAACCCAAACCATTCTAGGATTCTGTGTTAGACCAGCAAAGCTGGAGAATGGGTCCCTCTCACCTACGTGGGGCCCTTCTCTTCCCCTCCAGCTCATAGTTTCAGCTCCCACCCTTGGGAACATGCCCTCTAGGTCTCTTCAGGGACAAGATGAACAAAATGTCTTATCCCTGGCCTGATGATTACTGCCTGTCTCTGTCTAGGGATGGGAAAATGAGGAGGGAAGAGTTCATTATCTTAATCTTTCCCAATGAGCCTATAAAGTGCTGGGTGTGGGAGGGCTGTGGAATCAGGTCAGTGCTTTTTGGGCTACAGTGAAATTCCTCTCTAATTCCCCAGGTCCCAGCAACATGGAAGCTCCTGTCCTGGAGCACAGTTTCCACCAGGGACACCGTGAACAAATAAGCCTTAATCTTATTATCTCAATGCTCTTTTTTAGCCTGGCATCCTTTTGATGTCTGTCCAAGATGGATTGTATCTCTCTCTGTTGTAAAGGCAATGGAGAACTCTATTCCTGGGCTGTAAATAAAGAGGAAAAAAAATTTCCTTGTCGATGAACTGTTTTAGTCGCAAACCCTCAGCCAGCAGGGAAGTAAGTGAGAAAGTGGAATAAGCAGAGGTCAGACTTGCTGCAAACAGGATGACTTTTGGGGAACAAAGCCCCTGTACTGAGTGAGGAAATCCCAGGCACCTATCCAGGCTGGGAATTGACCTGCTGGAAAGTAGCTCTGTGGAGGACCTGGGGGTCCTGGTGGACAAAGAGCTGTCCCTGGCCAGCAGTGTGCCCTAGGGCCAAGAAGGCCAATGGGATCCTGGGCTGTGTCCTGCAGCCACGAACTGTGTCCAGTTATGGGCTCCTCAGGACAGGAGGGACATGGAGATCCTGGAGCAGGTCCAGTGGAGGCTGCAGAGATGATGAAGGGACTGGAGCATCTCCCTGACGAGGAAAGGCTGAGGGAGCTGGGGCTGTTCAGCCCTGAGAGGAGACACTGAGAGGGGACCTGCACAGTGTCTGTCAGTGTCTGCAGGGAGGGGTCAGAGGATGGACCAGGATCTGCTCAGGGATGCCCAGCAATGGGACAAGAGGCAATGGGCAGGAACTGATGCCCAGAAAATTCCACCTAAACACAAGGAAGAGCTTCTTTACTGTACAAGTGACAGACTGCTCAGAGAGGGTGTGGAGTCTCCCTCACTGGGGATATTCCAGAGCAGTCTGGAGTCACTTCTGTGTCCTGTGCTCTGGGATGACCCTGCTTGAGCAGGGAGGTGGGATGAGCCTCTGTGAGCCCTTCCAACCTTACCCATCCTGTGATTCTGTGGTGTTCACAGGAGTCCATACCTTCCATCCTAGACATCTCTGATGATAGGTAGCAGCTTTTCTCTTACTTGTGCCAAAAAGAGTTGAATAAAATACCTGTATTATTCCAGGGTGTGGTGGGTGACAACACCATGATATCACTGCCTTGGCAGTGCCAGAGCCTTGGTCTCATGGCATAGCTCAGTGTCTTTCCAGGTGTGGCATGAGGAGATGGTATCTCACCTGCCTTGCTGTGTCCTGCCTGAACATCACAGCATGACACCGACTCTTACAGGGAAAGGAGGGAGCCTTGGCTTCAGCTCCACATTTCAAACTCATGTCGGCAGGGTGGTTGTATAAGTATTTTTTTTTTCATAGGCAGTCATTTGATAGGGTTATATTTGTTATCTCCACAAAGCTGGATCCAAAAAGGGACATGGACCAGAAATTAGGGTGAACCTGCCCATTCTCACTGTTCAGGGTGCAGTACGAAAAATAAGCAGAGAGAGGAAAACACAGGAAGGTCAATTAGATTTTCAGAAGTCTTTCCATGTCAGGAGTGTTGCTATTAGTGGACACTGATAAGGGAAATAAATAGTTTTGAATAATCAGGGTTTCTATCTTAAGCACATCCCTTTAAGGTTCATTTTTCTTAAGCATTACAAGATGCTCATCCTTTGGCTGAGAAAGCCCCTTTGTAAGAAGGACTCAATTCCCACGGGTTTACATTTGGCTTCCCAGCACTAAACATGGATGTTAAGGCTGCACAGGGCGTTGGGTCTGCTCATATTCCTGGATTTGTGTTTCCACCCAGGAGAGTTCAGGGCTATGGGTGAGGAGAGGAGACTTGGAGAAAGGAAAAATCAGAAGGGCAATCCTTGCACATGTGGTGGCTGACAACTGGTAGAAACTCCAGTTGACATATGTCAGCTCCCGGGATGCAGCCAGATATAGCATTTACTGTATAGGCTGTGCAAGAAGAGCTAGCCCAGTCTGTAGCAGACCTGGAGGATTGCACATGTATCAGCTTCCCAGACTTCCGGGCCAGCCAGCAGCTATCACCTTTCTGAGTGCCTCGGTTGTCCCAGCTGAAAAACAGAGATAACAAAACTCAGCTCATTTGTAAAGTGAGTTGAGACTTACTGGGAGAAAACTCTGGGTGAATCCCCTCTGCACCTCTAGGGCAAGCTGCAATGATGCATGAAATTCAAGTGCTGCTGGGTTTAACTCTGATGGTCTCACCTATAGTCTCATGCAATTACCTTAAATTAGAACCTAATGGCATTGTTTCAGTACATAGAAATAAGCTGGTCCCAAAGAGCCAAGATTTCTGATGTGCAATTGCTGAAAAGGTTGAGTTCTCTCATTGAATCCTGCTGCAGCCTGGGGAAAAGTAGCATGAGGGAGGCAGAGACCACTTCTCTCTCACACTGAATCACAAAATGACGTTGGTTGGAAGGGACCTTAAAGCTCATGTAGTTCCCAACCCTCTGCCATGGCAAGGACACCTTCCTCTAGATCAGGTTGCCCCATGCCCTGTTCAACTTGGCCTTGAACATTTCCAGGGATGGGGCAGCCACAGCTTCTCTGGGCAACCTGTGCTAGGGCCTCACCACTCTCACAGCCAGAGTAGGTGAGGACTTTGTCCTGGACTTTATCCCAGAGTTGGTGGATAGGGCAGAATTTAGCTCTGTTTGCAAGGGAGATAAATTTCCAGGAATGTAAGGTTTTAGGACAAGATTACAATTTTCTTGGTTTTCTACAGACCAGTTGGACTGAGCATCCTCAGTTGTTTCAATGCTCTGGGTGCTGCCTTCTGGCCTCTGCTTTGAGCTGTACCTCTATTTGTTGTAATTAACTCACACAATGAAGTGGTTAATGACAACATGTCACTGCCTCGGAGTCTGAAGAGCAGTTGGCAGAGTGCTGTCCACAGAGGGAAAAGGGAGATGCTGGCACAGACCATCCCACAGCACCAGCTCTCTTTGCTCATCAATTATCTGCTTTACCGGGGTGCTGATTTGCCATAAACTCAGGAGCCTGCTGGGCTCCAGAGTGGGGAACACTCCCTGGCACCAGGGATGCTTTATCCTTCAAGTGTGAAATTGCTGCACAGGGGAAATGAAGAAGGAACATTAATTCATGTGATAGCTTTGCTGTGGAAAGATACTTCATATGCATTCATATGCAAAATGCTCCAGGCATACTAATGACCCTCCAGTGTAGGTACTGCTGTTAGAGTTATGGTTTGTTATTGGAATGAAAATTAGGGACTGAACTTATCCTGGACACAAGCTGGTGGGCAGCAGTGAGATTACCAGAATCAGGAATTTGCCCCTGTTATTTCATTATGAGCCTGATATTTCTCATATTTTAGTAAAAATATAAAAATTTCTAACAGGTGGAGATGCTCACTTGCATAGCAGGTATGGGTCCTCAAGGAAGGAAAGGAAAGAAGAGAGGGTGCCAAGGCACCTTTTTTCTTTTTTTTAACTTTTCATAGAATCATAGAATCGCAGAATTGTTTGGGTTGGAAGGGAGCTTAGACATCATCCCCTTCCAAACCCTCTGCCAGGGGCAAGGACACCCACTGGACAAGGTTGCTCCAAGTCCCATCCAACCTGACCTTGAACACTTGGTCAGGGCTCACAGCAACCTGGTCCAGTGGAAGGTGTTCCTGCCTGTGGCAAAAGAGTGGAAATGGTCTTTTAGGTTCCTTCCAACCCAAACCAGTCTGTGATTCTCAGATTCCAAGAAGAAGAATTTTTGTGGGTTCATATTACACTGCAGACACGCATGTTTGTCCTCATAGCTATCAGATATTTACTAAAGATAAAGTTTGGAAAGAACAATTTTTCAAAGCAAACTCATTACCAGCAGGTCTAGTAGAAAGACAAAAACCTTCGTAAACTTGAAAAATGGTTGAGTAATATTAAGTTGGCACATAATGATATTTTGATGTTAACAGCGAGTAGAATGAATATATATATGTATGACATGACTTAACGTCTTAGATTATCCCTGAATTGTTTGGTATTTTATATACAGCACATGGTATTAAAAAACCCCCAATATCTACCGGTAAAGCCCTCACAATTGTATCTGGAAATAGCCCAGTTCTTTTCCAGTGTGTATATAAAAAACACCTGGATGGTCATGGTCAGCAACTGTTGCCAAATTGATGGCAACTGTTCTCAACGTCAACAAAAAGAGATGGAATAATTAAACATTTCTTCTGACATTATCAGATACAAAATGTGCAGCTTTGACCACAAATGATGACAAATTCACTTGGCTACAACCTCAAATTTTTTAGGAAAAAATTATCTTGTGAAAACATGCCAAAACTCACATTATTCTCTTAGTGACTATAATCCACCACTGCATTACTGCACTGTTATAACAGAACCACAGAATTATTTCACTTGGAAAAGACCTCTAAGATATCTGTGTGTTATTGTACATGTGGCTGGCAGAAGATGCTTTTTTAATGTTATCATGTTAATATTATATTTTATAATATTGTATTTTAGTCTAAAAAATAAAAATAGATTTAAAAAAGCAATAGAGGCCAATACCTCTTCTTTCACTGTAAATGTTTCCAAGTCTTAAAGAAGTCCCAAGAGTCCCATCATAAATATATGACATAAAAAAGGGCTGATTACTGGTCTATCTGAACTGAGACTCAAACTCCAATGTAGACAGCAGGATAAGCCTATTCTCTAAACAACTGAGGCAAGTGTTGCAGTGTAGGGGAAAGGAGACAGGGAATAAATTCTGCTTTTTCCAACTGTCTTGTTCAACCAGTCTTTCCCCCATGGTATTATTCTCAGAGGAAATTGATTTGAGCTGGGTGAATGAAATACGCCGAAATGCCATGGTTTGTCCCTTTACACACCATGGGAATCTGATTCCTGTTGACAAGTTGCAAGTCTTTAGCATAAACAGTCTGCTTGGGAAACCGAACCATCCTGGCCCCAGATAGCTGTTGTGTAAGTTCTTGGCATCCTGAAAAATTAATTAATTAATTAAACAGAAAGAAAAAGATATTAAAATAATTGGGTTCATAATTTGCTTGATCAGAAGCAGCAGCACATATTTTATTCCCTCATCCCTGTCCAGTGCAAGCTCCACAGCAGCAGCAGGGGTCAGTTTGACCAAGGATGAACAACACATCCTACCTTACAGGTGCTGGTTATTTGCCCATAACCAGTGCCAAGGCTTGACTAACTGATTGCTAAAGCAAACAGTCCTGAAGAACACTCATGGAAGTGCCTCTTCTTGGCCTCAGGTGTTTGCAAGGTAACAAAGGCAGGGGCTTTTCCTATGGTTTTTCGGCAGCAAAAGGATTGCTGGTCCTTCAGGGTGGGTTTTGTTCCACAAAGACTGAGTGCTCAGAAGCTGTGATGCTGCCAATGTGATGAGGCTGGAATGCTGGCTTTTATAACAAGTAACCACTTTCCAGCCAGAAACAGAGTTCTCTACAGCTCAGAAACACCACACAATAAGGAGAAAGGAGGAATATTAAAAATAGACACCTTCAGAACTTGGATAGCTATAAGACATGAACAACTGTTGCTGTTTTCATAGAATCACAGAACCATTGAGGTTGGAAAAGGCCTCCAAGATTATTGAGTTCAACCTTTGACTGATCAACCAGACCAGAGTACTAAGTACCACATCCAGCCGTTTCCTGAATGCCTCCAGGGATGGGGACTCCACCACCTCTCTGGGCAGACCGTTCCTTCTGGAAACCTGGCGGGTCTGGTGGCTCTCCTCGGATCCCACGTCATACCAGATGCCCTGGATGCCTCTGAACTGTGGCAGGATTTGGTGCCTGTTTGTAGGCTGTACCTGGGCTGTACCTAGGCATTTATTTAAGCTTTACGGTTCCTACTGGAAGCACACCTTATTTGAAGAGGGAAGAAGTATCTCACTATGTGCTGTTACAAGGATTTGCTCCGATTCATTTCCAGGGATGAGCTACAGGGCTGGCTGGCTGGCAGCAGATGATTCCTCTGCAAGCAGCTGGGTGCTGAGCCCTCTGAATGGTCCAGCACTCAGCCCTCCACTATTGCCTGTCTTACTTTTATATCAGGAGCTTCAAATCCCAGGTTTCCAACTCTCCTTTTTCAGACATTTTTTGCACGGGTTCAGTAAGCCTTGCTGCTGGGTAAGATACAAGCAATAAAGAGGTTTTTGAGGTTGATTTAGTGCCTCAGCATCACTCCAGTTATTAATTATCCACAATGGAGGTTTATTGCTGTGTATACCACAGACTGATAAAGATTATCACAGAATTAATTCACAACAAGTGTGTTGTTAGGCTTGAAGCCAAATAGTCTGTGTTATCAGTGTGCATAAATACTTCAGAGTAATTTCTCAATGATCCTGTCTTAAATGGACTTCTAAAGAAAAACCTTTCCAAATAAACTGTCTTGAAAGTAAAAAGAACAAACGTCGCCATGTTCTTGCATCAGATCAGACATATCTGACGCATTTGTTACTGGACTCAGGGTAATGATGCCCAGTTTCCCTGGAATGCAGCAGAACTTCTCCCCTGCCTTCATCATCTTCATGCTCTTTGAAGAAAGAACATGCAGGGAATGTGCTTCCTTCTCAGTTCTTGACATTCAAGGGCATTTGTGTCTTCCCACTTTCTGTCTTGCACTTTCTCAGCAGAGCATTAAGACTTCTCTTGCACTTTCAGTTTCTACCCAGGAGCAGTGAAAGGCTCTCCCTCACTGCTGAGTGTTTTGAAGGATCTGACAGTTCAAAGAAATACTGGAGCTATAGGGGCTGGCGATGAGAACACAGTTCAAAAGAAGCCAGAAATGTTTGGGCATGGGCCAGAATCATTTTATGTTTGTGCAAATGACAGAAAGGTTCCATCGTCTGTTGAAAAATTATTCTAAAAATAACTTTACATCCAGTGTTGCATATCCTGAGACCTGAGCAGATGACATGGGTGCTGGCAGTTTGGAGACCTTTACCTTTGAGAGGAAGGGAAAGAGATTCAAAAATAGGGAAAGGCCAGGATCTTCTCAATATTTCACTGTTGTCAGCTGGGTGATATTTAAGGCATATTTCACCTGAGAACAGGCAAGACAAACACATCTCTTCCCTGAATTGGGTCTCACAGCCATATTCTTGCTGTCCAGGTCTGTACCATAGAGTTCTCTATGGCAAAATCTTGCATTGGAAGGGAAGAAACTTTCCACCTTCTTTTACGATAGGATATGCAGGAGTTTATCTAAGCCTTTTCCTTCCAGGAAGAGTCACTGTGCTGGTGCTACAGGGAGCTGCCCCAGGAGGCTGTAGTGAGGCTGTAAGCACACCACTGGGTGACATATAGCCCAGGAGCTTTTTGTGGACTTGGCAGCACCTCCAGCTTCTGTTTTAGCTAAAGGCCCTTTCATTTAAGATGCTGGAGCACCAAGGATTAGGTGCTGTTGTGCCTGCTTGGGTGCCACAGGGGATCTTCAATGGTCAAATGTAGGTTCATGGAGTGGCCATCACTTCGAAGTGTAGGGTGAAGGTGCTGGGAAAGTGAAGTGTGTCCCTGGGCTCATGGTTTTTGCAGCAGTGCTTCACAGTGTCATAAGTCAGCCTATGATTTATTAGGGGATGGGAACCTGGCCTGCTTGCCAAGCTGGAGCCAGTCCCACTGTGGAACTGGCTTCTATATCTTAAACAAACCAGTTAAAGAAAAGCAACATGTCTCATCTTTGTGTTGGAAGACATCCCAGTGCAAGATCTGTTTGCCTTACTTTGGAAACTGCGGCTGAAAAGGAATTTGTGAAGGGGAGCAGCAAAAAAGTAAATGTTTTGGAGCATGATGGACTCAGCTGACACCTCCATTTGTCCAGCAAGTCAGGCCATGCTGATATGGGCCACTCTCAGCCAGGCCACCAGCTCCTGCTTCAGGGAGAGCACTTGGGTGCTGGGTGGAAGCAGTGCCTAGAGCTCCCTGTCCCCAAACAGGACATAAAGGGATGATGGAGGCACACAGAGACAGATGAGGTGTGGGATGTGTGATTCATGGTAAGAGAGAGGAACTTAGGTTTGGCCAGTGAGGTTGTCCTAGTGAACTCAGCATTTGGAGAGGATAAGTGTTGATCTACCTACTTGTTTTGAGGGGCAGCTTTGTACAACCCACAAGGACTCCCACTGCAGCTGATGAGCTGCTTCCTTATGGCTTAAAAGAGGCTGAAGTTGTGACATGACCATGGTCTGCCATTAACTGCAAGAGAAAAATTATATAGTGAGGGCTGCTTGTTTAAGTAGAAACAGGCATAACAAAATCCTGCTGGCATTCCCAAGGTAAGCAGAGCAAGTAAAATGCAAAACTGAGCAAACAGCACTGTACTGGGGGCTCTTCCTTGTGCAAATGCTGCTGATGTGCATCACATGAGGCAGTTTACTGTTTAGTCTCAACAGGAGTTTCTCGCCAAGACTATCTCTCTTCTTTACCCATACACCTGTACTTTAAAAAGGACACGGGTGGTCCATCACTCCATGGAGGGTGGGGAGGCTGTGCAGCATCCACACCTTGTTCCTCCTGCTGCCTCCTGAAATGACCTTGGAAGGCCTGGCAGCCTCTCATCTGCAGCCCCAGCAAGAGCATTGCTACTCAGAGAACTTTTATTGTAAGTTTCAAATGGCAATAAAATGTTATACACCTGGAATCTGGATGTTTGACTAATGGAGAATGCCTGGGAAAGCCAGCAGTTAAGCCTTTAATTATAGCTATTTTGAGGGATCACTTAGTGCTCTACAGTAACTTGCATAAACCCCCGTTGCATCCTATGGGTGTGTCACCTGAAGCAGCAAAATTATTAGTGATGCCATTATTCCCTTAAAGGGAAAACTGTCTTGTATGTTTGCTAAGGGCACTTTGCAGAGGTATCCAGAAGCCAAAGGTGGCAAGGTGGCTTAAGAGTTTTTGCCAAGAGAGAGACCCCATAAAGCAAGGCAGGGTTAGTCCTGAAACCTGCCCTCGCCTCCTGGCACAGCTCTTATTTTCACCGTGGCTGAAGGCTTTGGCTGCAGCTGCACTGGAGAAGTGGCGAGGCCCTGCAAGCCAGGCTTCCTCCCTATCCTCTACTTCTGATTCCCAGGCGTGTGGCAGTCGGGCTGTCCCCAGGGGAAACAGGGTGTAAATCACTAATTAATGCCTCCCGTCGGCACGCCATTCAAGCCTATTTGTGCTTGCTGGAGATATGCAGCACGGGCTCCCCGGAAAGATATTCTATAATCTGTTACTAATCACCGAGGCTTCAAAACCGTTTAAAAGGCTGTGCCTGCCACTTGTCCCCATGCAAACATCAATCACACTCTGTCTGATGCTATGACCTGAAATTCTGCATCACAGGGGAGGCTTTCGAATGCTTGTCCCCCAGTCCTGACATCCAGCTTGTTTTATTGTAGGTGGTGATGTCGTTTAAGGTATTCCCTGCTGTTTGGAGCATGGTTGAGGGGATTTCATGAGAAGACACAAAGAGGCTATGGCACAGTAAGAGACAGAAAGCATTGCACTTTTCCAGAGCATCAAGAACAGCAGTCTGTAGTGGTAAGTCAGGTTTAAAGCTACACACACTGGTATGTGTCTTAAAAGGTTCAGGAGACCTGGCCACAGCTGGGACCCAGTGTGTTAAGCATCAATGAGATACAGAGAAGGTGACACTAAGGAACTCGCTAAAGAATTTTTTAAGCCAACAAGCTGATGCCCAAATAAACCCCTCCATGGTCAATTCTTGGGTGTTAGAGCAGTTCTTAGACAGTTAGAATCTTTAATGCTTTAGCTAATATAAAAGTTTACCATAAGCACTTATTGAAATTCAGGTAGCCAGAAAATCTCATACACTCTGGCTTTAGCTCAACTCAGTGAGATATTCACATGGCAAGGAACACGTCCCAGCGAGTATGATTTGGGACACTGGAGGAAATAAGATTTTTAATTACTCTTGGCATTTCAGTGCCAGCAGCCAGCCTGCTGGAAAATGACATCACCAGTGATCAGAGCAGAATGTCAGTATGTCAAACCAGTTTGCCAGCCTGTCACTTGGAGGAGTTTTCTATCTGTAAATTTATCTGTCTCTTCAGCATGAAATTTTTGGACACAATTAGTCTTCTTTCAAAAAATAAATAGGCTCTACTTTTATGCCTGCAATCAATTAGGAGCATAAATTTTCCCCAGCAGCCTTTAATTTTCCATACATCCAGTATTTTCCCTAGTAATTGAGAATAAAAATTTCTTCACCAACAGTGTTTTTATGAAAGCAGCCTGATTGATTCCTCTAATTAGTTGGCAATCACACAGCATTGTATTTAAAAAAGTACAAATACCAAAGATTTGAGGATTCATATTGAGACAGTGGCATCTTTGATGATTTCAAATGTGAAAGTTTCTTTTGCTCACAGGTGAACTGGCTCAGTCCGGAGGGACAAAGTCTAACCCTTGTACAGCACAACAAGAAAATCTCTCCCTTTTTATGGGGAAATCCAGTTTGGACTTGCAGCAAGTGCTGGAAGGGACCTGGGGACTGAGGCAACTGCACCTCACTCCTGCTGACCCACACTGCAGAGAGTTGTCAAGGCTGGGCAGCACAGAGATGGGCTGCAGAGCCTGAATATAATCAGGACTATAATCAGGACTATGCCAAGCCAGGGCTAACACTCCTTCTGTTTCATGAGAACCAAAGCAAATATCTTAAAAGTTAGTTATTCTTCCCAAGAGATTAATTGCCAGCCAAAAAAATAGATTTTAAAGCTGTTTCTATTGCCAATATGAAGAGCTCTGTTTGTGTAGATATTGTGATGACACCTTAATAGGCTGTTGCTCATCTCTATGATCTGTGGGACTCAGTACACTCTGCTCTTCACATCATGGGCAATTTAGGGGAATTAGTCCTTAATTTGCTTCCATAAATGATGTTTTTTCCCTTTGAGTTGCATCATTTTGGATGTGATCCTCCACAGAAGAGGAGGCAGAGACCTTGTTCAGCAGCTTCCCAGGAGAGGAAGAGAGCCCTGGATGCTGCCCTGCCTACACCAGGGCCCTGGAAAGCCAAACAGGCTGCTGCTGCTCCCAGCAGTGGTGTGGGGACAGAAGCACATAGCAGAGTCACCATTCTCTCCATCAACAGCTATTTCTTCTCTCTCCCATCCCGGTGGGAACAGCCAGCCCACCTCCTCCAAAGATCTGCTGATTTCTGTTCATTCATTTTCTCCCATTTTTTAGGAAGAAATGGCCAAGTCCTGACCAGTTCTCAACTCATTCTTGGGCAGCTGATATCCAGTCCTGCCCGTGCTGCAGAGGAGCTGTAAGCCTGGCTCTTGCAGTGTGTGTGTGTGTGTGGGAGGGCACGTTGGTGTTGAAACTATTTCTATTCCTTCATCAGTATTCAATTTATTTAAAAAATAAATAAAAAGTCCTGGGAGCCATAATGTATTGTTTAATCAGCAGAGAGCTAGTTAGCAAATGAAAATGAGTGGCTAATACAGTTGCAAAATTCTTGGAAATAATTCAGTGATTGCACTGGAAGGAAAATACCCCAGGACAGAACTTTCCAGAGGGGGAATGCAATTGAGATTCTGCTTAGTTCTTTTTGAATAAATGAGGACTATCTGGATGGCTACCTCCAACGAATAGTCAGAGAGCAACTGAAAGTAAAGGCATTGAGCCACCTTTCATACTGGAAGCTGGTTAAGCTTGTTCAGCCCTCCAATGTCTATGGTATTTTGCAAGAGCAAAGAAGTAGATGCCAAGCTGGTGGTGTCTCCTGTGGTTGCTCAGGGAGGGTGACAAGGGAAAGCAAACAGTTACTAAATTTCTTCATAAGGATCTATTTTCTAGGCTCAGAGTGGAGAAGTTTTGCCAGGTGTATTGTCAGATGGGGCTGCCAGAAGAGGTTGCATCACCATCCCCATTTTTCTAACTCAGTTGCTGAAAGAATGGGCAGCTGTTAAGTTATTTGTTTCTTCTCCATGGATAGGACCAGGGGAAAAGCCTGGAAAATGGGACAAAGTGACCCTGTACATGGTGATATACATAGAGAGGGATGAGTTATGTGTGAAGCATTAGAGGAGTTCCAAACATGTTTTCATATTCTGTATCCTGCCTTTCATGTCTTCAGCAGTAGGAAAAATGTTTTCTTTACATTTCTGCCTGGAAAAACAATTAGGAATGTTAACTGCACTGACCAGGAAGTGGAAAAGGAGTTGGCCAGGAAGGGCTTTTCTCTGCTCGTAAACAGGAAGACTCAACCTTTCCCACCATTCTCCATGTTTTGAAGACGAAGGTGTTGTGGGGATTTCCAGGAGCTGGCAAAAGGATCTTCAGTGGGAAAACCAGCATAATGAAGAAAAGAAAAAACAGAACAACATAGCAAAGACCCTGGCACTGGCACTGTCCAGGAGCAAACTCTGCTCCCAGTCTGCTGAGGGGAAAAGCGATGGGCACAGGCACCTCATCGGCTATTTGGAAGTTCTCCAGGATTTTCCTGTAACCTAATAATCTCTGTTTAGAGGTGTGGAAGCACCTAATACCCTCTCCCATCTCTAAATTACAGAGATCACCTGGGCAGAGGTCTGAGTTATATGCAGAGCTCTATGTCCTGCTCAGCTCCACCACTACAGAATGATGGGGGGCCCATGGAAAGGAATGCTCAGGGAGAAAACTCCTCTTTGTTCATGTACCTCAGGTTACCACTCTGAAGCCCAGTGTTTCTCTTCATATCTTGGCATGTGGATTCTGGCTTGTTAAACATTGAACATTTATTTTAGAAACATGGCTTCTGTAGTAAAAAATGTGACAGGTTTTCCTGATTGCAAGCCTTGACCTTGGTACCTCTGCTGAATGCAGCACCATGCAGGACTCTGAGAATTTGGACTCTGCCACTGCATGCTCTGAAAGCACCTCACTTGGGTCTATTTAATAAATTTCCCCTTTTTTCATATTGCAGAATACTGTGCATTTATGTAACCTGCCACACAATTTTCCCTGCCAACAATTTTGAGTGAATTTTGCCTAAAACCACTGAGCACCTTAAATGTCCCCTCAAAATTATCTCGGTGAAAAGCTGTTCTTTCTGTTTTTCTCTTGTGACAACTAGTTTAATTCCAATCTGGGGGCTATTTTGTCTTTCTGTTTTTCTCAGCACAAAATCACTCCCAGAGCTGGTGTCTGTTCCAGGAGCAGAGGGCCAGGAGGATGGCAAGGGCAGTGACAGGTGGCTGTGTCTGCTGGGGGTGTAGCAGTCATCAGTCAGAGGTGTTCTCGTGGTGCCATCTGAACACAAGAACATGGTACAGCCTGGGCACTGAACCACTTGGGATGCCTGTGCAGTGGATAGAAATACACATATCAAATATGAGGTTACCTGTGTGCAAAAATAAAGGCAAAGTTGCAGATTTGAGTCTCCTTTTACGCTGCATTTCAGATCACTTATCCTTGGCTCTTCCCAGGACGCAGGGAACTAGGGCAGGGTAATTTGATAACCAAGCAAGTAATTTCCCCTCATTTTGCCTTACTATTCTCATCTGAAAAAGACGAAACAGTAAAATTAACTTCTTCTTGAGGGGATTGTGAAAATGAGCTGGCTGCTGGCTGCAGAAAGCTGCAGGATCCTGAGCTGGCAGTGGCTAGATCGACCATGTGTTATTATTTTATATTGGATAAACAAAGTAATTTCCCAAGGGTCTTTAAGATAACATTGCCTTTTAGTGAGTGTTAATTGACTTTGCTCTAAGCCACCCAATTTGTGCCTGTATCCCTTAATTAAAACCCCTTAATATTTGTGCCTGTATCCCTTAATAACTGCATGGCCCAAATGTTCTCAGGACAAGGCAAATATTTTAAAAATTAAGTTTCCTCTATGTTCTGTTTGCCAAAAGTGGCGCCTTTCCCTCCGTGCAGTGATTCACCATGTCTATTCTCCTTCCTCCCTCAGCAAAGTGGCAGTGCCAGCCACCAGCCCCGCTGACGTCTGGGATGTTCTCGGAAGCAGCTCTGTCCTCCAGCCTCTGCCAAACAGGAATTGCTGTTGAGGTGTCCCAGGTGGGAGGTGCCACGGACCTGCCACCTCGTCCAGTGATAAGGCATTACACCATGGGAGAGGTAGAGAATGCTGTGCCATAACAGGTGTTTATAAAATAAATCTAGAGGTGGTGGAAGCCTGGAGAAGCAGATGGATCAGCGGAGCTCAGGGGAACAGGGTGCCATCTCCCTCTTCTAATTTCCAGAGCCCGCAGACACCATGTTGGGTGAAGGCCAGACTAGGATGGAAACAGATTTCCTGTAGCTGATGATATTTGGCTGTTCCTATGTTCCACCTCCTGCCTGTAGTAGTCCCAAAGCTTTTGGAGGATGTCCTGGAGCACACACTGTAGAGATAGTATCCAACTGCAGGAGAAGTCCCATGGTAAAGGGTTGTTTATGCAGTAGATGAGGACATGCCCTCATTTGTAACTTTTGAGCAAGTGCAGATGGCTCCAAGTCCTGGGACTCCAACCAGTACTTTCTGAATAGGGAACAGAAGTATCCTGGCACCAAAGAGAGCTGCCTGCCTGCAACTGGCAAGGAAGATCACTATGGACCAACTGAGACTCATTGTGTGCTCTTGGGAGCCCTTGGCAGAGAGCTTTTACTTTTCATGGGGCTTTTTCTTCTCTTCCTGGCATTCTGAATTTTCTTTCCTTGGGAAACTCTATGAAGAGCCTGGTGCCAGCAATGCTTCCGCCAGCTTTAAACAGAGCTTGGTTGCTCCCCAGGATTGTTGTGAGGAAAAATGCAAACTCCTTGCCTGCAGAGTTCCTTGGCACAGGCTGTACCCTGTGCTGAGACCCCCTCTGGCCTTGGAGTCCATCACTGGCAATAGCTGAGGAGTAGCTGCTCTGTGCTTGCCCAGAACCTCTATTCTTGGTTGATATTTGGGGCACAGCAAACTAGATTCACAGAATCATTACGGTTGGAAAAAACCTCCAAGATCAATGAGTCCAAACTGTGACCCATCCCCACCTTGTCACCCAACACAGAGCACTGAGTGCCACGTCCAGTCATTCCTTGAGCACCTCCAGGGATGGTGACCCCACCACCTTCTTGGGAAGCCCCTTCCAATGCCTGGCAACACTTCCCATGAAAAAATTCTTGCTGATCCCAACCCGAACTTTCTTTGGCACAGCTGGAGTCCATTTCCTCTTGTCCTGTCACTTGTTGCCTGGGAGCAGAGCCCGACCCCCACGTGGTTCCACCCTCCTGTCAGGGAGTTGGAGAGAGTGAGAAGGTCCCCCCTGAACCTCCTTTTCTCCAGACTGAGCCCTCCCAGCTTCCTCAGCTGCTCCTCACATGACTTACTTGTTGCTCAGCCTTTTACTTTATTCCTTCATCATCCCTCCAAAATCTCCTGTTGACTTCAGTGTCTGAGCAGCTTCATGAGTACCCTGGAAAGCACAAAACATGCTCCATAAGACAACTTGGGCAGCCCTGGGGCCATAGAGGTCTCTATCACATACCCAAGCTCAGCACTTAAATCAGTCTCAGCTGATCAGCAGTGAGATTATGGTCTGAATATTTCTGTGACATCCCTGATGGATATATAGGAGTCAACAAGGATTTGGCTCTGCAGGAAATTTCTGGACCTAGCAGTGCACTTCCAAGGCTTTTGCTAAATTCTTGACAGGTTTGAAGGAAGTTAATTCATTATTGGAGCTAAAACTGTCATGACAGACTCACGAGGCCATAAAATGCCTGTCTGAGTATTTCACTGGAGCTCATAGATTGTGCATGGTCTATCAGCAGCTGAGGCAAGAGCAAGTAAGGATTTTAGATTGGAAATACTGAGCAGGTACTTGGAGGCTCAGTGTCAAACCTGTTTCAGCAGGATAATTTCCTTACTGCTTCCTCTCCAGGGCTTGCTTTAAACCTGTGGACTCATATTATATTCTAATCCTCAGCCTTCAAATTTTTCTGTCCCAGAAATACAAAGGTACAAGATTTAAGAGTGTGAGACTCAGTGTGCTTAAAAAGACTTGAGCTTGCCTGGAAACTCAGACACATATGCAAAATTTTAAGGATTCACTGTGAAATTCCTTCTAATAAGGCCTCCTGCTAAATCTATCTAATCCAGCAGGAGCTTTTCCATTGACTCTAATGGGCTTTGGAAAATGCTCTGTTACACAGCAGGGAGCTCGTCTACCAAACCATGCTCTCCTAAAGCAAAGTCCGTGCTCTTTCTTGGAGATTAGATATGTGAGCAATCCAGGTGGCCCTTGGTGGCCCTTAATTCCTGGTGCTCACTGTTTCCCTTCTCCAGAGGGAGAGCAGACAGGTTCTGCTTGGGAAAGGCATCTGGAGACACTGGGCTAAGGTTGCTCAGGTAAGGAGGTGATGCCAGATGGGAGGAGAGATGCTTGATGGAAAATAGGCAGGGGAAGGAGGCTGCCTGACACCTTCCTAATTATCACTACCACTTCATTTGGATGAAATCCATCAGCTGTGAAAGGAAAAAGTCAAGACATTTTGTGCCAGGCTCGTGTGTTCATTTGGGAAATGGTGAGAACTGGGCAGAGCTTATGACTCCCTGTTCAGGGCTGCAGGTCCAGTTCCAGGGCCATGAGGAATAGCAACAGGCTGCTATTGGGGCTGGAGGGCATTGGCAAAGGTCCTGTGCATGCCCTGGGCTGGGCTGGTTTGTATCTCTGTAGTTATGATTTAGTTGTCTGCCACTTGCTGATGTCAAAGCATCATTTCCACCAGCCTTAAAGAGCATGAACCGCTTATGAAACACCCCTCCTTCCCATTACCCCAGGAATAAACATTAGCAGTCTCATAACTCCAGTTCTTTTGTGCCTTCTCGTTGCTGAGCTAATTTAAGAGCTCAAGTTGAACACAGTAACAGTAGACACCTTCCCTGAGATGTGGACATGAGTCCAGGAGCCAGGCATTCAAGGTTATTTATAGATGGTGCCCAGGGAGAGGAGGGGGAAGGAGCCTTGTTTTAAAGGCAAATAGGCAGGGACAATCAGAAATATTTGGGAGACCTCTGCTTCCTTCAAATTCCAACCAATGCCAGGATGATTTTTTCCACTGGAGAAAGAGGTTACCAAAGAGGAGGCCTTCTTTTTAAGGTCTTTATCACACATACATCCAAAAAACTGTGGGGAGGTGAAGCGGGGGAAAAACATCCTGATAATTTGTTTGTGAAGTACCTTAGATTAACACAAACTTCTCCCTGGAGTCCAATGTCCCAGAGCTTATTATACAGCTTCCTGGCTATAAAATAATCAGGAGAGGCAACAGAAAGAATGTTGGCTTCTGGCATGAGCATGGATGACACAGTTCAGTATCCCACTTCATGGGAGGATGAGAGAAGCAATCTGTTTGACCAGAGAGAAAGCAAGGGTTGAGAAAACCCTCACAATAATGCAGAGGAATTCCCACTTCAGACTTTTTGTTTTTTTCCCCCCCAAACAAACTGGCAGCAGAGGCAGTGACTGATGGGAGGACAGTTCATGTGGGAAGCTGCACAAAAAAAAAAACATGGCCAGTCTTCGTGAACGAAGATCTGGGAAAGGTCTTTTTACCTTTCAAGCCTGCGCAATGGATTTTTTAGGTGAG
>JAWWLV010000030.1:16154726-16169316 GCA_035041135.1 Platyrinchus mystaceus
CAGGACCGGGAATCGAACCTGCGACCACGGCGATGAGAGCGCCGCATCTTAACCACTAGACCACCAGGGGTCCCCAAGGGAAGCTGCACAGAAAGGATTTGAAAAAGCAGGGGTGAGTTACAATTGGAGGAAGAGAGCTTGATAGAGAACATATTGGTGAGCAGAAGATAGTGTCATCCAGGAACAGGACTATAAAGAGCAGTGGGAAAGAGGGGAAGGAGCAGAGCCAGGACCAGATGAAAAATTTTCTCAGTGGAAGGGTGGAAGATCAAGAGCCAAGGACAGGATAGCTTGGGGGAACACAGAGGGAGAAATGAGTCATCTAACCTGGAGTCCCCTTCGACACTGCCACAGCCAACAAGGATTTGACTGGGAATGGCAGCATCCAAAAGATGCAAAATGCAGCAGACTCCGTTTGAGTGAGCTGGTTGCGGTAAAGAGCAGCCCAGGGATCCACCATATTCCCAGGATCAGAAGGGGGGGTATGCAGGCTGCTGTGAGACCTGCAGGGTGAAGGGCACTGCACTCCCTTGCAGGAAGACGCCAGGCAACCAACTAACAGCAAAAAAGGAAACGAGCCTTTTGCAAAAACAAAGTAATTGGGATTCGGGACTTCAAAGCTCCGCGTTACACCCAGCCCGTTTTGCTGTTTGTGGCTGGGAGCCAGGTCTGAGAATTAAGAGGGGGAAAACTGCATTATCCTGTTCTGCTGAAAACCTGTGTCAGTGCTGCAAAGTGAGCACCTGAGAAACTGGAGTGTGGAGAGAGGAGAAAGACTCAGAGTGTTGTGTCCCCAAATGCAGCGACATCCCTTAGGAACATGAGTCCACTTTAAAAGCCAACCTACACAACACTTTGTTTTCTGCATCACTGTTCAGCAAGTAATGAAGTCAGCATTTAGAACCCAAATCCATTAAAATTCTGATCTGTGAGTTCCCAGATTGCTGATGCATCTCAGAAAATTGTTCCTCACAGCCATTCTGTGGCATCACTGGAGATGAACGCAGGGAAGAATGGTTTGGAGAACAGTTGAAAAGTTGCATTTACAGAATGTATTTGTTGGGAGAGAAATTGGGAGTCCAGAGTTGGTTAAATATTAAAAAAAAGTCTGACTCATGTTCACAAATGAATAAAATTAAAGTGCTAACACTTTCCTGGGAGTCCCAAAGGGAGTCACATGGAAACTGTTATGAAAAATTTATTAATGGTGGCATAAAATATTAATTTTCTCAAAATGTGTTGCTACAGAGTGGTACTCAGGAACTGTTGCCTGCAGTGTTTTATGAAGAGGCTTTGACCAACTTGATCTGGTGGAAGGTGTTCCTACCCATGGCAGGGGGTTTGAACGAGATGATCTTTAAGGTCTGTTCCAACTCAAACAGTTATGTGATTCTGTGGTTCTGTGAATCAATCAGTAGACAAGCAAAGCACAGGTGAAGCTGAGGTTGTTTGCCGTGGCCATGCAGTTTGCCACATGTTCTTTCACAGCAGGCTATCAACACCCAGCTGATGTGCAGCAACTTGTTGAGATGCTGCGACTTGCCCCCGCACCCCAGGGTTCCCAAATCCTCATTTTGGGCTGTGCACGTGGGAGCAGCGAGAGGTGTAACTGTTCCCAGATACCTGTCCACCCCTGCTTGGTCTGGGGCTGTGGAGCCTCCTCTTTCAGCCATGATTCATCACCTGGGCAGCAACTGCAGCTCAGCCAGTGCAGGTACCATGGCAACTCAGGCAGTGTGGGGCTGGCTCTGCGTCCCTACTGTGGGCAGTTTTTGGCACCACAATATAAAAAAAAGATATAAAGCTATTAGAGACCATCCAAAGGAGGGCTACAAGGATGGTGAAAACCCAAATAGCCCAGCCTCGAGTGCAGCCAAGTGTGGCAGCCTTCTCTGCCCACCTTTGCCCAAGTGGGATGTGTAAGTGGGGTTCAGGGAAGTCTCAGCTGGGCAATCTGACTCTCAGCCCTGCCAGTTGTAGGTGAAGAGGTTTAAATGCCTCCACGAGGTGCTCATGCCTGCAGGTTCTCCAGGGGAGGTGGCAACCACTGAAATCAGCACACCTAATGCTTGGAGAGCTCATGAGTCAGAGGTGTGAGTAAATGTGAGAACACTCTGAGAGCAGAGCTCCTCTAATGGAAACACTCCCTCTTTCACACGCTTAGGAGGAGATACTTTTTTTAATAAAATCTAAATGAGCAGAATATGGTATGAGCAACAGCCAAGGAATTTATTTGCCCATGTGCTTCCTACCTTTCTCTCACACCTCTACTCTTCTGCAGCTTTGCCCATAGTACCAATCTGGGTGGGGTGGACTGGAGTGAATATAAGTAATTTTCTTAATGGGAGTATGTGTTTTTTTGCATAGTGGGGCTGCACTTTCACATTTTGCTCAACAAGTGAGGGAGGAAGGAAGAGTTCTGTGGGGAGCTGCAAGTAGATGAAGAGGGAAAGGCTGTACAGATCTTAGATAAATCTTCAGGCTTCAGTGCCCAAATGTGTCCCCCAGTTCTTAGCTCTCCTCATGGAGTGGGAAGAAGACTGGATGCTCAGAGCAGGAAGCTGTGCCATCTGTGCCATCAGCCTGCAGCTGGCATCTGTCACTGTGTCACGCCAGCCCAAGCATCAACTCTGGCCCTGGGTGGAGGGGGCATTTATTTGCACCCTGGGAAAATGAGACAAGGACACATGTCTTTAAATGATACTGGACTATAGAGACAGATTATTATGGGATCAAGAGAGAACACTGCAAAAGAGAAGTGGATTGGGTGCAAGAGACGATGCAGAGAGCATGGTAAAGGACCTCCCTGGAAAAACACTGTCTGTGGCAATGCATCAGCCACAGGCTCTGGAACATCCCAGCTCCAAAAGTGGTTTTGGGTTCCTAGTGTGTTTGGGTTCCTAATGTCCCTGGTAGACAGGCTGCGTGTGCCCAGGCTGACCTTGGATTCATATTTATGCAGCAGTGCCAATCCCCACAGGATTTGCCAGCTTCTGGAGTGTGATTCTTATATTATGAACTCCTTGGATGTGAAACTTTTCAAAATCAAGACCAAGGACTCTCCAAGATAAATCCAGCCTAACAGAAACCAGTCAATGGTGCGAGCACAGAAAGAAAGACTGTGCACTGGTATCTGGGTGTAGCTGCATTTAGGGATTAGCTGAGATGAGCGCCAGCAGGTGACTCCAGGGCATCAGGGAGCTGCTTCTGTGAATGGTACCTGTGAGAACTGCCTGGGAGTAACTCAGCCAGACAGATTCATCATCCCTTGTCCAAAGTCCCTCTCCACTCTCTTGCATCCATTTTAGGTACTGGAAGGTGCTATAACAATGCCCTGAAGACCTTATAGACATCTGACCACATGGAAGCTTCAGAGCTTTTCTCCCTTTACCCTCAAGTATTTAATGAGCAAATAAATTCCCTGCCTTTGTTTCCTGAAAGGCAGATATCAGTGGCTCTGACATCTCTTGCCAGCATGGAGAGAGCATCACAAGGGAAACAACATGAAAGTATCAGCTGCCATGAGGTGGGAAATCTCCTTCAACTCAGCCCAGAGGTCTTGGGGATTCTTGCTCAGCTCTCTGCTGAGGCACTGAACTCCTCTGTGCAGGGGAGCATCTGCTTTCTCCACTGAGAAGAAACCCAAAGAAAGTTAATAAATGGAAATAAATGGAAAACCTCAAGATGTTGACATATGAAGGAAAAGTAAAGTGGTACAAATTAACCAGTGACCAACAACACATTGCAACCATTGCAAACAGAAGAAAGGTGTACACAACAACAAGAAAAGGAAAGCAATTAGGGGTTTAGTTAAGACAAATAAAATGACTAAATAAAGGAAAGTGTAAGCAATGTGTAAGAATGTCATGAAATAATTCCTAACAGGGAGCTGTGCAGGGCTGTGGAACAAGCTTGTAAGAAGAATGGAAATGTGATTTCCTGAGCTGTTCAACTCTGAATCGAACACTCAGAGTCTGAACCCACCTGACAACAGACCAGCCCCTGAGCCGGTTTCATCTGAGCCTCTGGTCTTGTCACAGTTGTTTTAAAAGCAAAAAATATGTTAATGTCCATAAAACATAGTTAAATTTCCTCTCAGCCTTCACCACAGGAATCCTTCATTTCTTGAAACTCCTGGTCAGACACAGACCTTTGGCTCCATAAAACAGCAACAGAAAGATCTCTAACACTGATTGAATGCATTTGCCTTGAATCCTTCATTCTCTTGAAGTTCAACAAAAAGCTAAACATCCTCAAATCATGATTTTATCTTTATTGTCCACCTGGGAAGGCACATTCATTTTCTGATTCATTTAGTCCTGCGACCAGTGCCAATTTGAGCTCTGAAATTACCTCTCTAGGAAGCTGCTGCCTGTCCTGGAGGGGCAGGTTGGTGTTTTCCAGCTCTGACAGTGCTGACCTCCACTTGCCGTCGCTTTCTCAATGTTCCCTGTGGTGTTGGCAGTCCCATCCACCCTCAGTGACCACAGTGTGCCATAGGAACAGGAAAGCAGAAGAGGTGGCCTCTCAACAAAACTTGCTCTTGTGAAATTCTAAGGTCCAGGAGAAGAAAATAACAGAATTGGTAAACAAAGGCAGTTCAGCATGTGGAGTTTGTGTTGATTTTGAATTTTCTCCAGCCTCTTGAGAAGGGTTGAACTTTAAAAAAAAAAAAAAAAATGGAGGAAATGTAATGATGCTTGTGGTGCCTGAATTCTTGATATCAAGAGATAAACAACACCTGCTAATCTTTCCTTCCATCCCCATATAAACACAGGACTGCTCTGCAAGTCTGGGCTGGTTTCTGAAGCTTGCCAATAGTTCCCACCATCTCCTCAGTCTTGCAGAGCACACTGGGAGGAAACTTCCCTGAAAATTCAGCCCATCCTGGTCCTTGCTTTCCTTGCTGTGCAGCCTGTGTCCCACATCACAGCTCTGGTCTGGTTGACAAGGTGGTGATCGGTTAAAGGTTGGACTGGATGATCTTGGAGGTCTTTTCCAACCTCAATGATTCTGTGATTCTGAAAGCCTTCTAGTTTTGAAATATTGGGATGTGAAGGAGAAGATGAACTGTTTCCTTGAATGGAAATTCCTTCCCAGCCTGCTGAACACAGCTGTCTGTGGGATGTTTGAATTCTTGTGGTGACTTCAGAGCAGTGGTAAAGGTTGACTGAGAAGTGTCTGAGAGGGAGATGCAGAGGTGTCACTGTTTGTAGGACTGATTTACACAACACTGCGAATTTTCCAATGCTGCCAAAGTGGAAACACACATCACAGAGACAAGGGAGGCTCTCTGGGGAAGGTGTGTGTGAGCACAGACACACACACGAGCCTTCAACAATTACTCAGGGAGAATTCCCACCATGCTTTGGTGAACTTTGCAATTATTATTACTTAACATTTGGCTGTTTTTTCCAGATTTGATGTTGTTGACTCATTTGGTAGCAGCATAACAGCTTTGGAAAGGTTAAAGGTTTCCAATCAGCCAGTGTAGAAACAGAAAAAGATCACTGGCCTAGTGCTGGACATGGACCTTTCTCTGACCTTGATCTGTAGTTCCTGCCAGATCCATCCAACTGTTTTTCTGCTATTATTCTCCTTTTTAATGCAGAGTTAGTTTTTTATTACCTCAGAGTTTAAATTAGTTGTTTCTGATGTCACTGATTTATGGCATAATGTTGTAAAATTTAAATCTGGTTTTGAAAAGAAAAGGCATAACTCGAGGATGTAAATGAGTCAGAGATTTCATAGGTTACAAATGAGATATGTTACACTGATAGAGCAAGAGATCCCTGACTGAGACAGGGAGGATGGGACAATTACATCCCTTTTTGCATGCTGCTAATGCAATAGCACATGCAAGACAGCTACAAAGACTTCAGGTGAAAGCAATTCACATAGTAGAAAGTAGAGGCGAGTGGCACGTGACAATGCTTGTTCAACATTTTGTCTCCTGGGTGTTAAAATATTCTTGGCATTCAACATCAGTGCTCAGCACTTAACCCACCTCTGCCGGTGTGTCAGTGCCTTGTCACCCTCCATCTAAACATGGTTTTTCACTGCAGTGGGTGAGGGTTACACTGAGCTCACCAAAGAGATGAGCCCTTGATAAATGACAGGTTGTTATGCTTAAGTGGCCTTGAACTTTCTGTCCTCTTGGAATCTGTAGCGCGTTTCATCTTGATAGCCCAGAATAAACCTAAAGCCCTTCACAAACACACTTGCAGAGCAAACAGCCCTCAGCAGGAAGCAGATAATCTGTCCAACTGATCTTTCAACAGGCTCTTCTGCCTAAACCAGTCAATTCTTTGGGCTTCCCCTTGTGAGCTGCTACAGTGCCCTGGCCTTTCTCTCCTGATGTCACAGGAATGGCACTTCCAGACAGGGCTCCCAGGTGATGGATGAACTCTAATCTGCTCCTTGCTCTTGTTGTAAATTCAGCTGTTAGAGAAGTATAACCGTATCTGTTGATCCATGAGTGTAAGGGGATCTGGCAAGAAGGTCGATGTGCCCTGCAACAGGTCCCTGGGGGATGAGGCCAAGGCTGTGAGACAGTGCTGTTTCTGTACACCACTGACTCAGGACTTTTCTGAAGCTGTTGCGTCAGTTCTCACCTCAGCTAGAGCTTGGTATCCAAATCTTACCTGTAGCAGGAGAAGCTGCTCAGCAGGAAAACAGCCCAAAATTGCTGCAGCTGCAGGCACAGAGCTGGGCTCTGCAAGGACACATCTCTGATCTCACCTCAGAAATCTTCACTTGCTCTCTCTGAAACACCATGATTATTTCAAATTCCTTCTCCTCTCCTTTATTCCCAAGCCTCAGCTTTCCTGGTATTGTATCTGTGCCTGGAAGTACTGTTCCTGGAAAGGCCTTGCTGGAGTCATCGAGGGACTGATTTCCAGGTCTCATGTGGGCACCAGTACCCAAGAAACTGCTGGCTGGACTATCTGTCCAGCTGCTCTGTTACCATAATTGTGCGTATCTGTTCAAAAATCACATGCCCCGATCTGCTGGCACTCAGTCATGAAAAGAGAATTAAATGCTCAATTTTCGCTCTGCTATTTTTGCCTTCAAATGCTTTTAGGTTTTAGTTCTGCGTCCTCAGCAAGATATCAGCTCTTGTCTTCCACAGCCAAGAATCAGTACAGTGCATGCATGATCCTCAAGAAAGCATGGAGAGAGATCCCTGGGAGTCTTGCCCTGGCAGCCCATGATGGTTTGATCATCACCCACTGCCTCAGCATGATGCCGAGCTTGGAGTAGGACCAGGCTGTGTCCAAGTGTGCTGCTGCTGAACTACCTGAAGCATAAAACACAGTGTGCCAGCTGAGGGAAAATAGATGATAACTGATGGAGCAGAGAGTTCACCAGGATAAACATCCCCCCATTTCTCAGGGCTGGGAACAAACTTAAGTTGGCAGCATGGAACTGTGATGGTTCTGAGATCTGTAGTGGGAGGTTATAGGATCTCTAACCCAATCAAGCATCCTAAAACTGCTTTTAGCTCTTGAAACTGCAGTGTCATTTTAGCTTGGCCTTTTCTTATCCCTTTGGGTTCTCACTGGTCTCTGACAGTATCTTGGGAAGCAGTGACTCACCATGTCTCAGCTAAGTCACGATTACATGACACTGCAGCAGCAAGAGCAGCTCAGGGTATCCCTGTTTCTGATCCTACAGCTCACAGAAAAGGGTCAAAGTGACTCAAATTTCCTGAGTGTTCCAGCATCCTGGACATGAAATGAAGTTCAGGTGAAGACTGCAGCCTGTGTTGAGCTATGGCCTATCCCTCAGTTTTCAGTTGCTTCTATCAAGAAAAGACAAAAGTGGTGGTAGCAACACTCATGTTACAGTTTGATGAGCAGCCCATCCTGGGAACTACATAAACGTTTAGTTGCTTTGCCTCTCTTCCTTCCTCTAAAAATGAATTAAAATCACAGTGATGAACCTACTTTACCAATTCTGGACTCTGGCCAGAGCTTGAATATGTGGCTGCTCAGTTATTTTCAGCTTGGAATCCTGTATCATTTTCTATCATGGTTCCCCAGCCAAAACGCTGTGTTTCTAGAGCAAGAGAAACAAAAACATGAACTGGAAAAGGTCTACCTAATCTTGTCATCATCTGTTAACAGAGTGATGTGAATGGCTTGACATATGATACTTGTACACAGTCTTTTATCCAAACTGTGGATTCCTGTGCTCCCAGATGCTGTTTATCAACTTCCCTGGGGGAGTCCCTTGTGAGTTCATGGACACTTTCTGCTCTGAGCCACACCAGGATGTGTCTGAAATACTTTAGTTGTCTGTAGTAGCATAACCGGATTTTTATCAATGTAACTGAGATGAGATTCTGTCCAAGATGTTCTAATAAAAAACAAGTGCCTTCCCTGGGAACTAAGATCCTTGGAGAGGTTTATCCAGCTCATTCAGCACTGAAGAGTTGAAAATGAGAGTGTTGCTTTCATGCCTTTCACACTGTAGCTGCAGAGCTACATGAAGCTCATTATGTCTTTAGGGATGGAGGTTTTGCTTGCAGGTGAGCTTTGGTTCTGATAGACTGATGGACTCAGTAACTGCTTATGAAATATGTAGCAGGGGCAGGATGCCAGTGAGTAGTAGGCACTGCAACAACCAAGTGCCTGCACATCACATGCTACAATTTCCAGCATGTTTCAGTGTTGGCAATGCCAGTTATACTTTCTTTTATGCCCCTGGGTAGAGAGAGGTCTAGTTATGCAAGCATTGGCTGCACAGTACTTTATGGCTGATGGCAAATACCTCGCTTGTGAGCTACTCATGCTCTGAATGAAGTCCTCCTCCGTGGCTTCCTGAGTTGGAGGGAACCTAGAGGAGGCCACCAAGTTGATTAAAGAGGCTACGAGAAAAGGTTGGGAGAATTGGGATTGTTCAGCCTGAAAAGAGAAGACTTCAGGGTGACCTAATTGTGGCCTTCCAGTACCCAAAGGGAGCCTAAAAGAAAGATGGAGAGAGAGTCTGTTTACAAGAACCCGGAGCGACAGGATAAGGGGGAGTGGCTTCACACTGACAGACAGTAGGGTTAGATTGGATATTAGGAAAAAATTCTTCCCCGTGAGGGTGTTGAGGCTCTGGCACAGGTTGTCTGAAGAAGCTGTGGCTGCCCCATCCCTGGAAGTGTTCAGGGCCAGGTTGGACAGGGCTTGGAGCAACCTGGTCTAGTGGAAGGTGTCACTGCCCATGGAACAAGATAATCTTTAAGATCCTTTCCAACCGTTCTATAATTCTATGATGATATTTTGTAATAATGTGAGCAGTAATAACCAGTTCAACAAACATGAACCTTCAGTAAACCTGTAGAACCTGTGCCAGGAGCAAACGTGAACGACATGAAACCCAAGTAAGATGAAATGCAGAGCAAAACACCCAACAGCACAGAGCCCTTGTGAATGTGTTTCCTCCTTCTAGATAAAGATTATCAAGCAGGTGCCTCCACAGCACATACAGGGAGACACCAAACGTCAGGGTCTCACATCCAGAGATAGCTTTGCTTCCTTTGAGAACAGATAGTTCTCCTCTGCAATTATACTACACTAAAAGTGAAGTTTGGAGATCTTGTTGTTCCTGGTGTGTCTCTCTGCTTATGTCCATGATTTGGATGCAACCTCTGGCTCAGGAAGACCTTTAGCTGCTGATTGCCAGAACTGGGAGTGCCTCTGAGGGGAGTGTTTGTGCAAGTTTTGTTCTGCTACTCCTCTTATCTCTCCCTGATCATCCTCACTTGGTCACACTGGAGCCAGAACACCGGTCAAGATGGACTTTTTCTGTGAGCAGTTCAGTCATTCTTGTGTTTCCCTAAGAGATGTTGAATTTCCCACAGGAGAAAATTTCTTTCTTAGTGAGACCATACGGAGGCTGTTGGACAAGGCAGAGCCTGGGATTTTTTTCTTTTGGGACAGACTATGTGTTGGGGCGTAGGATACACTATGCAGTTAAGCAGTGAGGAAGCAGAGGGGAGCTCAAGGATGAAAGGTCCATTTCTGAAAATGAGTAGCTCTTCAAAGGTCCAGTGGCTTGCCCAGCTATAACCATTTTATCAGCTAATGCTCAGCTTCAGCAAAGTTTTCCCCACTGACACACTTGTCCAGCTCTCTTGAATTCTTGCTCCAATAGCTGAGAATTTTCCCCTTAGGGATGAAAAAGATCAAGAAGAGCATGAAGTAAATGCAGGAGAAACAGCTTGTTTGCAGAGGGTCTGTGGCACAGCCATCCTCCCACTGCTGAGTGCACATAGAGCAGGAAGAATAAAAACATCTGGGGTTTGTCATCCAGTGTGTCAACAATCAAGATTCACTTCTACTGGTGTCAAACCTGCTCAGTGGAAATTATGTCCCCATATTATGGTGGTTTCCATCACAACAGAGCTGCTGAGACCTCTCTCACTTGGCAAGTTGTCTTTAGCCCTTCATTTGACGTGTTGCAAAATGTTTGTTCAGTGGTGAGGTAGAGGCACACTGAGAGCTCCCCTGTAAAAATCCCTTGGGAGATCTTTAGATAAAGGGAAGCCAACTGAGTTCAGAAGAAAGGAAAAAATAATCCAGCATTTCAGTTACTGAGCTCCAAGCATAACCTTTATCCTGCTCTACATATCTGCAGAACCTTGGTGGTCAATCCTTGGTAACTTCTGCTGTGGGAAGACTGTGGGGTGACAGCTGAATATGGCATCCCAAGGGGCAGTTTGGTGATGCTGACCTTCTCCACAGGCTGAAACGGCCCATCCCTGTTCTCTGTGACTGCCCTGCCACCACCCACTGTTCTGCTTCTTGGAAAGCAAGTACCTTGTTAGGGGAGCAGGGCAGGGGAGATGACGGCTTTATTGCTTGTAATGCTGAATACTGCATCCTGCTTCACATAGTAAAACGAGTTTGCCCTTTTCCAGAGCTGCTTCGTATGCTTTTGGGTTCATGGCAGTTCAGCCTTGTCAGGTCAAAAGCAGCTGAGTGCTTATGTGCAAAATTGTTTCACAGTGAGAACACCAGCAGAAGTTCAAGGGGATGGACTGACAGCCAGTGGAGATCAACATGAACTGTGCTGCCAGAGTGGGGAAAACCGCAAGGAGTGAGTTAAAGTCGCATGGGGGGTGATGGACAGAGAGGCTGGAAGGCTCATGAGCTGGGGGGAATGGTGTTACAGTGTCAGGGAAGAGAGCAGTGGGACCGTTTGTACCCCAGGCCTCCAGTTGCAGGTGTGTTGCAATGCTGGTGATGCTGATCTTGTGGATATTGGCTCACTTGGGAAAACACCCAGCAAATGGTCAGAACTTGCAGGCTGGAGCTAGACTGGACTGTGAATCCAGACATTTCTGGTGAGACTGTCTAGCTGATATGGCCATGAATATGAACCTGAGTGCATGTATACCCACTGCTGACAGCACACACATGTTGACATTGCCTTGGTACCATTTAATGTGAACATACATATACACCTCATATTCTGATTGTAATTAGTGAGTTCTAATTCAGATCTAAACCAAAAACTGCCAGGACAAATTTTATTTGCATGGTCTTTCTGCTCATTTTCCTTTTAATGCCAAAACCCACCAGATACTGCCCAATCTAATTTAAAATTAAAAAAAAAAAAAAAGTAAAAAAAAAAAGCTCTGCTTCATCACTGCATTATTTGGTCTCCAGGATCTATAGAAATTTCTGCTCTAAAGATGTGAAAGAATGTCTTCCTCACAATTCCAAAGTACTTTATCCACCGCTGTACCAGACATAAAAGTGGTAACGTGGCAATGAAGTATTCTGGTTCTGTTCCCAGCAGTGACACTGTTCTTAAGCAATCTACTCAAACCTATTTTCTTGATCCAGTTCTCCCACCTGGACAATGTGTTGAGAAGGCAGGGGGCTGTGGTGATGAACTGACTCTCTTCGGAGGTTTCCCTGCGGAACCGGATCATTATATGACAGATTCCTGACGTCAGGAGGCTGTGAAAAAGCCTGGAATATCATAAAACATGGCCATCATCTCTGACAAATGGCCAGATCCTGCTGTCCTGCGCTGACACCAGCAAACAAACACAAATGCACAGGCTAATGCCTGGAAGAGCATGTTACCCTGGGTATGGAGCAGTGCTCTCACTCTCTTCCTGCTGGGACTGGAATGGTGCCGAGTTGGCAGGATTTTGCTGCCTGGTTCAGCAGCTTCAAAGCCTGCTGGTATTTCCTTTGAGTCATCTGGGTAAAGAGGCTGATAAGGCTGGGCCAAGGCTCAGAGCACTATCAGAGCCTCTCTGTGTCTGCCTGGAAGTGCAGATCCCTCCAGGGCACTGCCACTGGGAGTCCACCTGGGTGTGAGTCAGGGCTGGAGCTTCAGTTCTCCTATGTGTCATGGCTCCTGTTGGGAAAAGCTCTGTAGGAAAGGTCCTGCCAACAGGAACCAGTTGAAGAACAGATCACATACAGTGGATGGGGGTGAGAATGTTCCAAACACCATATCCCAAAGTTTTGCAAATTTTTTTAAATCCCTCTGTGATGTTTCATGCTTCAAGACCCAGTTTGATGAGCATTTCTGACCCTCTGAAGCTGTAGGAGCCCTTTAAGGACTTTTAAAGAAATTTAGTTGTCTCTGTCTGAACAAGTCAATGTATGTGTGCAAAACGCGTGGATAAAGCTTTCCAGTCGCGTCCCTGTGCCTAATTGTGCTCTGGTTTTGATGGAATTTCATATTTTTTCAGCAGGAAACATGCTTTGTGCTCTGATAAATGCAGCAAGGATGGAGCCAGGACTTTGTATTTTAGCAAAGGATTAGTTAGAAGAGATACAGGAAAGCTGGAAGAGTGACAGTCTCCAGCGGGCTCATGTAAAAAAATGAATCGTGTCATTTCCACCAGTCACTTCCAACTTTCCCTGTGATTCCCCAAAGTTCTCCCAAGACAAACAAAACCCTGTTTGCTGAAGCTTTCCCAATCCTCCCTCTGACACCAGAACTCCCTTTAGTAGAGACAAATTCCCTGAAGCTGTTTGCAGTAACTGCTGCCTAATGACTATCATGCTGCTGGTTCCTCACAGATTGCTTCAAGATGCTGAGAGATCCTACATGTCTAATCTAATCGGCTTCACTTTGGTTGCCTATGAGAGAAGTTGAACAAAATAAATGTAAACGAAAACAAATCTCTCATGTGCTGCTGAGGAGCTCTGCTTGTCAAGAAAAGGTCAACTGCTGTCAGGCCACTGCTAAATTATAGGGTTTTCTTTCTTCTCCAGTCTGGGAGAGATACTGAACCAACAGGGCAGAGCTGCAGTTGGCACAGATGGAGATTAGACATGGGGCTGGAGTGGGATGTAACTTCCTCACCGCTACAGGCCACGTGGCACTGGGAGAAAACCTTCGTTAAGGGCACACACAGAGCATCTGGGAAACGGGATTTGCTCTGCTACTGATTTTCTGCGTGTCGCTGAGCAACTCACTTAATCTTTCCCATATTTCATCTTCTCTTGGATTGAAAAAATAGTACTGGTACTGTTTCTCTGCTTCTGCAGGGAGCAGTAAGCACAAGGACCTTGAGAGGTGGCTCATATGCTTTGGACCACAGGGTCTTCTGAGTCCTGTAGATAGAAATAAATTCAAATTCACTTGTCAAACGTTTAACATTGGTGCCAAGCAAAGAGATAAAGCTTGGAGAGGTCATGACAAAATTATGTATCACACTGCACTGTGCCAGAAATTCCCTTTAGTTTTATTTCCACAGTGAGAGGCTCTGTTTACGTCAGCATGTACAGACTTTAAAGAATCTTCCGACTTTCTGCACCAGGCTGGGAAGCTTGCAACAAAATCCTGGGATGAGGCTAATATTGTCCAGTGTCTTGGCCAAATGTACTGTACAAATCCCAGAGTTTTCTGCACGTTCAAAGCATATCCAGACTAGTTTAAAATGTCCAAAACTGAGGACACATGGAAACTGGCACTATGCTAGAGGTGATCTCCTATAATATCAGTGGAACCTCCCCTCTCCATGAGGCGTTCATAATGTATTCCCAGATGTCACCACCAAATAGCAGAGGAGAAAACCTCCAGAAGCTTCTTGTTTGTGGTTTCAGTCTTAATAACCCTGTTGCAGCTGCTGCCATAAGCACTGATCCCTGTTCTCACCTTTCCTTAGTCTGGAAGAAGAAAAGCAGAAATATGATGTGTAAAGGTCCTCGACACTGAATTGACACTTCATTTTTTTATAAACTGAGTAGTTATAAAGTCTTATGTTGCTGTTTTTCTGATCTTCCTTCAGTCGAGAAGAAAAAAGAAAAATCCAGGAAGAACCTGCCAGCAGAAAGAATATTCTCTGGAGCACATAAAGAAGGATGTCAAAGAGACATTCATGTAGGTTGTGGTAGTTTGGTCTGGGCCTTCCTTGGTGACCAGTTTGTAGCCAAGAAAGTGCCCAGATTTACCCAATATTCCCTACCATTTTTACATAAGCTGGGGTATAAGAAGAAAGGAGGAGAGGCTTTTGCCCTCTTTCCTTCTGGTGGCTTTGGAGGTTTGGGTTTCCCTGCTGTTGAGTCTACTGGGTTGGAGAGCGAGGCCTGGTAAGGCCTTGTCGACCTTGGGAGGCGGAGGC
>JAWWLV010000030.1:16169416-16189391 GCA_035041135.1 Platyrinchus mystaceus
TTTTGGGTTTTGTTCCTTTTTATTCCCTTCCCCGTTCCCTTTCCCTTTTCCTTGTAGAATTGTATATATATTTCAATGGTATATAATTGTATATAAGTAAATATCTTTATATATATTGCTTTAGCTGTCTCTTGTTTCGGTTCTCTTGGTTTTTTTTACTTTTTCCCCTCTTGTCCCTCGGTTTGAGGGGGGGGGAACTTCTTGTGGTGGGGTTTGGAGACTTGGCAGGGAGCCAGCTCCAAACCATATCATAGGTGAATAAACTTTTACCTCCACAAACAACATATAAATTTTTTCATGTGCATTACACACCTGAAACAGGAGGAAGCTATCTTTTCTTGTCTGAGCTTTGTTCACAAAGTTGCTTCCATCTCCTTTAAAATGGGCTTTGGGCAGAGGAGGTGAGCAGTAATAATCTTCATCCACTTGTTAGTCAGACATGGTCTTATCAGAACCAGGCATCAGTAAATGCTTCTTAATCTTGTCTTTAAATGGAAAATAAACTTATTCCTGACATCTAGAATAGACTTTAGTGCTGCAGTTTTAACCTTTCTCTGATGTGTTTAAAGTAGAAAATACCCAGTTTTTACGGATTTACCTTTCAGATTATGAAATATTACTTCTGTCTTTTAGAAATCCATTCAATTTTGCTTTTCTAGCTGCAAACAAGAAGTCATATCATCCCTGCCGTAATTGAGGATTTTTTCTTTTACATTAAGTGCTTCATCTTCTAGAAAAGTAGAGACACATCTGAAAGGTCCTTTCCTTACATTTCTCAATGCACAGCTGTTCTCAATACCTGTAACCACAGAGTGCAGTTAACATTTCCATGAGATACTCCAAGTTATAACTCTCAAATATTGTAAGATTTAAAATGCAAGGAGCAATTCCTCCGTACGCTGCACTGCCACAAGCTCATTTCAGTGCTTGCAAATGCACTTCACTGGATGCAGAACATAGATATCATGTTGTTTTCTTATTAAAACAGTTTTGGACTCTCGACCTTAATACCCTATATGGTCAGATATGAAGACAACTCACTACTAGGAGCACTGCCAGCTGATGTCCTAATCATTCCTCTGTTGCAGTGTATTCCATCCCTTGAAGATGGAGTACAGTATGGAAATCCAAAAGGATGACTTGGATGTCAGTACCTCTACCCTGAGGTGTTTCAAAATCCAGCTCTGAATTATTCTGAGTGTAGAGCCAAGTAGAACTCCACTGTGATGTGGGATTTTAAGAATATCCCTTGGAGACTAACTAGAAAGACACCTTTTCATGCTGTATGACAGGAAGCTGTAATAGGGTCCGATACGAATAACCTTTACCAAGGCAGGGAGAACACAAGCTGCATCCCTATGGAATGACAAGAACATGAGCTGTGGGCCAGGCAAACAGAAGCTTGAATGGTTTATAATTTTAGGTATTCACTGGGCACTAAGAAATTAAACTAATTATTAGACAACTCTGGCTTGTCAACAATGCAAAAATTCCCTCTAATTGCACATTTCTTCTTTCCTCTCATTCCACCTTTTCCTCTGCCTGCATCCATAGGAACATTTATTCCTGCAATTTCATCACTATGTGCTCATGCTCACTCCATTCCACCCCATCATAGTGTGCAGGAAAAACCTGAGAGGAAGAAACTCCTACCAAAACAGTAAGGAAAGAAGTGTTCCTATCCTGGAAGTAGGTGAAAATATTTCTTCAGCAGCTGTTTAGTTTCTTTCTTCTTTCTTTCCTCTGCTAGTCTCCTCCACTAGCATGTTTTAAAAATAATTACAATATTCAGTAGCCTGTTGACAGCATGTCAGCAAGACTCTAGAAGGGACTCAGCAGAGAGTTTCTGGTCCATGCTAAGGCCAGTTTTACAACTGCTTCCCTTCTCTCCTGAAGCATTGCAGGGATAATAAAAGATCTTTCCTCCCTACACTGTTACTAGAGACAGTGCATTAAAATTTTACTTCACATCAGCAGTTCTGAGTCATCTCCACACACAGAGGCTTTCCTTCTTGAATAGGGTAGATTCATTAACACACACAGCAGCTACTCCTGTCCAGCCACCCAGGCTAAGGTGCTTAACACTCTCAACCATTCCATTTGCCTCTTCAGATCCAATGACTGGCACTCTACATTAACGCTCACCCTCGGGTGGATTCCTCATTTTCCTGAATCTTGTCCCTTTACATTCCAGATCCTGGCTACTCCAAAAGCCATGGCTTCTAAGAAAGGCCCTTTATGGTACCTGACTGCCCTTTTTAGTTCTTTCGTGTCCTGAACTATAAGAGCAAAAGGGGTTTTAGTCAATATCACTCAGCATGGGGCAAAAAGAGGTGCAGAGACCAGATACAAAGGTCTGGTCATATTAATCTGGATCCAGGCAGATACATATTTGCTTACATTAAGGCCCTGAGGTGTGAAGAAGTGAATCAGTGAACCAGGAAAGTCCAGAACATGCACGGAACCCACTGCCTAGAAGGCAGCTTTTGAGACCACTGGGATTTCACCCATTCCTCTGCTGCATAAAGGATGGCAGAGGTGCCTTCCAGTCCTTTTCCTGCCCCTGTCCCATAGCTCTCCCAGCTCCATGGCTGTGTTAGCCTGTGCATCCATATCATCTGTAAAGTAACTGGGCACAGGAGGAGGAAACTAGGGATTAACGGGAACATTTCCGGTAAAGGGGATAACCAAGTGCACATGGCACAGAGAGGCCTCCTGCAGCCAGAGCTGCTAATGAGATGTTTCCCCTGTGGTTGTTGAAGAGCTCATAACCAAGTTCCTGTCCCATTCTGTTTCCCAGTGTCATGGTTATGATGGCTGTCTCACAGAGGGAATTGCTTACATTAAGGCAACTGAGACGTGAAGAAGTGGATGAGTGAACTGGAAATGTCCAGAATATTCAGGGAACTCCCAGATTATAAGGCAGCTTTTGAGATCACCAGGATTTTACCTGTTCCTCTGATACATAAAGGATGGCAGAGATGCTTTATGGATATAACTACTTTACATACATATATATATATATATGTATATCCTTTATACCAGGAATATTTTGTTTCTTGCCCTCCCCTCTGGCTGCCCTTTTCACCCTGGGCACTGACAGCATGCTGAGTCTCCCCCCTCCAGACCCTGCACAAATTCTGAAGAATGTGAGTTTCAGAAAGCAGTGACCAGGCATGAAAGAGCCAAGAGCTGGGTCTCACAGGGCTGGGCCAGATGCCTTCATTCCTCCCCACACATCAAAGCTCCTGTGAACTGGGGTCTCCCACATCTCCCACATAAACTGCTGACTTCATTCAAAATAACAATAATAACATAGACTATGATGATTGTTTTATTAATGAGTTTTAAATCTCTGCGGGAAAAGAAAGGATTGGTGACTTGGCTGGTGACAGGAGTGATGGAGCCAGAGCACATGACCTCCTGGTCCCACACTTGGTCTGAAAGAGGAGGTTGTTACTCTTGGCACCAGAGGCCAGTGAGACACAGCCACTCTGTACTCTGAGCTGCTTTACCTGCTCCAATAAACCATCCACATCCACCCTGGCTGGGAAATGCTGAACCCAAGTTGCTAGCAGGTAAAGGACAGGAATGCTGCTTGTTTTAGTTCAGCTTATTTAAAGCCTTATAATTGCTTTTCATATGGCTATATTCATTATTATTTATTTTGGACTTCAAGCAGGATTTTCCCTTTTAAAACTGCACCCACTTGAACTCGGCAGCTGCTTTAACTCATGCAATAGGAATGAACTGAGATTTACAAGGAAAGGGAATGCATACCTTCCTATTAGATGTTTCTTTTTACTAGGGTCTATCAACCACAGCCTATCAACTGCCCTAAAGCTCTAAATCTGGAAAGGAACACAGCTTTTTTTTTCCAGATGAAAAGTCTGGGATACACTGCGCAGCAAAGTTAGAGCTGGTGCAGCGACATCAGGCATGGCCAGACACTGGGTCTCCTTCACATCTCTGCTGTGCCTGTAAAATCACCCACGATCTTTTAACCTTAGCCAATTTTTTGGAAGCTATTAAAGTTGGTATGAAAACTAAAGGAGCAAGTTAATCTCAAAAGGAAGCCTTCACCTCAGTCACCTCTTGTTTTTTTGTGGGAGAAAGCCCAGTGGTATGTTCAGTTGGTGGTGGCAACATCCCCTGACACATCTGAATCTGCAGCTCAGTGCCCAAGTCATCCACAAACACTGTGCCTCCAGCCCTAATGAGGACACTGTGCTTGGATTGCTGTGACCTCCTCAGTCTCAGTTTCTTTGAGCTGTGCAAGAACAGTTTAGGAGATGAAACTAAGAATCTGCTGCAAATATCTGGTGAGAAACAAGGGGTTTATAAACAACTGACAGACAAAAGTTCCTGTTTCTTGTTCCCTGATGTGCACAGCCCTGTGTTGTCAGTTCTGGGATGGAGACACTGCTGCTGTACCACACTTCAGACTTGAGAAGCTGAAGTAGCTGCTGTAAAGGCAGAAAAGGGACACACACCTTCCCTGTGAGCCCTCAGTAGGCAGGACTGCGCTCCCACAGAGAGCTGGGAAATCCCTGGGGTCCTGCCCCACCACCCTCCTGGCTAATCCTTCATGGAGGGGAGCCTCTGGCTCCCACAGGGATGTGCACGGGTGCTGTACACACAGAGTGCATGCATCCTGCTGGTTTCCTGTGGTTACATCACAAATAAAACCGTGATGACTAATTAATTCATCACTGAGAGGGACAACAGGGACAATGGGGAGCTGAGGTGACTTGCAGAGAGGTTTAAAAACTGGAATGAAAGGCCCTTGTGCTCCTGCTGGGAAACAAATGGGTTCCTCCTAAGTGAAGAAGATGGACAAGGCCAATACAGCACACCAGCTCTCTGCTGGCATTGGGGTACACTGAAGGAAAGCACACGGGCCCTTTAGCTGCCACATCACCAAGACTGTTTTATTTTAAGGATGAAGTTTATTTGTTTCCATCTGCATTTATGGAATCCAAAAAAAATAATGTGCCTTTCCACGAGCTTCATGTGTGCTGCTCTTCTCTGGCTGGGCAGTAGAGTTGCCAGGCACAGGCAAGAGCCTTCAACCCCTGACTCAGAGGGATCTGGCAGTGGTGGGGAGAAGAGATCAGAGAGATTTTCAAGGTAACAAGCATCTCAGGAGAGGAGTCCAGGCAGGTTGCTGGAAACCCCATGGATGAAACCGAGGTGGCCTGGAGTGAGGGATTCTGCCTCATGACAGGGCAATGACATGTCTGTCTCCTTCTCCCTAATTCTCATCCAATGTTTACACCTAGCTTTGCATTTTGGAAATGCAGGATCTCCCTCGTTTAGCCTCCTGCTCCTCCAGGTCTCTGGGACACCTTTCCCTACTTTCCACTTTCCATCAGAGGGTTGGTTACACCAGTGATTATGAAACCAAATGGCTTTGACCTTTGAAGTGGGAAATCAATGGCTGGGCAGGGCTTAATTCACTGCAGAAATATTTATAGGCACACCAGGAACGTTGTACTAATTTCTCTCATTCCGGGCAGAAGGCAGGGAGCCAGTGTTATGCTCCACTCATACATTAAGATCTTCATTATGACTCCTGGTTTACCTGCCCTGGCCTTCTGCCTTCTGCCATGCCCTGAGGAGCAGCTCAGCTGCAGTAGGGAAGTCAGAGATTTTCTGAGGAAAGAAGGTTTTAGAACTGGAAACCCAAGTGCAGAAAACTCCTCCTTGGGGCCTTTAGTGTCCCCAGGCACTCAAAGGGCTGGACACAGGTGACTGTGTGAGAGAAGTGCAGGCACAGGGGTTGGTTTCCTGGAGAAATTCTCTGATTCCTGTGCTGACTGCCAGGGCTGGACCATCGCTGCACCAGCATCTCCAGGGATGCAATGAAAAAGTCCTCACACATCAGGCACATGGGGAGGGGGGGGGTGGGGTTGAGGCAAAAAGCTGAGCCTTTGATACTTGGCTGGTGAACTGAGGGAGAACATTCCTGTTCTCTGGGGAACGGGGAAGAATTCTGGAGGATACAAGGTTCTCAAAATGTTGAGTCTGCACCTCCATTGGAAAGATTACTAGCAGGAGCAGGATAGAAAAGCCAGGCTTGCAGGTTCTCTGTTTATCTGGTCGGACGTGCAACCATTTTTTATCCCAAGTGTTCTACTGTGAGCTGGCGGAAGGGGTGAATTTGAGCTTGCCAAGGCTAATTTTAGTAAGAGACAGCCTTACACCGTTTCCCTCAGGGCTAGCAACATTAAAAAAAAAATAAAATCAACCACAGATTAAAATTGCCCAATTATCATACTATAGCAAATAAAAACACTAGCCAGAGATGTAATCGCACGTGCTATTAAAACGCAGTAACATACAAAGCACCATTCACAGATACCATCTCCGAGGTGAATGCCACACACAATAGCCCATCTAAAAGCAATTACTGACATTGTTTAGGGAGTTAAACAGTGTTTGTCTGACATTCCAGAGCGGTCCGGGGTGGGTAAAGAGTGGTGAGGAAAACACGGTGCCTTTCATTTTCACGGGTTTCTCTGCATTTAGCGGAGTTCTAAAGAGCAGGGGAAATGAGAATGGTATATGGTTGGTGGGATATGCGATACGAGCTGGAAATGTGCTGCAAATTTCTCCCCGAGGGTGAATAATTTAAACAGGGTTCACATCAGGTGTCAGGATCAGACTGAGAGGGGGCAGGCGACGTGTGAACTATGGAGACTGAATTCTGCCTGTTGTACACGTTACCTCGATACCTTAGTGCTTACTACCCATCTTGCAACTAGACAGGATCCTCAATTAGGAATATTGGTTGATGGTAACCAATAAAATAAATATCTTTGCATGTTCTGGAGATGTTTTTGTCCAGGACTCTCAGTTTGATCATTTTCCTCAAACACATTCACTTCTAAACGATCCTTCTGCCCCCCAAACCTTGCATAACCCAATTCCTGACTTTCTTTCAGGACATCAATTCACTTCCAGACTAGGAGCAAAATCTCTATGACAATTACCATTGAAAATGTCCATTTTCTGTGTAAAATAGGAAGACTGATGGCTACAGCCAGGCTGAAGCATTACAAAGAAATGAGACAAGCCTGGCTTAACCTAAGCCACGTTTGAATTGTGATTGTCTTTTTCCAGGAACGTATTTATGGTAAGGATGAGGGACCCTATACGTTGTAACCACAGAGAACAACAAACTTTTTAGCATTAGCCTGTGAAGTCTGCTCCAAAAAAACTGACAGACACTACTGGATGTCCTCTTTAAGTACCTGGATAAATAAGGATTAATTGATTCTAACTCAGTAAAGGAAAACAGAAAATTAAGGACACAAGGACTGCAAAGGTCCATGTGATCTAGGAAGCAAATGCCAAGCACTGTAGTATTTTCTCCATGAGTGTATTGACACTCATGCTCTGGAGCCACCAATGCACTTGCACAAGGGCTCAGACCTTGCTGCTTTGCAGGGATTGCACTGCATGTGTTGGTGTAGCTGCTTTTCAACTATGCCAAGGGCCTTGCCCAGTGGAAATGGTGATTGAAAAAAATTACCCCACCCTTGGGTTTGCTCCAGATGAAACACATCCCTGCAGCACCGGCCATGGCCATGTCACCCTGCGGCAAATCCTCCTCCAGCTCTCAAACCACCCCTTGGAGCTGAGGGAAAACTTGCTCTGAGCAGCAGCCACACAAGCTATTTTGAGTTTGATATGCAGCAGATTTGATAAGAAAGCTGTCAGGAAAAAACAAATTTCCTCTTGGACTCAGTAGAACTGGGCACAAATTCCAGCACATAGAGTTCCTTTTCCTATAAAGCTCATGAAGTAGCCTTCTAAAATTAGGAATGAGGTGGAGGCCTGTCCCCACTGCAACAAGGACCTGTATCCTCAAGACCAGGACAGTAGACCCTCACTGATGGAGAAGTGGAGAGCATAGAGCACCCTGTGCTTCTCGTGTTCTTCCCTGGTGTGCATCCTTTATCTATGCCCATTATTTACATGAATCAGAGCTTTACACCGGGTCAGTCACAAATTTCTTTCTGCCTAATGATACTGAGCATTATCTGAGGACCTCAGGACACCTTGCAAGAACAAAGGCAGGGAAGAGGTTATAAATTAAAAGGCAACTTTTAGTTTGGCCACAACTCGATGCATTTGTCTTAGAATTAGACTTCGCCTCACACTGTGCATATGCAATTCAGTGTGCCCTCAGCTCAGGATGCCATGAAATTATGGCTACATTTATGCCTTATCAGCTCTGTGGCCCCAGGTACCCATTGCACCTGACTAGTGTCCCCTCTGATCTGCTGGGTGGGGGTAATGGAGCAGAAGGACCTCAGTGCTGAAGCCTGGAGCACTCAAAAGTCCTCCACTGCGTGGCAAGCTCCCCTGCTGCAGCCTCACCCCTCGACTCTGCACCATGCAAGGAAACAAGATCCTGGGGAGAGGACAAGAAATGACTGCTGGGCTCAGAGGCCATTGTCAGGGATAAACCAAGAGGGAGGATCAGAGACACTGGTCTCCTCTGCTTGTGAAAACAGTGTTCAATTATGGGAAAAACAGTAAGGAGCAGAAAAAAGTCTTGATAGCAATCTTTTATCTCTGGCTGTTATTCCAATGCTCTCTTCTGTTTCCTCTGCTGCCCTCATGTAGTGTCATTTTGTAACCTGTATTCACCATCAGTGTTGATTTACAGGAGAGCAGTTCAGTATTTGGCCCAGAGACAATGAATCTCTGGTGTTCAGCTGTTCCAGCCAGTGTCATGTTCCATATAAAGTGCCTCAGTTTTCACAGGGGTCATTGCTCATGTTCAGCAGTTTCCTTTTTCCTTGGTCTAGTCTAAAAAAAAAAACCTGCCTCCCTACACGTGCTGGTACTCCAGAGGTTAATAGCTGTGATCTCCCACACTCAGCAGATGCTCTGAGAGATGCACAGAGAGGACCAGAGCATCCTCCTACCTTGGTGCAGGAGGTTCTTCCTTGCTCAGTTTCCTTTCCTGCTTTCTCAGCACCCTCATGTCGGATGATGAGAGGCGGTGGCACCTGTGGAAGCACTGGGGATGCTCTTGATAGGTGTTGTCTCAGGCATTTCACATCTACCTGCAGCCCCCAGAGTGGAGGAGATCCTCTTCACTGCCCCCTTCCCTGTGGGGCACCGCATGAGCACAGTCCCTGGGGGTGGCTGCCCAAGGGTAGAGGAGGCAGCATCTCCCCCTTCAAAAGAGTCAATAGTGTTTCTGTCCTTTCTGATGCCCCTCCTGATGCAGGTGAAGGTCAAAGAGAGCCCTGGGCTTCTCCTTACTGCTGCAGGCTCCTGGAGCAAGGAGACACCCCAGGGCTCCCACCTGATCGTGCAAGGAGCCCGAGGAGAGAAATGAGCAAACAAAACCCCCCCACTTTATCACTCAAACCCTAATTTCTGATTGTACCATTGCTCCAAATAAGCATAAAGCAGAGAACAACGTGGAGCTGTGAGTCAGAGATGGCTCCCCCTCATGGCTTAGAGAGCAAGAGAGGAAAAGGAATCAGGAGCCAGGAGCTTGCACTCTTCTCCCACAGCTAAAATGCCCAGAGCCCCCTGACCCCTGCCAGGCTTCTCTGAAGCAGCATGAGGAAGCCAAAAGAATCATAGAATCACAGAACAGCTTAGAAGGGATATGAAAGATCTTCTCATTCCAACCCTCTGCCATGGGCTGGGGCACCTTCCACTAGACCAGGTTGCTCCAAGCCCTGTCCAGCCTGGCCTTGAACACTCCCAGGGATGGGGCAGCCACAGCTCCTCCGGGCAACTTGTGCCAGGTCCTCACCACCCTCACAGGGAAGAATTTTTTCTGATACTAATCTAAACCTACTCTCAGTTTAAAGCCATTCCCCCTTGTCCTATCACTCCAGCCCCTTGTAAATAGTCTATCTCCACCTTCTTCACAGGCTCCACTCAGTACTGGGAGGCTGCAGTTATGTCACCAGAGGAAGGCAGAGGTGACCCACAGAAACTGTCCCTGTCTCTCCTCCCATGGGCTGGTGAGCTGCCCCAGCACTGCCCCAGAACTGCTGAGTGCTGACAGCCACAGCTACACACAGGCAAAGGAATGCAGCAGTAAAAAGGGGGAAAACAGAGTGAATCCCCTCTGAGCAGGCAGTGCCAGGTTGTCTGACGGGTGCCCGGTGTGGCTCAAGCCGGGGTGGGCGGCAGCCCACCTGCAGCAGGGGCTGGACAAGGGATCCTTCCCTCCTTCAGGCTGATGCTGACACCTTACAACCATCCCCACAGTGACACGCCAGACAAACTCTGCGAGTTATCAGTTCTCTGCAAGGAATTTTACAAATTCCTGTCCTGCCAAACACTGTGTTGGAGACTGTCACTTCCGAGCACTTGCCAAGAGCCCGGTCTGGCCAGTTGCTTAATATCACAGTGCTTTGTGCTTTCCAGCTTGTGATAAGCATCTGGGCAGGCGGGGTTAAGTCCAGCATCCTGCTAGTCACAGTCCTTGGGAAGGTTTTCCATGCCCGAAAGCCTGGCTGTTTTTTCCAATTATGTCAGCTGGGCTAATAAAAGTGATTACCTCCTTCTACCAACCCTGCTTTCTCATTGATCCCACAGGCCGTTCTTCAAATGTCACTCAGTGAGGAGGGAGCACACATCCAATTATGAAAAGCGAAAAGATCAGCGTGATGACAAAGCAGCAGGGTCAGTGGTGCAGATGTGCTGAAAATGTTGGAAAGCTAAGAACTATGCTCAAAAGCACAGATAGTCATGCAAACCTCAAAAGCAACTCAGACTTCCGGTGATGAAATTTTTTTTTATGTGTGGCAAACTTCTGCCTTTATTTTGAACCTGTGGCCACTTGTCCCACTTGTTTATGGGCAGAAATCAGCTCAAGACATGGGCCCACCCCAACACACCTCACATAGGTGAGAAAGAATTGCCAACACATGCAAGAGCTTCAGAATCAAGGAAGAAAAATCAGCCTTTCTCTTCTTACTCCACCACAGCCTGTTAAGCAGAGGTTGAAGTGTCTTTTGATACAGTACAACAAAGAAAACATATTTAGCTGTAAAGTGGGCTGGCTGAATTCTGCACCCCGGGCCACAAAAACTGCCAGAATCCTTCAGAGCTTCTAGAGAGAGATGCAGGACTGTTACCAGAACATAGAGATGCCTTTGATAAAACACTTGTTATGAAGCAGAGAACTCGGCTTTGATTCTTCCAGAGCTCTTGTTTCCCACCAAGTCCCCAAACCTGCTTCTCCTCCTGTCAGAACTCAGGATGAACATATGTATGTCTATTAGGATAGGGGACCTAATACTTTTTGGATGGTTTGATTTGGTGTCTGAGTATTCCCATTAGTTAGCCCAACCCACAGAAACAGCACAGCAAACTCACTGGGTCACTACCAGACACTTACCTTGAGTGCTTTCTATGCCTTTCAGAGCAGTTATTAAAATAGAAGGGGCAACAAGGAGCTGAGGATGATGTCTAATTCCCACATCTTCTGCTTTTCCTTCCCTGTTCTGCTCCACACTCTCACTATTGCATTTCATCTGCACCTCTGCTTTTCTTGGTGTGCTACCCCTGAAAGGTGAATGCTGCTGGCACCAGGCAGAGAGTGTGTAGAGGCCTGTGTTCACCAGAGCTGAGAACGGATATGACACCCAGCAAGTGCTCTCGGAACCTGTGTCTGCCTCTGGGCCACACACTCAGCTGGTGTGAGGTCTGTGAAGGCCAGTGGGGTTCTACAGACTAACACCAGTGTGTTACAGTTGAACCTGTTGGTGTGTAGGGGAAAGGACAGCTCTATTTATCTCATTTATCCTTTGGGCAGAGGAAGCTCCTGGTAATTAGCCAGGTCATTTGCACCCAAACCAATGGCTCCTCTCAGTGTTTTCCCAAAGGCTGCAGATGTCTGCAGTGGGAAGGGGTGCCCTGCGGATACTCTGTTCATGTCTCTGCATTTTTAAAACCTCTGAAATAGTAGATGCAGAAGTGGAGTGTGGAAAGAGCGGGAAACCACTTGTTCAAGAAGGTCCCTGCCTAGACAGACACCTCATACCACTGAAACTGCCTTTCATTTCCTGATTCCAGTACCTCATTTGCCCCTCTGTTTTAAACCACAAAACTTCCTCCCTGTACATGCAGCTCTTGTTTATAAATATCCTCAGCACAGTTGGGGCTGGCAGGGTGAAGGCTGCTCCCCACTGCAGCCCCCCTGCCACAGCTGGCCCCTGGCCCTTGGTACCATGGTACCACCTTACCATGCGGGAAAAATGAGGCAGAATCATGAAAACTCGTCAGACCCCAGCAGCTGAGGTGTTTCAAATAGGATTCTACATTGGTAAGTGTTTAATTGCTAATGAAGGCAGGAGTCTGCCACTTCCTGCGCTGTGAGAGGGCCACAGTTCTGCACCAAATGAGGCACCGACCTGCAGGTGCTGCTGGTGCAGGCGGTGGCACTGGGGTAGATCTGGGCAAAAGCAACTCTTTCTTTTCTACCTTTCCATGGCACAGGGCAATTCTAGAATCACAGGTTTCAGGCCTTACTGTCACCTCCACAAGCACCCCAGGCCCAGCAGGCAGTATGATTTATCTTTGGGAGAGCAGCACGAAGCTGTGCAGTGCCAATTCAGAACGATGAGCAGAAATGAAACTCCAGCAGTGGTGTTATCTCCTGTTAGGCTAAAAGGAAGTTTTAAGGATTCCTTACTCCTTATTTAGCAAATTTGTTTATTTTGGAGGGATATACTTGTGATAGAGTCTGGGTCTGACCACATGCCTGGCTGCAGCAGTCACACAGCTCCCTGCCTGCTAAGTGCCCCTGGGACAGTCGAGGGGTGTCTGTGCCTTTGACCACCTCTGTGGTTTTGGGGACTGGATGGTGACTCCTGCTCTTGGATGCACCCCACCACCCTGGGGTGCTGATCTGGGGGTGAAGCTGCAGTAACAGTGCTGTGCTGGGGGCTGTCAGGGATGGGCACACGGGTGACAGCCTGGCATGAGGTGTCACCAGTGAGGGTGGGGGTTCTCAGGGAAGCCAAACTCCAGTGCCCAGCCAGGGACAAAACCTCTGTGAGCTTCAGCATCCTCAGGATTTTCCTGGTGCCATGTGTCCTGGTGACATCCCAGGAGCAAACAGGGTGTGTGAGTGGGGTTAGAGGTGTGGGGACACTTTGGGGCAGGGAATGTGGGGGCATTTCTGGTGCAGGGGGTGCAGGGACACTGCTGAGGTAGGGCGTGCTTGCTCAGCACTGTAGGTGGGAGGCACAGGGACAGTGCACAGCACTGGGGGGTGAGTGGGGGACACGCATGGGTAGGGGGGAACGTGAGGACACCGCGAGGGGAGGGATCACACCTGGAGCAGGGGGAGCTCACGGTGCGGGCAGCACGAGAGAGGCGCGGGGACACAGCGGGGATGCAGCACGCGTGGTCGGGGGGGGAGGCGTCTCGCGTGGGGCAGGCGGAGGGGGAGCTCTGGGGGTGCGGGGGGGGCTCGGGGTGCGGGTGCCGGCAGCCATTGGCTGCGGCGGGCTGATGTCACGGGCGGGTGTCACTTTATAAGCTCCGCGGCGCCGAACGGGCTGGGAGACGCGCGGGTGGCCGCCGCAAGCGGGACGGGGCGGACGGGACGGGGCAGACGGTACAGGACGGGAGCGGAGCGGTCCGGTCCCAGGTTCGCACGGCGGGAGCGTCCCCTCACCTGCTATCCCGTATGAGTGGCGCCCAGAGCAGCGCTGCTGCTGCGGAGCCCTAAGCAAAGCCGAGCTCCCCCCCGCCGCCCCCGGGGGGCTGCTGGCGGGCCATGGCCGTGGCAGGCACCGAGCTGCCCGGCGGCAACGTCAGTGCCAACCAGAGCGCCGCCGACCCCACGGTGTCGCGGGACGTGTGGATGGTGGGCATGGGGATCCTCATGTCGGTGATCGTGCTGGCCATCGTCTTCGGCAACGTGCTGGTGATCACTGCCATCGCCCGGTTCCAGCGGCTGCAGACTGTCACCAACTACTTCATCACCTCGCTGGCCTGCGCTGACCTGGTGATGGGGCTGGCCGTGGTGCCCTTCGGCGCCTGCCACATCATCATGGAGATGTGGCAGTTTGGGAACTTCTGGTGTGAGTTCTGGACCTCCTTGGACGTGCTCTGTGTCACGGCCAGCATTGAGACCCTCTGCGTCATTGCTGTGGACCGGTACTTCGCCATCACCTCCCCTTTCAAGTACCAGAGCCTGCTGACTAAGAGCAAGGCACGTGTGGTCGTCCTCATCGTGTGGGTGGTCTCAGCCCTCACCTCCTTCTTGCCCATCCAAATGCACTGGTACCGGGCAGACCATGCAGAGGCCATCCGGTGCTATGAAAAGGACACATGTTGTGACTTTTTCACCAACCAAGCCTATGCTATTGCCTCCTCCATCATCTCCTTCTACCTGCCACTTGTCGTCATGGTATTCGTGTATGCCAGGGTCTTCCAGGTGGCCAAGAAGCAGTTGCAGAAGATAGATAAGAGTGAGGGGAGGTTTCACACCCAGAACAAGGAGCAGGAGCAGAAAGGGGGAGCCGGGTACCGCCGTGCCTCCAAGTTCTTGAAGGAGCACAAGGCCCTCAAGACCCTGGGCATCATCATGGGAACCTTCACACTGTGCTGGCTGCCCTTCTTCATCGTCAACATTGTGCACGTCATCCAGGACAACATCATTCCCAAGTACGTGTACATCCTCTTGAACTGGCTGGGCTACGTCAACTCTGCCTTCAACCCTTTGATCTACTGTCGGAGCCCGGACTTCAGGTATGCCTTCCAGGAGCTCCTGTGCTTCCGCAGGTCTGCCCTGAAGATGTATGCCAACGGCTACTCCAACAGCAACGGCAGGAGCGACTACAATGAGGAGGACAACGGCTACCCCCTGGCATCAGATAAAGCCTGCGACTTGCTCTGCGAAGAGGGTTCCTTCTCTCACCCCGAGGACTTTTTGCGCTGCAAAGGTACTGTGCCTAGCGGGTAGGGTACTGTGGGCTCTGGTGTGGCACACACTGGTTGTACAGAGGAGTCTTTCTAAGGAAAATCAACTCCCCCCCTTAATAATAATAGTGATCCTCTTTTAGAGTGTCCCTAAAATCTAATGGCTGCAAGAAACCCGAAACTGAAACCTTATGCAAATAGATGCTGGCCCCGGGTAGGGCAGGTGGGCTGCTGGCAGCCTCCCTGATTAGGGGCATGAGCGAGGGTCCCTTGAGAGGGGTCGGGGGGATTTGAGGCTGTGCAGAATGCACGTTCCCGGAAGGACTGCCTCGCCGTGGCTGATATTGAACTACCTCATGACCTTGGTGTGAGCAGCCGGTGGCTGCTGCGGGAGAGCCGTGCTGGGCGGCGGGAGCAGGGCTGGGGCTGAACCCCCCCTGCCCTGGCGGCAGGAGCCGGGCGCCCCGCGGGACTCCTCCTGGTCCCCTTCTCATAACCGAGCCGGTGGCCGTGGGAGCCCTCCCCGGCCAGGTGGGCCTCTCGGGCGGTGGTGCCAATGCTGTCCAGTCCGGGGGACTGTGCAGAAGTGGCACTCTGCGACAAAATAGCGGGGAAGGGGTGCTGGGAGTGGGGGCTGAGCGCGGGTCGGCAGGGCTGGGTCACGGCCGCGGCTGTGGCCGGCGATGGGACAGTTTTATCAACGCCCTGAAACTGCGAGTGCTTTTTTGCCAAGAGCTATAGGACTTTGTGCTGAAATAACAATAATAGGAATAAATTGACTATTTGCCTAAAATGTGAGCCTGTGACTGTGGGACTCAGGAATGTTGTACTGGGAAGTCGGGTGACATGCTGCTGCAACCACCGACCATCGTTCTGCATCCAACCAAAAGCTCTTAAAGCACCGAGTTTATTTAACTACAAGTCTCAGATGACAGTGAGCTCGAGGAGGTGGGAGGGAAGGAGAGTTTTTATTTTTCATGGCATCCAGCTCAGCTCTGACCGTGGGACGGCTGCATGTCTGTTGGGTTGGTTGTGGAGGTTTTTTTCCGTGTAACAGGCGCTGCCTTGGTGTCCCCGCGCTGCGGAGCTGGCGGCGGGCGGGCAGGGCTGGCGGGGCGCGGCAGACACGGGCAGGCAGGTTTGGACGGCAGGACAGGACAGCACTGCTATCGAGTGCTGGCTCTCTGGGAGTCCCTAGCTAGAGAGAAGCAGCAATTTGGGCTGGGGAAGGAGGGTATGGAGCTCCCCCACTGCCTGCACCCGCCGTGCTGCGTGACAGGCTGGACCCGCGGGACGGGAGGTTGTGCAGGCGCGGGATCCTTTCGGAAACACTCGGGAGAGGTGCGGGGAAACGGTGCTCACAGGACCTGCCAGCGCTCCGTGGGACCGTGGTGTCCCGCGGGAGAACGCTCAGGCACTGCCCGTGTGTGGATCCCCGCATTTCCACGCGCTTTCCCCGCACTACGGGGGTGTTTGTTGCGTTGCTACTTGGGCCGTGCCGTGGTCAGTGAGTGGGTCTGTGTGTCGCTGGGTCCGTGGCAGAACTAGCTTTGCAAACGAAGCTGAGTCCCCCCAGGCTGATACCCCCCGGTGCAGGAGACAGAGGGGCTTTGGAGCAGAGCTATGCGCTGTCCTGGATGCTGGGAGCGGGGTGGAGCAGGGTTTCTGGTTACCGACACCTCTTTGCAGTCCCCGTGTCGCCTTGGCGCTCTTGGCTGCTCAGAGAAGGACTTGCCCCAAGCGCTGGTGCCGTCAGGGGCAACTCCAGGGAATGCTGGAGGGGAATCCCACCCCCCTATATACGGTAGGGAGCAGGAGGGAGTGTCATTACTGAAGGTCTCTGCTGCTGGTGCAAGGTGTAGGGACTAGGTCCACAAGCTCTCAAACCCCTCATGCTAAAACCGCACCTGGCTTGTGCAGGGCTGGGGTATGGAAACTCCTAGTGCTCCCTTCTTTTCTTCCCAGAGTGGTACTGATCCTGCTTAAAAAAGATGCTAGGAAGGAGGAACAGTTGGAAAAGCCCTCTGCTCCTCTGACTCAGCTCCACTTGCTGCCTTTGCAGCTCAGCACTACAGCAGAGGCAGGGAATGTGGCTGAGAGTCCTTCCCTCCTGCCTCTTTGCCTTGTTGCCTGCACCTATCTGTGCCCTTACCTGCTGCCTTGGGAGGGATGTCAGCAATGCCCCAAGTTCTCTGAGTGTGAGCCACTCGGGCAAAGGAAGGGTATGATCTAACGGTGTGGTGTGTGAGGCCCCAGGTCAGCTCCTCAGATAAACATTAACAGGCTGCCCGAGCAGGGGAGACCCAGCACAGGACTGGGACTGCCAGTCAGGTGCTGTTTGCTTCATATTGCACAAGGTCTGAAAGGTGACAGGCTGGTGTGATGTGGAGTCGGTGTAGGTACACACAGTATAGGTACTCATGCAGGGGCTGGAGATGCACTTTAGAACAGCGCAGGCCATGATTATTATGTAGCATTGAGGGGAAGTGACAATTAACCTCTTGATTGCGGAGATCAGTATCGCCTGCGTTGTTCTGTCTCCTGCATTTTGAATCTTGCCAGACACTTTTATTTTGCAATACCCGGGGGCAGTGTGGGCTGGCAGGTAGCAAGGGCACAGAGGTAGGAGGTATCACATAGTGTTGAGGGGTCAGCCAGCCTCCAGCAGGCTCAGTAGGCAAACTCTCACCAGCTTTGGGACAGGACCCTTCTGCACAAAGAAATCCCATGTCCACATATTGGGGTCTGTGTTTTCACTAGTATTAATTATTGGCATTTCAGTAGCACGTTGTGGACCAGGACTTTGTTGTCCAAGTAATCTCTCTATTTGTTTGGCTGCCTCTGTTTATACTTCAGATGTTGTGGCTCTGTGTAACCAAAACTGAGAGATGAGCAAGTGACAATGTAAATCTACTCCAGCATCTAGAGCATGTGGATGTGGAAAGGACAGGGGATGTTGGGCTGTTTGCACTGGGCAGTTGACCCTTGGTACTGCAAAGCTCAGCTACAGTGTTAGGAAACCTCAGGCTTGCAGTGGAGTCTGAGTGTTGAAGAACTGATTTCTCTCCTCTAAGGTAACGTCAGTAAAACTATTAAAATATAAACTGTCCAGTTCTGGGGGCAGCTGGAACTGAAAGAGAGAAATATTGGAAGAAAAAATATTATGGCACCACTAAAACCAAACCTGACAAACCTTTCCTGTTCTGTGGTTGGAAAAGAAAAGCTTTGGCCTGTTAAAATATTTTATGCTACAAAGATAGTTTTATAAATACATGCTAGGCATTAAAAAATGGAGCATTGAACTCAGGAATAGCTGTTAAATTGGATTTTAGGGTACTTAGGATTTACACTAGCAGAGAGTTGGCTCAGGTTAAATACATCTGATAAAACACACAGTGATAGACACCAAATTGTTACTGCAAACAGAGCAGGCTACCTGCTGTGCTGCTTGCTTGTACCTTGTGTCACTGTCACAAAGCTGGGTAGAGCATGGGAGGGATACTGCCCACCCGTGTCAGTGGGGATGCAGGTGGGGTATGACCCCCAGGTGTTGGTGTGCACAGCTGACTCGAGTTTGGCAGTATGTTCGCTGCTTTTAGCCACTTTGGCCAAACAGATTGTTATTGTTTTTTAAGTCTTAGTTGAGATGGAGATCACAAACACAGCTTTTGTGTTGTTACAAAATACTGCCCTCGCTGTAGGTCCTGCTTTGCGATTTGGGCAGCTGCAGTTTTCACATCAGGAGCTGCCTGTGCTTCATCCTCCAAAACAGCCAGAGCATTGAAAGCTGCTGAGTTATGCTAGTCCTTTGCCTCTTGGGAGCATTCCTGGAGAGCTTTTGCTTTCTGGGTAGCCAGGCCTGGAAATATAACCCGCAGCTTGCTGTGGCACTAGGGAGATGTGGAAGTGCATGGGGAGCTGACAGAGGGAACAGGGTCTGGGGGCAGATCCTCACCTGGAAATGAGACTCAGGCATCTTTTGAGGACAGGTTGTTCCCAAAGCGCCTCATATCCTGAGTTGTTCAGCAATTCCCACTGGGCAGCATAGCCTATGGATGCATATCACATTGCTGTGGGGTGTCAGGGCTGTGCCTGCCCCAGCCTTGCCTGTGGAACTGTGTCCAGACTGTGCAGCCTCCCCTCGGGTTCAGGTCAAGGTGAGACCCCTGCTGAAGGACAGTGGTACAGAAGTGAGGGAGGGAAGAGACTTAAGTTACTAAATGCACCCAAATGTTTGAAAATAGGCCAGGGATTAATAGAGTAGAAAGGAGAACCCTGCTGCTCCAGAGAGGGAGCGGATGTGCAAGTGGGCACATAACATGCTCTTCAGCTCTCCCATGTCACAGCTGCTGGGCTTTGCAGAGGGCCCATTTAAGAGTTTATTTACTATAAGGGACATGCTTTTGTCATTGAGGGGAGGGTATTGCCAGGGCTGGCTAGCAGTAAGCAGGCTGCAGTCTATCTCTCAGTATCTCATGCTCTTCTGGTATAAGGTCATGGAATCTTTTAGATTGGAAAAGACCTTTAAGGTCAAGTACAACTGTTAACCCAGCACTGCCATCAATCCAGCCTGTCCAGATCCATCTGCAGAGCCCTCCTATCCTCCAACAAATCAACTTTTCCCCCAAATTAGTGTCATCTGTAACCTTACTGGGGATGCATTTGATCCTTTTTTCCAGATCATCAATAAAGATATTAAACAGGACTAGCCCCAAAATTGAGCCCTGGGAAACACCCCTGGTTACCAGCCACCAGCTGGACTCAGCTCTATTCCCCACCACTCTCCGGGCCCAGCAATCCAGTAATTTTTGTACCCAGCAAACAGTGTACCCATCCAAGCCTTGGGAAGCCAGTTTCTCCAGGAGAATACTGTGGGAAGTAGGTGTTAAAGGCTTAACTCAAGTCCAGGTATGTGGCAATGGAGTTACCATATGAAGGATGGAAAAGGTCATGTCAAAGATGGGCTGGTGAGGAAAAGAAGAAAACAGCCCAAATTTATAGAAACAGAAGTTTTAATGTTGTTTAAACATATCTTAAAATGGCTTTTTAC
>JAWWLV010000030.1:16189491-16211801 GCA_035041135.1 Platyrinchus mystaceus
AGCCTGTAATTGGTTAATTTTGTGATCCCCCTGAAAGCTATAAAAACCCCTATCCCCCAATAAACTTCCTCTTTCGTGCGTCCCTCTGCAGTGGTCTGTGTGAGCTCTTTCAGGGTTCGCAGGGCCACGTGGTGGAGGGCAGGGTGGGAGAGCATAGGCCTCCAGGTAATGGGCTAAGACCCAGGGCCTGAGGTTCCCCCCTCCAACCCTTTAACCGTCAAAACAGGTAGCATCATTCACAGCCTTTCCCTCATCTACTAAGCAGGTCACCTTGACAAAGGAGATAGGTCCCTGTCTTCCAGCTCAGAGGGTTGGGTGCTTGGAGCACAACTGATCTGATTAATAAAGACTGAGACCAAGAAGGCATTAAGTACCTCAGCCTTTTTCTCGTCCTTTGTCATTGTGTTTTCCCAGTAAAGTATGGAGATTCTCCTCAGCCCTCCTTCTATTGCTAATGTATTTATACAAACATATTTTTAGTTGTCTTTTATGGCAGCAGCCAGATTAAGCTCTAGTTGGGCTTTAATCTTTCTAACTTTTCTCCCTGCATCACCTCACAACATCCTTGTTGTTGCCTGAGTTGTCTGCCCTTTTTCCAGAGGTCCTAAACTCTCCCTTTTACCCTGAGTTTCAGCCAAAACTCTCGTCTCTGCCAGGCTTGTTCTCTTCCCTGCCGGCTTGTACAGGCAGGGGACAATCTGCTCCTGCACCTTTAATTACAGCTCCTGCTGCCAGGAGTCTCAAACACCCACACTGTCTGAGGGAACAGCTTTGTCCCTCCCTTTGCCAGTCCTCTGCCTCCAAGTGTTTATTTTCACTATATGATGAATCCATTTCCCAAGGAGATGGGTTTATGAGCACATTCATTCCTCTGGCAGGAGGGAGGATGGACTGTCTTGCATGTTCCCTTCTCTGCTCTCTGTCAGTGCTACAAAGTGCCATCCTCAAAGCAGCAGGGAAACAAAAGTTTCCTGACCTACCATGGTAGTTCCCGGCAGTGTCCCTGGGCTGTGAGGATTGAAGGAGCTGGGGAAGGTACACACTGGTCTTCTCACCAGTGTTACCCCAGTCTTCCCCTCCCCAGCTGCCTGTGCGGGGGCATCCAGCCTTGGTGAAGCACCTCATGCCTTGGCTGATCCATGCTGTTTGCTAACTTGTGCCTGCATTTCAGGTGTGCCACGTGTGTGGTACCCAGAGCAGTTCTGCAGGTTCAGGTGAGCAAGAACTGTTGTGAAAAGCTGTCCTGGCCTTGGATGTTGTTCTCAGCAGAGAGGCAGTGTGAGTCCAGGCTCCCTGAGATTAGTGTTTTGCAAGATTAAGATTCCTTTCATCACTGTTTTTACAATTTGCTTGGTTTCTTAGTTCCACAGTAGGACCACAGCCACTTTGGCATCTCCTCCCTGTGCAGCGATCTCTCCCAATGTGAAAACTTGGCCCTTTCTGAGCAGCCCCAGCATTTCTTCTCCTTGTTATACTTTTATTGGATCTATTTTGAAAGCAAACATTAGTACTAATCTTTATTCCTGGGGGCAAAGAGAACATTTTGCACTGAACACACACCCTGAGCTGTGAGGATGCTGTCATTTGGCAGCTGGGGTAGCTACACCCTCGTGCCAAGACATTTCTGGGGGTCACCAGCGACATTGGGCACCCAGGGGAACCTGTAGGTGATTTTTGTCACATTCCAGAGTAGGGCAGCAATATTCCACCCAGCACTGGCTCCTGGGAGATGCACTACAGCTGTTCTTCAAGGGCTCAAGCTGCAGCGGGTGGCACGGGCAGATCCCATGGCACCTCTGCTCCCTCTCAGAGCCTCGGCCAAAGGACTGAGGCTCTTATTTGCTGGCACAGAACAAAGCAGGGCCAGCTCAGCTGGGAGCACAGTCGCTTCTCCAGTGACACAGCCTGGGTCTAGACAGAGCAGTGCATGCTGGAAACTGGGGTTTACATGACTTGAAAGTAAAGTGATAAGTGGTAAGCGTTGTAAGAGCAGAACACAACCCTGATTCCCCTGGATCTGGCAGTGGGTGTTCGCTGGAATTGCTATGTGTAAAGGTGATGAATCAAGCAGTGTGCTTGATTCATCAAGTGAACACTGAGCTTTTATAGACTTTCTTCATCATGAAAAAAGTGAATTTGCTGCTTCTCCGTGCATGCAATTTCAGTTTTTCCCTTTTTCTCACCCTCCCAATGGCAGGAGCATACAATTGAATTTCTGTGCAATACTGCCAGTGCCAGGGAGAGTGGATTGGGAAATATTTAATTGTTTACTGTCCTTGGTAAGGTCATTTTTGCACAAGTACATTACAGATATATATATGTGCGTGTGTATATATCTCCATTACCTATATACAGCAATATATAGACCTGTATATAAACAAGGAAATGTAAAGGTGTTTTGCTGTGCTAGTTACATACATAGATGAAGATCTGTATGTTCAAAACTTTGAGTATTTATTGCAGGACCTGTTGATGTTGTGTTTAAATAAAGAGTAATTATGGTATGCTTGTAGTCAAGTGTCCTTGCTTAAAGCTGTATTGCTGGCTTTATTTCCCCCACACTCTCTAAGACTCTTCCAGTGAATCATTCAGGGCTCATTAATGAAAACCAGCACCTCAAGAGGTGGGTGCTGGCAGGGAGGCAAACATAGTGTTCTTTGTGGACAAGAATTTCATTAATTTATTCAATGCTTTGAGCACTGGAAATGGTGAAGAAGCTGTGCGTGCTCAACACCTTGCTGTAAAAGAGCTTATCTGGTTTTCATACCTTATGCCAGGATCTGCAAACAGAGTTTTAAAAGTCCACCTGCTTTCCTGCCTGTTTGGACTGGAAACAGTGGCAGTCTTAGGTGGCTCCTGCACTGCCATGGCAGCACTTCCCATGCTGCTGCAGAAACATGGACCAGTACAGCTGGGGGCTTTAATCCTCTGTTGCTGGTCACCAGTGCCAGCGTTCCCTGGGACTGGGAGGAAACACAGATGTCCAGTGCTGAGACTGTTGCAAAATGTAATCAGTACCGATCTGTAGAGCCCAATGCTGTCCCTGCTCTGCTCCATCCCAGAGCCCCCATGCTGGCACACAGCAGAAGGGAATGGTGACTCTGCTCCTTCTCAGCTGTCTGAGCAAGGTCTTACCTCACACCTCACAGAGCTTCTGAATGTTGACTCAGCACCAAACACTGTGCTGCAGCTTATTCAGCTGTGCTGGTTTGGAGCTTGGGCTGGAAGCAGGTAATGGAGTGAATTGCCTTGCAGGAATGGGGTGACAGAAGCGCAGTGTGGTGGTAGGACACTGCTGTCTGTTGCTTTATCTCCTAGCTAGGATTGGAAAAGCTCATGGGAGTGTGTCTTTGGGAAAGTATCCCAGTCTCCTGGCCTGTTCTCTGTTACCTGTTGTCCTGATGTTCCTATTGCTTCAGGTGGGGGTGAAGAAAGAGCATGGGTAATGTAAAATAGAATCCCAGCCCAGCATGTTGCAATGACAAGTATTTTGCATTCTTTATGCCACTTAAGACCATGGTGAAACTCTTGGCAGCAGAGGCCAATGTGCCCAGAACATTTTGAGGCTTCTCCTTTCCAGAAACAACAGCAGGGAGCTGTTGTGCAGCTTGGACAGGAAGGGATTACACCAGGCAATTCCAAAGCACAGCAGATGCCCAAATTATAATAATTTGTGGGTTTGTGCTGTCAAGAGATAGAGAGCCACAGCTATAAGTACAAGCCATTGCTGACTGCAGGGGTCCTGAAGAAAGAATCAGTCAGACCTTCAGCCTCTGTGGTGGGAGCCTCAGCTGCCATCCAGCTCCCCTGTTAAAACAGGACATTCCAATTGGAGAATATTTCACATCCCATCCTGGAAAGGTTTGTTAGTCTTAAGAGATTCTTAGAGCCCAGTTCCTGCTTCCCAGCACGTGTGATGTTACCTGAGGCTCCCAACAGCCTCTCTTGGCTCTGGTCCCCCAGGGATGATAAAGGAAAGGCATTAGGAAACCACAGCAGCCACTGTCAGAACTACCTGTGATCTCACAGACACGATTTCTCTGCATGTGGAGGCACAATAGGAACACCGAGAGGATCTCCTCAGCCCTTAAGTCCCCTCGGCTGCTCAGGGAGATTCAGGCTCCACCACTGAGCTGTGGCCTCAGCCCAGTCCTGAGAAATGCATAAACAGCAAATGGCCTCTGGGAAGCCCCTGCCAAGTCCTTTTTCCCTCATGTAAATATTTTTTCCTCTTAAGTGTATGTAAGTGTGAAAAACCTCTCCTTAATCTTTTTTTTTTCCTCTCTGGCTGAAGGAAATGCTTGTTCACCCCTGGGTGAGAACTACCCTCATCTTGATACTTTCCAGCTGAAGCAAGAACCACACTGCTGAAAACATTTCTTATCATCCCCAAAGCCATAATGTTCTTCCTGCCTCCCAAGCCCACTGGAATCAGATTAAATGGTGCCTCCCACGATGGTGCCTGTCAGGACACGACACTCCTTAGTGGCTGTTGGATGGAGGTCCCATGGGCTACAGCATGTGGACAGCAAATTGGTGAGGCAGCCTTGAAGATGACTTCAAAAGCAGTGCAAAATACCTCTGGGGCTACAGGGTCCCTGCTCCAAGGGCTGAAAGTCCTATTCTGTTGTATTGGACTCATGGCTGGAAATGCAGGACAGTTTTTCCTGAGAAAAACTAGAGCCCGAGATAAGTTTCTTGCTGCCTGTCCCCAAAAGCAAATGGCTCAGAGGTAGATATGCTGATTTTCCGATACACTCTTGGTAGAGAAAGGAAGTGTGTCTGCACATGGTAAAGATTGTGTGAGCCCCAGAATATCTCTGTTCAGGGCAGCAGGCTGGGGGGAGCTGGGTCAGTACCTGTTCACTGGAGAATCTGTTCTCACTGTTCAGGTATTTTCTCACTCTCCATTGACCTCACCTGACAGTCCTGCTTGGGAATGAGTGGGATCAGGCATAGGCTGTCCCCATTTCTTTCCAGTTCCTTGTTAGGGCCACAGCTCAGGTCTGTATCTCATGAGAATAAGATGCTGTTGCTGCTCGTGGTTTCTGAGAGGAAGTGTAATCATAACTTTGGTCAGCAAGAGAATGATGCTGAGATATATCTGTATCAGCCTTGACTGATGGTGATGCTGTAACCTGTAACCTCCCTGTAACCCAAATACTACTGTGATACTCTGCCTTGACACGAGTCTGGCTGAGCATGGGACCTTGTTTACACGAGTCAAGCTGAACAGCTCTAGTGCAGAGCTGCTGGGTGTGAAGAAGAATGACAGAATATTCTGGGTTGGAAGGGACCCACAAGAATCACCGAGTCCAACTCTTAAGGGAATGGCCCATATGGGGATCAAACCCATGGAAGGGATGCACCAGCAGCTTTGTAGACAAAATCACTTTGGCACAGCAGCTGAGGCAAAGGGGAGCTGTAGAGGGGTGACCCGTGGGAGGATAAAGGGAGAGCAGAACCACAGAAAGACATTTTGTGACTCAGAACAAGAAGGCCATTCCTCAGTAACTGCATAGCATGTTTTGTACAGCTCATTTAAAGCTGACTATGTCAGCTTTAATGCCCTGTCCCTCCGGGGCTCCCTGCTGCAGAGAAAGACCCTTCTTAAAAGGGGATCCTCGGGGTACCTATTTATAGCATGTAAAAACTGCTCCAAGAGAGTCATCCAGCCTTGAATGAACACCTCCCCGTCCCCAGCAGCAGAGCGATGTACAGGCTGTTCTCCTGCAGTCCCAGCCCCTCCCTCTGACATTTACTATCAGACTGTAAGGGACAGTTGCCGGCATCTCTCCCTGGTGCTGGAGGTGATGACACATTGGCTGCTGCCACGTTGGGCTGGATGAGGCAGGAGGAGGCAGGGAGAGGGTGCTCCTGCTGGGCTGCCGCTTCCTTGGAAGTGATGGGAGGCGAGCAGTGCATGCTATTCCCAGAAAGGAAAGGTCAGGGTGCAGAGCTGTGTGTGATAAGCCTCCAAGGCAGAGCCAGTGGCAGCAGGAGGGGCCTGGGGGTGAAGTTGTGGTTTCTAGGCATGACTTGTAGATGTTGGCCAGGAGAGACAGAAATTAATTGGGGTGTAGGGAAAGGATTGTTGGTTTGAAGTGAAGCATGGGGCACTGCAGAATTGCTGGCCTGGGGCATGATGAGTGATCCCTACCAGTCTGCAAAACCTCCCTGCATCTTAGAGAGACCCAGGATGGGGTGCTGGCATTGCATTTGCTTGGGTTTGACCTCAGGCTGGGCTGGCCCCAACCCTCCATGCCAGGGGCAAACCACCACTGAACACCGTGCTTGGACTCACTTCTCTGGTTGCAGAGTAGGATTTCAGTTTGCTACAGTTACAGGACCCAGCTTTGGGGATTTTCCTTTCTGATACGATTTTCAAAGCCAAAGGCTTGTAGCAAAGTCAGAGTGAATTCACAGATGTTTTCTTTCTCTGCCTAAGAATCCTCCTTAACACTCAAAACTCAGGAGGGAAAAGATAATGATAAAACTGGACAGGGCCAACTCTTTTAGCATAGGCTTGAACAACTGCAGCTTACTGATGGCCTGTGTCTAAGAAGGCTCCTATCAGCTCTGCCATTAAAGTCATAAATACATCAAACACTAGTGATGAAAGGAGAAGGACTCTAAGGAAATGATTGAAGGGGTAGATGGAGGCAACCAAATAAGAGCGGATATATGCCCAAGAAGAGTGTAAAAAGATGAAACAATTGGAGATGAAAAATTGGTCCTAAGAGGGACAATGAGTCAAGCATCAGCAGGATACTCAAGTTGGAAAGCAAGAGGCTGGATCCCGTGGAAAAGGAGGGAGAAGGTACAAATAGGCTAGAAAATGCCATGAGAGCAGGATCTGCATTTCAGTGCAGGCAGCCCCAGTGGTGCCTCTTCCCTCCTACATTAGTATTTCCCTTGTCTGCTCTCAGGCAGTGTGAGTTTGATGTAGCAGATGTGGAGGGGGAATGTGGCAGGACACAGGGAGAGTGGGCAGGGCAGTCTCTCGGTGACACAGAATTGCTGGGGACCTGTGGGTGAGCAGGGATGGCCCTTAGAGAGGCAATGGAGGCACAATTTGTTCCCAGAGTCAGAAAGGCTGTCCAAGACAAGTGGCCAGCCTAAATTACACTCCCAGAGCAAGGAAGGTGAATGTTGTCTTATTTTTAATGATGGTTTCCTCTGGCTTGTGCCATGTGACCTCCTGCAGTAGGGTTCCAGTTTTGGGAAAAACAGGGAAAAAGCAACTCCAACCAAATGAAAACATTCTGCTTTTACCTTTAAATGTCATTAAATATGGTGATTCCTGCAGTGGGAGCAGAGCAGGAGCTGGGATGTCCCTGGTGCTGAGCTCTTCACTCCAACATCACCCACAGGATCAGACTGTCCTATGCCTTAGTTTTGGATGGAGATGTCCCTTCTCTGTACTGATATTACAGCCTTGATTCCAATATTTCTCGCTCCTGTCTCCCCTTCCAGTCAGTGTAAATGCAATGACAGTAGTGAGGTGGCCTAAAGCTGTTGTGGGGGTGTGTGATGAAGAAAGAGGGAGATGACTGTATAAGCCAAATAGCTGCAGATAAATTTGGGACCTCACTGTTATTTTTACTGCAACTGGAGTGGGGCTGGGGCAGTTGCCAGCAAAGCACCTTGGCTGGGAAATGATGGAGGGAAGAAGAAGGGTTTCACTGGGCAGGCTGGGGGGGCTGGTGAGGGCTGTGCCACACCAGCACACAGGGCAATTAGAGGTTCCCAGCACACTCCTGTGGAGTCAGGAAAACAAACATGACATTTATTAAAGACAGAGCTCCTATGAATAGGACAAAATGCTTGTGAGTATCCCCCAAAGTGTCACAGATCAAATGGCCAAGCAGAATATTTGCCAAATTTATTGTTTCTTAAGTAAAAGCCACAGCTGGGGAGAGAAGTGTCAAGATATAGAAACTGAGACAGACATGCTTGCATAGTGCCTGCTTGTTCTCTGGCTGGCATTAGCTGGGGTTCTTAACTTCCGATGCCCATTAGGGCTGAAAGAATTAGGAGGTGGCTTAAAAAGCCATTTTTAAATATGTTTTCTATTAGGAGCCTTCACATGTAGATAGAGGTGCCCAGAGAAAACCAGTGGTGGACATCAGATGAAAAAAGCCTGGTATCCATTTCCAAAAATATGCTGTCTATCTTAATATACCACCTTTATTTTCCTTATCCCCTTCTGGAGCTGGGGTATTTGAGTCATACAACCTGGTTTTCTTCTGGAGCATCTTCTTCCTTCTCTTCCTTGCAGAAGCCACAAAGACAAGCCAGTGCTTTTGGAATATCCCCTGCCAATCTTTGGCACAGGACAAGATTATATAAAGCAATAATTCATGGTTTCCCCTGAGCCCCCCCAGGTTCCTTTCCTTTGTGTAGAGGGTGATCGCCTCTGGAATAAGCAGCAAGCTCTCTTCCTTCTCAGAGGCCGCTCTGCTGCCTGCCAAGGCACAACCTGGAGGGTGTGGAGCAGGCGTTCCTGTCATTCTTCAGGCATGAATGCCTTTGCAGTGAGTGTCTGACAGGTATGGAGACAAATCAGGACAGCTGTCCCCCTGGAGAGGCGATGGCCTTGGTGATAAACAGGTGTGAGTGGGGAATCACTGAATCAAAGAATCATTTAAGTTGGAAAAGACGTCTAAGATCATCGAGTCCAACTAATCACCACTTTGTCAACTAGAAAAGTTGAAGGGGAGATGGGATTTTCCCAGGAGAAGAGCCATGGGAAGAGGTTGGGTACTTGGTGACACCAGGGATGCTGTTTGGGCTTTGGCATCAGCATTGCTCCCAGAAGTTTTTGCTGCTCTTAGTTTGCTCTTTATTTATAATCTTGGGGTGTCTCCACGATGTGGGCCACACCAGCCAGCAGCTGTGGTTTGTTTGGAAGGGACAGGTCAGCATAGCTCACCTCTCCTGATACGTCCATCGTGCACACTTGCCCCATGGTGAACGGGGCTGTGGGGCTGTGGCCAAGCTATTTCCAGTGCCTGTGGGAATATGAGTGCCTGGTATGTGTCTGGTGTCAGCGCTGCTAAGGCTGAGGTGGTTTTGCCATGAGCAGCCCCAGAGGATGTGCAGAGTGACCTGCAGCTGCACTGTACCCCAATAAAAGCAGGGAGGTGAGAAGCCCACAGGATGGGGACCTGGGCAGGACCCTGGCTGTATTAGGGATGTAAAACTATCCATGGTCCAAATCTGGACAGGAGTTGTCTTGCTGTGAAAGGTGCCTTTACAGCAACATGGAGATACCCCTAGTCTCCAGTGTTCATAGCCATCCCTGAAAAGCAGCAGTCTGTATCTGTACTCACTGGGTAGAGATTGTGCTGTTACGGAAACACAGGGGACTTGGTACAGCTGAAATGTTCACTCAGACTTTGTATGTAATTCCTGGAGACCTCAATCCTCTCTGAAGCACAAAGGCTTTATTATGAGGTACTTGTTGAGTCACAGGAAGAAAGAAATATAGTGTGAAGATATCATCCTGTTCTGCAGTGACAAACATCTACGAGGCAGGGCCCAGATTAGAAATGGAGCACGCTGAGTCTGCGCTACGCTGAGGTGACTCATCTCACATCTCGGTGCCGCCTGTGACATGGAGCCTGCCAGGCACATGGTGCATACTGTGTCCAGGAATTTGGAGAGAAGATGCTTCACAACTACCAGATATTGTCCTCTCTTGGCTTCCGTGGCAGGAATCTGAACTCAGCCTGATGCAGATTCACCTAACAATGAAACCCTTTTATTACTTTGCCAGAGCTGTGAGGATGTCTGTAAGATAACTGTAATTCAGCCTCACCACAGAGAAGATGAGACACTAGGGCTAGACCCCTGAAGGATAAGATGCAACCCTTTGCACCAAGAGGACAACCTTACCTAGTGGTAGTAAAAAGCAATTTTTTGTTATATTTGTTAGCCTTGAGTAATCCTGACAAATCTAAAAGTGACTGCATCCCTGCAAGCTTCCCCTTTTCTTTAACCTTAAGTACCTGTTAATTTCCTTTCCTTCAGCTGCTGATAAAAAATGTTGAGTTTGAAGAACTTTCTTCCTTCCCCTTCCCATCTTGTGTGATTCATCCAGAGATGCCTCATTTCTTGGTGGAGTGATACGAGAAGCCAAGCTAAGGAGGCAATTCCATCACGAATATCAGTGCAAATTGGGCCAGAGAAGTCGCAGGATGATAATGGTACTTTTATGTATATGTGCCTAATTATAGCAACAGCAGAGCCAGGTCCACGCTGTGGCTTTGCATGAGGAAATCCCCTGTGGTTTCAGCCAGGAGTTCCAATTACTGTTTGTTAAAATTACTAAGAGAAAACAGATCTGTTAGCTCGTGCATTTCTGAAAGATTTCTCTGCTGCAGTGCAAACGTAGGCATGGTTATATCCTGCTCAGAAGTTGCCTGAAAGATTTTCAGACTGTTTTTGCTCTTTGCAGAATTATGAGGTGCCCACCCTTTCCCTGGATAGAAGAGTCTCACCATCTCCTACATCCCTGTTTTGCCCCAAGGCTCACAGTTGCTCTATTCTGATCACTCCTCCTGAGCTTGCACGCTGGGGCTTTGCCCACACTGCTCATCCTGTGTCTGTGCCGCGTTTCTCACCACAGGCATCCTCACCCCCATCCCCGGCTTGGTCAAAGGATGGCCATGGAAATAACAAGCACTTTGTTGTTAATAATAGAGACCACTTAGAGATGAGCTGCTGAGTGATTAAAGGGCTGCTGGACTGGTTTTTGAGGCGAGAATAATGGAGCTGAATATATGTATGCATTCCACCCGCTCCGCCTTTCATCTTCCTTACATGGAAATTGTTAATATTTGACTTCCAGTAATTTATGAAAAGTTCAGTTATAATTTCCACACCCCTCTGGATGGATTTCTGTATCACAGAAACCACTCTTTCATTGCACATCATGGGTTCTTTATTGGCCATTTTAGCTGGCAGCTGGAAACTTCTGTGATCCTGACCCCTACTCTGTCCTCCTGTCATCGCAGTGAGGCCTTGTATGACAGGGCCAAATGTGGAGGAATCAGACAATGTCCCATAGCTGCTGGTCACTCTCTGTAAGAAGTTGAAGTCTTTCAGATTTTTCAGTGCTGTCTTAACAATACAACTGATTTAAAATGTAATACACCTGAAAACCTTCCATATCAAACCATCAGAGGGCTGCAGATGAGCTATTTGAACCCCTCATGAATACCAGGGCTCTCATTCCTAGAGAAGTCTTGGGACCACCTATTTTTAAACGGGGTGTAAGGTTGCAGCTGGGCTTCCTGGTTCGATCAGGATGTTGTTAGGTAAGTTTGGATCTTCCTAAACAGGAGGGAAATTCCAGTAAATAAATGACTGAAATGAAAACCTTGTGTCCCTTTAACATTCTACCTCTGCCATTTCTGCAAGTTCCTGGGCTTTTCTTTCTGCAGGGGTTGTCTCACTTCGAGCCCAGAGTGGGTCAGGAGGACAGGGTTTGCTGTTGTGTTGTGTGCAACTGAGATTTGCTCTGGAAAGGGTGGGTAAAGTGATTCCAGCCTCCTTGGCTGAAAACTCAGCTGAAGACAGAAGTAGCTGCTGCTGACAGAGGGCAAGGGCAGGGACAGTGGAGGAAGGGATGCATCCATCAAGTGCAGCAGGTCACTGTGACTGAAACCATGAGATCATCAAGTTGAGCTCCACCCCGCAGGGAAATCTTTTTATACCTCCATGGCAGATGCCAACCATTTGCTCACTTGTTGAAGAAGGTGCTTGCCAGAGAGCGAAGCAGAAAAGCCCCTGAGGGCTGAGCTGCCTGTGGTGCAGTCACCAGCTTGAAGCTGGGCTCTGGGAAAATGGGTTGTGTTTACCCAGGTGTGATGCCTGCTCCACCCATGGATTCCTGGCCCTGCCTTCACGCTGTGCCCTGCTGTGTTGTGTCTGCCAGTGATACCATCAGCATTGCTGCGTGCCAGCCCCTGCTCGGGCGGCTTCACTTCACTTTGATGAAGGGAAACAAAGCATAGTGTGAACTCGGCCGTGGTGAGGCTGAGTGTTTTCCACACAGGTTTGGCCCTGTAAACCCTGGGAGTATTTGTCAGCTTTGGCACAAACCACTGTTCCTCACCCTTTGATGTGGGTGAGCAGGATGAGGGAAAAAGAATTGGACTTACTCTCAGCAGCTACTCCTGAGTAAAGAATTACCCAAGGCAATTTTGGAAATGAGACTTAAGCTCCTGAGCTGCTTTTGAAACTGTTAGTGGAGATGTGTTGCACAAGGACAGCTAGGGCTCTGTCTCTCTCCCTGCCCCTTGCAATTATGCATTGTTAATATAGTTGTCACTGACTTAATGGGATGATGGATCCATGGGACTCCTCAAGAGCAGTGTCCTCCAAACATACATGGATATAACCATAAGTGCACTTAGACTCTCCTTCAGGTTGTTTGTGTGACTCCAGCATACGCAGTGTGAAATGAATGTGTTTTCTATTCGGTTATTTCTGTGTGACGTGAAAAATAGGTTCATTTTTAATAAATGAAGTACTGTAAGGAGGGGTGGGAAGGAGTGCTTATAGACACTCCACACTGAAGCCATGTATGTAGGCAGAGAATGTCTGAGGGGCATAATACGTTGCTTGGTCTTCAAAAGATTTTCCTCCTGTCCTTAGATGGGAGACAGCATCATGGGGGGGCACACCATGTCAGGTCTGACCTCAGTGCTGTGCCCTGCAGCCCTGCATGGCTCTGCCACATTCACAACCTTTTCTGATGTCTTATTGCATCTGTCTGTTTGAGAGAAGGCTACTGGCATTGCAGCTCAGGATTCCCCAGGCTCTCTTTAGTCTTAGGAAGCAGAGGTGAGAAACTGCTGCTGTGGAAAAGACAGGCTGAGTGCCCCCATAATGGGGGGCAGCTGCTTTATGTTATGCTATATACAGGTAAGGGCTGTGTGCAGGGGTGTTCACAGAATCATAGAATATTGGAACGGACCTTAAACATCATCTAGTCCCAACCCCCATGCCATGATGCCAGCTAAGAAAGGGTTCATGCCACACCCACCTCCCCAGTGCCACATGTGTCCTGCAGGACAGTCACTGTGCAGCCTGGCTATGGAGAAAGGGCTGTCACAGGGATGGCCATGCTGCTTATACTGCTTTTGTGTCATTTCTGTAACTACTCAGAGTCGTTGCTGCCACTGCAGGGGAAGGACTCGCAGTCTCCAGATGGTTCCTTTGTGCTGAATCACTTAAGCAACTGCCTTTCCCCAAGAACTAGCAAACTGTATGGGCTCCCGAAGTCTGTCTTAAGAAAACTTCAAAAACCTGTGGTTTTTCTTTCTTCTCTCCTTTTCCTTTGCTTCCCTTGTTCTCTGCCTGCTCTCTTCTGAGCCGTTAATGTTTGTGGCAGTGACAAGTTTTTGAGCTTCCCTCAACTATCCCAAGGGGCACCAGCTTATCTCTTACTTCCCAGTGGCAGCAGCAATACCTTAACAGGTCAAACATTGTCAGAATTTAAGGCTCTAAAAAAGAAACCCTGACCTTTATGAGCCTTAACCCCTCCTGAGAAGAGAGAGCACTTCTTACCCTGCTGGAGCGTTAACATTTCACCAGTTTCTCTTTCTCCTTCAATTCCCGTTCACCAAACCAACTTCCCTTTCACCCCAACCACCTGCTGCAGTCTGGCTGAAAGGCACCTGAGGCCCTGAACAAACCAGTCTGTCCAGGGCAGCCCCTGAGATATTTCACCTCTCTGGGCACAGATCTCTGCAGCAGCAGGATGGTAGTGGAACAGAAACTGGTGGTTTCCTCCTTCCTTCCCAAGCTGTGATGCTTAAAAAACATCACCAAAGTTACATTTGGGAACAGCTGCTTTTGAGCTGTCCCACGGCCTGGATTGTCCCATCAAATATGAAACTGCAACAGAGTGACTGGAAATCGCAAGAACTCAATTTCTCCCATAATCACCCCTCATGGGCAGCTGCTGCCCTGTCCCTTGTCCTCTTTGCCACATCTCAAGAAGTCAAGCAGGTTGATAATGCACAGTTTTGGAGAGTAAGTTCTTCTAAGGGTAAGAAAGGAATTTATTAGAATAAAGATTTTTTTTTTTTATTGTGGGTAAAATGGCATCTGAGATGTCTCTGAGTCTAAATTAGTATCCATATTGCCTCATTAGACTCGTTAGTCATAAACAGCCCCAGTGTTAGCTCACACGTTCATCAGGAGATGTCAGAGCTGTGCAGAGTTGGCTGAGGACTGGAGATTTGGAAACCAGACTTATGTCACTAGTGGTGCTGGCTCGCTAATTGCCCTGGATCAGATCCTATCCTAACCCCTTATCTGCTCGGTGGGAGAGACAATGCTTCTTGTCCAACTGCTTCGAGATCAGCAGATGAAACTCACCATTTTGAAAATGGGGGAAATACTTTTGTGTTGATGTAAACAGGCAAATGCCTTTCCTTCCTCCTTCCTCCAAGCCACCAGTGGGACCACGCTCCAACACCAGCCACCAGCCACACACCACAGTGGTGGGGCTGCAGGCAGGGGAACCTCCTTCCTTCTCAGGGAGGGTCACAGGAGCCATTTCCTCTGTCTGGCCTCGCTTCAGATCCTTTCTGGCACCACGTGGGGCCAGCGCTGATGCACGTCACACTCTGGCTTTAATAGAGGAAGGAGGAGAGCGGTGCAGAGACGGGCTGGGCAGCAGAAGTGTCTGAGGTGGATGGACACAAACCATACGTGTCCTTCCCTGGAGAGGCTCCGTTCCTTTCCAGCAAGAAAGGAAAACCCAGCAGTCACCAGCTCTGGGTGTGTGGAGCAGGCTGTGGTGGCTCAGCAGGGCACAGCAATTAGTGACTGTGGTGGAATTGGGTTGTTCAGCCTCCCTGGGCTCTGTGTGGGGTTCTTAGGCTGCCTGAGGATAAGGGACTCAGTCACAAGCCATTTCCCACACCCAGTGCAGTTGCACTGGTGCCCTCGGGATCAGAGAGCATCCGCACTGGAGCCTTGCATGGGAACGTTGCCTGTGAGGAGAGGCAGCCACAGAGCTGCATGTGAGAGGCGGAGTGAGGGCGTTCTCTGCACTCTTGCTGCCTCTTCCTCCCAGAGATAGTCTCGAGGGAACCACAGCAGCATTACAAAAGCTCACAGCAAAGCACAAACAGGGATGTTAAGTCTCTGTTTTTCCAAAGAGAGGGATGGCAGTGCTCTGTTTCTCCTGGCCTGAATTCCACCCGTGTCCCTGCCCCTTGTTCAAGGCTGACAACCATGCTGGAAGTGCCCAGTTCAGTAGGTAGAATCTGGGTTAGAACAGTGTGGGGAGCTGTGACTGTCAGTTATGGGTGTATGAATGTAGAAAATGCACCACATTCCTCTAAAAAGAGATTCTATGCTCTGATCAGCCACGGGACAGCTGGTTTGGATGCATGCTGGTGAACTGAAAGCAGAGATCTGGATTCTCCAGATTTCTTCCCCATTCCCTTATTTCCAGCTGACTCACTGGTTTTGTGTTGGATCTCTGACTCTGGCTCAGTCCCTCTTTACTAGCAATGATATGCTGGGCATGAGAAAACCTCATTCTTCCCACTTTATTCAGTAAAAAGGAGGCATTTATGGGGAAAAGAAGTAGATTTGCTTTTGCTTGTTACCTGTGGGAACCCTGCACCAGTAGAGCATGTACATAGTCCATGTGATGGGACATATAGCTTTGAGGGACTCTGTGATGGCTTCGTGATGGCTTCTGTTAAGCCTTGACAGTTTTACTTCTAATTTTCTGTATCTGCTCTTTTAAATCAGACCTTTAAGAACAATTTCTCACTGGAGGATTGTGGTGGCTGCTGCCAACTCATGGATTCACTCAATTGAGCTGAGAGGGATCTTCTCATGTAGGCATCTCCCCATGCCACAGGATATCCCTGCTTTTCGTGGTAGGAAACAAAACCCTGTCTGAGCTCACGGTGTGTTACCAGACAGCTGTCCTGTGACATTATTGGCCTTTCCAAAATAAAAAATCCTTTAGCATTTTCCCCTGAGTCCAAGTTATTTTGCATAAAAAAATTAAGCAGATGACCTAAAATCAATTTACAAGTTTTACAATAAATCCTTGGAGCAGTTGTAGGAAATCAGAGTTCAGACTTGAATTCCACATGTGATGACGCTAAAACTGGGGAAGGATTTTCATTGCTTGAAGCCAAATGTCCACAAATATTTCTTTCTTAAAATGTGGGAGCTTTTTCGTGTGAATCCCCTCCAGGCATTCACAGGCACCTGCTGATATTCCAATACTGTCTGATCCCTGGCCCTTCTTCATCCGGAGGACCACTGTTTGCTATTTTCATATGAGGATTTGCATCTAAAAGCAGGGAGGAGAAGGTACCTGGGAATAATCTCTGTCATAGTGACCCTTAAATTTGCTTCAAAGTAACTGTCTTCCATTAAGGCTTCAGAAAATATCTTCCCTTCCTACAGTCCTCCCACTTGCCCATAGTTGCTACATTTGAGTGAATTCTATCAACTCCAAAGAGCTGAGTGTGTAATAGCAGCACATGACCTCATGCATTGCACTATTGAGAGGAAAACACAGCGAGGAAAATCACTATTCACCAAAAAACCCCAAACATAAAACCCCAGAAAAGCATTGCACAAGTCTCCCAATACTCCAACAGTCAAGAGCTCCTGCTGGAGACTTCAGGCTTTTAGTTTTAATAGTTTCAAAGAGAGCTGTTGCTCTGTTGGGTTCAATCTGTTCAATGATTGAAAAAACCCCAAAGCAAACAATGTCCTTCCCACTTGCCCAAAATTCAACAAAATAAACAAACAATCTCTTTAGAAAAGCTGGGGTAAGCAAACGACAGAGAAATAGGGTAACACAGCCTGTTGCTTTGCAGCTGTTCACATTCTGGCTGCTTTCCAGAGTTACTTTGGTGAGCCTCTGCCAGGAAAAAAAAATAAGTCCTTCAAACCTAGAATTTGATGAGGACGTTATTTCTTAGTGAAGATCCAGGTTTGGGATTTAGCAGTGGAACCGCCATCTGCACCAGTGTAGGAGCCAGTGATCTTCATCAAGAGCCTGGCAGACTTGAGGGATACCCTAGTGTTGGGAGATGTGTGTTCTTTGAGTGGTGATAAAGGACACAGAGAACTTAGGTCTTCAGATGGGTTTGATACCACATCCAACAAGTGGAGATGTTGAGTTAATTTAGTGCTTGGCTGGTGGGGAGCAAACTGGACAGGTGCTAAGAACTGACACTAACTGGAAAGTTGTGTCCAAGTTTGGCTTTGTGGCACTGGCTGCTGGATCCGCATCCCATAGGAAAGCTTATGGGGAAGGAGTACAAAATAAGTACAAACTGGTGCAGGGGAGAATGGCAGGGAAGAAATGCTACCCCTGACCTGATGGATTAGATTATAAAGTGTCCAGAGGCACTTCCAGGCATTCCTGAGGCTGTGACCTAGGAATCATGGATGAACTCTGTGGAGGAAAGATGCTGTGTCAGAGCCCTGTAATATAACAAGGGCCATCACTCTATGTCATTTGGAACATCACATCATATCACAGAGACAAGTACAGAGATGTTCTAAAAAACAGGTTTGGGTTCCAGCAAACTGAAAGGGATGAGATGGAACTTTTTTCCTCTCCTAAGTAAATGCGATCATAAAGAAGATTAAGTCTGGGATTGGTACACTCTGGGGTTCCTTGTGCCCTTATGTTACGCCTTGGCTTCTTATCATGCATTAACAGGTTCTTCTTTTACCTTGATCTGTGAAGAAGCAACTGATGCTTCATTTCCTGTTGCTGTGCCCTAGTATTATTTTCACACCCTGCACTTTTAACATATGCTGTTTAAAGGTTATAGGAGGAATTGTTGGCAAATGGTAGATGACAGGTTGCTGAAACATGATAAAATAGCAAGACTTTCCAAGGAGAGATTAAAGAGACAGGAAAAGAAAGAGGGGAGAGTCTGTAGACAATCTGTGCCAGTCTTGACTAGGTTGTGAGACCTGTTTAGATGCAGAGACTGTGCATTGCAAGGCTGATAGACTGTTCTGTTCTCTAGAGTACTGGAGGGCTACAGCGTGAAATTCTGTCTTCCTCCACCTCACTCCACCCTGAATCTGATGGATGCTTAGGGAAGAGCTGCTCAGCTGCCTTGCAGACACCTGCATTGGTCTGAGTACTGGGCTCCATTGCTCTGGATATCCAGCTCTCATGGAGATTTCCACAGTGTACATGTGTCAAATGGAGTGAAAAAAAATCTAGGTTTTATGGAATCATAGAATAACAGAATGGTACTGGCTGGAACAGACCTTAAAGATCATCTCATTCCAACCCCCTTCCATAGGCAGGGACACCTTCCACTAGACCAAGTTGCTCCAAGCCTCATCCAACCTGGCCTTGAACACTTCCAGGAATGGGGCAGCCACAGCTTCTCTGGGCAACCTGTGTTGGTGCCTCCCCACCCTCACGGTAAAGAATTTCTTCCTAATATCTAATCTAAACCTACTGTCTTTCAGTTTGACTTCACTCTCCTTTCTCCTATCACTAAAGTTCCTGATTTGCAAAACCACTTAGCAAAGCACTAAGACAATCTACTGCTAATCTACAGCCTAGGGCCAGGGTGGGAATTTTTTTCCTCTTCATCCTTTCCTTGACCCCTTGGGAAATGCCCCATGGGAGGCATTTCAAACTCCCACTGTGACTATGTGGGCACTAATCCATTCCCATTGACTGAAAAGGTCATTTTTACTTTCTCATCGGATCTTCACCCTTCAGAGTGGCTGTCCTTGAGCCTGGGATGTCTGGTGAGTAATGACCAAAAACAATTTCATCATCAGGCTTCCACCTCTTCTAAGGCTGTAATGAAACAAAAGAAGGGAATGTAAATTTGTGATATCCAGCTGGGTAAGTAGTTAACAAGATGGAAGCATGTGTCCTGACCCTGTGAGATGTGGGTGGTCCATCCATCTCGTCGTGCTTCCTCGGTGAGCAAATCTGAGATTCCCACAGGTGAACAGGCACAGGTCAAGAACAGAGGCTGCAAGGTTTCCTCAGCCAACTTCTGTTTTGAATATTATGTTTTCACTTGTGAACCCTGAGGAGTTCAGATCTCAAGGCAGAGGAAATGTTGGAAGAGGTCAAGCGAGCCGTGCTCTCTCCGTGTCACTTGGAGCAGCAAACAGCCTGCATTCCACGGCAACATCTGATTTTCTGCTTTTACAAGGCAGATGTTTAGGAGAAGTGATCTGCTGTTTATTTTAATTGCCATCTTCCAAACCTCTTTCCTACGTGCGTGCACACATTCGGAGACCATAAATAAGGATTCTTCAGATTATGCCGCTATTTGGGTAGCTGGCCCTGTCTTCCATCAGTGCCTGGACAGGGCTGTGTGCTGCAAACCCTGTTCCCCCTGCACATCAGTTTTACTGTGGCATAAATTAATTAGGTCTAAATCCTTTCTCAATGACACGAGCATAAATCTGAAATTGCTCCACTGACGTCAGCTGATGGCAGTGTAAAGGAGAGTTAGACTCCTGGACTTCAGAATGTTGCTGATTTACACCAGGACAAGAGCAAAAATACTTGGGCTCAGCGTGTTCTAGCACTGTGGTACTCAACAGCAGGCCAGGATTTGCTCTGGGATACAGTGATGATGACAGAGATCAGTTCCATGGATTTTGCTGACATTAAGTTGACAGAAATGAGTTGTAACTTCACCACAGTTTGGGCCTTAAAGAGTTCCATGTAGTAGGTCATTAATGAAAAGAAAGGATAAAGCAATGCTCCTGTGTAAAGTGATTAGTCCCACTGCCTGACGCTATTACAGGGGTGTCACACAGGGATGAATCCAATCATTTGTCTTGTGTTGTGATGATGATGGAGAGCAAGGCAGCAGTACTCTCATATCTTGATGAAAACCAGGCAGAAGTTCATAGAGGAACTGCTGATCCTGCTGAAGGGTGAGGGGCATGTGTGTGGAGGAACTGCCCTTGCAACTGGTGCCAAGAGCTAGTCTGTAGGGTTGGGAATGCTGGCTGCACTTTTCTCCTCCAAGAGGACACAAACAGTTGTTGTAGGCATCCTGTGCTGGCAACATTCAGGGTGTTAATCCTTGTTCACTTGTTTCTCTAGATTTTCCTGGTTTATTTCTAAATGGTTAGAAGTGAAAGTCTATAAAAGAGGTGCTGGTCCCTCCCTCTGCAGTGGCTTCACCCTGCAGACTGTGGGTTTAAGCAGAAGGAGATGAGAAGTAGATATTTCTTCTTGAAGCTGTAGGGTTTCCCAAAGAACCTTGCTGCTTAAGGAGACTTTGGCAAAGAGTGCCTGGATTTCTGGTGGCTCCTCTACAGAAGTTAGAGAGCCCAGTGGTCACCTCAGAGTCCACCAGCCCTCCTCCATGAATGTCACTGGAGACAAGCTGATTTACACCCCTCTTCTGTTGGCATCTGGCCAATCTCTTAATTGTTCATAAGTGACTTTTTTAATAGCATGTGTTTGCTTTCAGTGGCTTTGTTTGCCCACAGTGAAGTGCAGTCATGTGTGGCGTAGCTGCTTTAAAGCAGCAGATCTAAACGAGGTCCATATGAACCACCAGGTAACCTGGGGCTGCCACCCAGCAGGACACGGGTTTCAGGAGCCCAGCCTGGTTCTGTGACCCCACTGACAGCTTGTCCCACACTCAGAAGGTGGCCCTGTGGAGACGGAGTGAGTTAACAGAGCACAGCCCCAGTTTTCCCACCCATTTTTTCTCACTAGTAGTGAACGACTTGACCGATGCCTTCACTGGTAGGGAGTGGTGGAGTTTGCCAGTAGTGAAACAAAACTGTGATTATTGTGATGGAAACCAGAGCTTGAATGTGAAGCCCATCCAATGGGGCAACAGGAAGAGGACACTGGACTTCTGTCTCCTATCAAACTGTGTGTGCCTTGGATTTGGAACACCAGACAGTCACTATTATAATAACCTTGTCATGAGATATCAAGAAACATTGACTTCCCGGGAAGAACTAAGCCAGGCTCTGGGGAACTGGCCTGTGAAGGATGGAGTTTCTTAGCAGCACCACTCTAAAGAGCAAAACTCTTTCCAATTATGACAGGCAGCAATTAAACAATGGTAGCTGAGGGATGCAGAGTAGGAAACATAATCTTGCTGTGCTTTGTGGTTTTATTTCCTGAATGCAAACATGAAATTATTTTAGAGTATTCCCTCTTCCTTATTATTTGAACTCTACAAGTGGCTTTGCCCTGGGACCTCACAACATGGTTCCAGTTTCCTTGCAAGCTTACAAGCTCCATCTGTAGGATTGTCAAAGAAGAGCTCTCTGGCTTCAAGCTGATGAAAAAGGGCAGAGAAGCTCCACTCAGAGTTTCCAGATTTGTTCTGGAAAAACTCCAGCATGCTTAGCATGCCACACTGCAGAAAGACTGATTTCATCATCTCTCCTTCATATCTGAGGAGAGCTTTCCACCCTGGTTAAACTGCTAGTCCTTGGTCCTGTGCTGCATGACTGTGGGGCTGTTGCCTCCAGAAATTGCTGAAATTGTGGAGCTGGTATTATTTCACACAGGAAATCTCAGCAATTTTCTAAATAGATCATGAGCTGAAAGACTTCTGGGTAACAGTTCTCATAAAGAGTTGTAGTGACAGCACAAGGTGGAGTGGCTTCAAACTGTAAGAGTGGGGTTAGTTGGGATATTAGGAAGAAATTCTTTCCTGTGAGGGTGGTGAGGCACCAACACAGGTTGCCCAGAGAAGCTGTGGCTGCCCCATCCCTGAAAGTGTTCAAGGCCATGTTGGACAGGGCTTGGAGCAACCTGGTCTAGTGGGAAGTGTCCCTGCCCATGGCAGGGGTTGGAACGAGATGATCTTAAAACTTTCCATGTTTCTGTGATACCTTTAGGTTCTGATAGCCCACAGTGCCCCATGTAGAAAACTAAACAGCAGTGATTGACATGTTCAGATCATCTAAATCCAGCTGATTTAGCAAATCAGTTTCTCCTCAATCTGATATTTAATAGTTGTCAGCCCCAGTCCACATTTCCCTGCACAGGCTGCACCTGCAGAGGTAATTGCAGTCCATGGGGGCAGTTTTTAGGAGGAGAAAACACAAAAGGTGAAAGAGTTTTCTTTCTCCTTTTGTGCAGAGTAGAATCCTTGGCAGTAAGGTGAGGTTCAGACTGCAGCTGTGAATGTTTGAAAAAAGTACGGACGGACGGACGGACGGACGGACGGACGGACGGACGGAAGGAAGGAAGGAAGGAAGGAAGGAGGGAAGGAAGGAAGGAAGGAAGGACGGAAGGAGGGGAGGAGGGAGGGACG
>JAWWLV010000030.1:16211901-16253439 GCA_035041135.1 Platyrinchus mystaceus
GAAGGAAGGAAGGAAGGAAGGAAGGAAGGAAGGAAGGAAGGAAGGAAGGAAGGAAGGAAGGAAGGAAGGAAGGATATACTTTGCAGGGCAGATGGAGTGTGAGTAGTCCTTTTAAAGAGATGCTGGCAACTAACACTGTTGCGAATTATCTCTGTCATGTTAGAACTTCATCTTCTATTTGCGCAAGAAATGTAAGTTCATTTTGGATACCCAGAATTCTTCTGAGAGAGGCATTGTGTTCCCAAAGAACAGATATGGTTTTTTTCCTTTGTGTGGATCCGTTCTGGCTTTAAACCTGCTTTCTTCTCACATGCCCAGATGATAATCTTTTACATGTACTTATTAAAAAATATCACTTTCAAAAAATAAAAACACAGGCATATTCTGTACTTGTTCCTTTCTTTTCTTCAAGATTAATTTCCCATTTTCCCATCTCACATGTCTGTCATTTGAGTATCTCCACAACCAAGAAAAAGCCCATTCTTTTCCCTTTTGTAGATTCACTGTTATTAAAAGCAGAATGAAATGTGTTCTCATCTCCTGGGCAGCTGACCTGTTTGTAGAGATGCATCTATTTATCTTTATTGTGAGGGTGATGAGGCCCTGGCACAGGTTGCCCAGAGAAGCTGTGGCTGCCTTATCCCTGAAAAGTGTTTAACCCTAACCTCTTCTGTGCTAAACTAATGGGTTTTTTTCTTTCTCCTCTGTCCCACAGAGATCCCTGGGTGTCCAGGAATGGTCAAGAGCTGAATGGACCAGCCTCTCTTCCTCACCATCCTGAGCTCATGAGGGCTCTGAAGAGATTGAGTGGGAGCATAGCCTTGCTTCCCTGAGCCTGGGGATGCTGTGGGAAGTGATTGCCTTGGCAAATATCTTCATCCTAATCCATAGCCCATCATGCATCACCTGAAGGAGAAGCTGGTGAAAGATAACCAGGGGACCAGGAAAGGCTCTGCTAGCCTTGGAGGACACCACTGGGGGACTGGCACTACGAGAGGGGCTTTGCAGGAGTCACTGCTTGTGGAACCAGCTCTGGAAAGAGGCTGCAGGAGCCCTGGGAACTGAAGAAGGGGAATGTCTAAATCACGATAAAAGGTGCAGAGAGGTTTCCCAGGCACAGCAAGCTTGGAAAGCACTTTCAAAAGGGGAGTACCAGGACCACGTGGTCATCTCCAGTGTCTGATTTGGAAGAAGCACAGCAAGGTCACTGCCTTATGGTCAGGTCAGGAGACCAGCAGGATGCCTGTTCACGTGCTGGTTGGGGATCCAGATGAAAACGGAATCTGTCCAAGACTGAGAGACAAGGAGTGTGGAAGATTGCTTTGACTTATTCTGTGCTTGTTTCTCCTTCTGGTGTCTTCTCTGTCTACCTCTACTTCTCTGTAGGCCTATCTATATACATCATGTGGGGCCCTGACTCTCACAAACAAGCAGAAGGATTGGCGCAGGGCAAATCCTGCCCAGTGCAAGATGCAGTGTGGCCTTTGTTTGCTCCTTGTGCCAACAAATCTGCAACTGTCATGCCTGGACTTCAGACAGGACAAAGGCTTGAACCTGGCAGTCGTTTCACTTGCAAGCAGTCACATTCTAGCTCAACCAGCCACCCTTGGGAGCCAAGTTGTAACACCTGAGCCTCAAAACATCACAGAGCATCTGTCCCTCTCCTACAGCTGTGGGAAGGAGCATATGGGCAGGCTGCACACTCAGCTCCTGCTTCTTGGATTGGGAAAAACTCATTAAGCAGTGAAAGAGACAGACGTGGAGGGAGTGATGGATCTCAGGCAGAAAACAGTAGGAAAAACTGACTCAAAACCATAGGAAGATGTGCACCTTTGACTTGCAGGTGGTGGCCCAGCTGTGGACTGTCATGCCCAGCTGGGCAGCTGCAGATGTCTGGTCACTGAGCTGCTCCCAGAGGCCTGGGCAAAACATGCTGGTACCAAACTGTGCCGGGAGCCCCATCTCAGACCTTCTCTCTTGGGCTTCCAGCTGCAAACCCCTTCCTTCATGTGCAATTGTATTTATTTATTTATTTTCTTGCTGCTTGATGTGAAGCTGCTAAATGAGCCGCCTCCCCACAAACACCTGCAGTCAAGAGAGGATGGAGGGAGGGGGTGTGTGGTGTGTCTGTGCAAGGGGAGTGGGCAGAGGGGCAGGAGAGAGGGACACCTTCTGGGAGCAACCTTCTAGTGGAAGCTGTCCTTGCCCATGGTGGAGAGGTTGGACTAGATGATCTTTAAGGTCCCTTCCAACCCAAACCATTCTGCGATTCTGTGATAAGCCTTGAACGAGATGCTTCATCCCTGAAGGTGTTCAAGGTCAGGTTGGATGGAGCTCTGAACAACCTGGTGTAGCAGAAGGTGCCCATTTTATCATTCAGACATGCCTACAGAGGGAGCATACAAGGCAGGAGGAAAAAGCTGCAGTGAAACCCCAGTCTCCCTGTGGTGAGGGTGCAGTTTTGCTCTGTCAAGAACTAAGGACAAGCTGGGAAAAGCTTTGTTGGGAAGGACAGCAGGACAGCTGCAGCCTGCATAAGCTTGGGAATGTCCCTGTAGCCAAATTTCCTCCATGCAGCTGTGCTTGTGCAGGACATGTCTCTGTGCAAGTTGCTCACCCAGGTTGTGCCCTCCCAGCATTCTCTGACGCAAACTTACAGTGTCTACACTTGCAGGAGGGCATATCCCCAGACAGGCAAGTTCCCACCAGTGTTAACTGAGGTTATTAAACAAGGTATTTACCTGGCAGCTTTTTCTGCTCTAGACATCTGTCACAGACCCATTTGACACAGCCAGTTTGAGATCAGCCTCTCTAGGCAGCACTGTAGCTGTGGTGTAGTGGTTCATGCTCAGCCTTGGCTGTTCCTTCCCTTTTTGCCTAAAAACTGGCACATCAGCAGCATCAACTCATGGTCAGGTATCCCATTTTATGGAGAGCCTGTGTGTCCCAGTGCAGAGGGGAATCATTTCTCTGGGAGAGGGGGGCTCTCTGGTGCCCTGCTATGCTCTCGCAGCTCCCATGTTCAGGAGGGACCAGGCTGCCCTGACATCCCTTGGTGCATCTCCCAGCTGCTCCAGGAAAGCCTGGCTTCTCCCATACCCTTCCCTTCTGAGATGCCCCAGCAAGGCTTTGTCCAAACCTGTGCGGCTGCTGACTGGAAATATTTCCCAACAAAACCTGTTCCTCAGAAGATTCTTGGCTGGTTCTAGTCACTTATTATGTACTGGAAACACTACCCGTGGGATTTGTTTTCAGGTTCGAGACATGCATGGGATCACCGTAGTTCTTTTTCTCACAAATCCCCTGATGTGCAAGAGCAGGCTACAGCAAGTGGAATGGATGTGCTTGCTCTGATCATTTGCCAGCATGGCCCTAAAGCAGTGACTTGCTCATTGCTGATCACTGCCTTGCAGAGTTGTATGAGTTGGAGACAGAAGAGGTGTATTACAAATCCATCTGCCTCTGACCCTTCAGGCTTGTTCCATATATTACATTTACTGGTGATGTGCTGGGTCTATTTTTAAATGCCCTGACACCAGGGTTATTGTGCTGTCCTTTGTGCTCCAAGTCAGGAGCTCCTATTAGTTTTCCACCTGCATTTTCTCTTGAAAACTTCATTCCATTATTCCTAGTGACGCTCTTCAAATACCTGCTGTTCATTATGTTCTACCACTTGACCTGCACTCTTCTTTCCCTTCCAAGAACATCTCTGGCTCCCTGAACGCTGCTGCTCCCTGTCCTTCCTGTGGCTCAGCACAGAATGAGCCTGTTCATTAATTCAGCCGTGCTGAGTTTGTCAGGGTTTCATACCTACCACTGGAGCAGCCAGAGTTCTGGCAATTCCCAGTCTCCCCAGCAGCTGTGGAGCTTCTCTCTCCCTCATTGTGAAGCTTGTGGGGTGCAAGGAAGGGGCAGACACAGAGATGTGTCCAAAAGCCGATCAGTGTTGGCAGTGAGCACTTGTTTCCCAAGATACATGGAAGAAATTCTTCCCTGTGAGGGTGGTGAGGCCCTGGCACAGGTTGCCCAGAGAAGCTGTGGCTGCCCCATCCCTGGAAGTGTTCAAGGCCAGGTTGGATGGAGATCTAAGCAACCTAGTCAAGTGGAAGGTGTCCGTGCCCATGGCAGAGGGTGGAATGAAATGATCTTTAAGGTCCCTTCCAACCCAAACCATTCTATGACTCTATGATCCCATGTGAAGTGATCCCTGTTAGGTACAGTGCACAGCCAAGCCCCCATCTCAACAACAGCTCTCTGCAAGGAGGGAGCCCCACACCCTGGGAGAGAGGGGAGCTTGGCAGGCTCAGTGCACGTGGAGAGCTTGTGTGGGAGCCTGTGTGTGCAGAACTCAGCTGGAGCACCATCGTCATTGTAAGAGCTCTGTTATTCTCACTGAACAAATTGTTCTGACAAATAAAGAATGAAAAGTCCTGCTCTTCCTACTCTTCTTTTTTTCACACTATTCATCAATTGGTGCCAGAGGAAGGGACTGCAACTGGGTAGAGGGAACAGAAAGATGCCAGGGCAGCTCAGGAGGTGCTAGGGCTGACGAGGAGGAGAGGTGGGATGCAGTCAGGATAGCCAGGGGAATTCAAAACACAAAATGCACCAGAGCAGGTGGCAGGGCTTTTCCTTCAAGCTTCCTGGTGCTGTTGGGTGATGGGTTGCCATACCTCCAGGTGTTGTGGGAATGGGCTGTGGGACCAGGATAGGGAGGAGCTGAGCAACAGCAAGGCAGTGGGTGTGGGGCTGCAGGTGCTGTGGGGCTGAGCAGAAGGAGATCTGGTCAAAGAAACCAAGGAGCAGAAAAAAAAGAAAGATGAAAGAGGGTGCTGAGTCTCTCAAGGGTTTCACAGGATGACAACAGATGAATCTGAAGTTTTCTACATGGCAGTGTGTCATCCCATGGGCTGGTTCTTTACCCACACTTCAGATCAATGATGGAGCAGAAAGCTCCTTAATTCCTCCTCTCAATCCCCAGCTGTTCTCCCTGGTGACCCAGGGCAGGGTGGCAGTGACAGTGTTACAGCTTTTCAGAAGCATTGGTCAGGGGAAATTTTGGTCCCCAAACAACGAAAGAATCAAGAATGAGACATTTCCAACTGAATTTATGATGAGACAATTAATCATCCCAATTTAAAACAGTGGAGATCCTGGAGTGCCCTAATACATAAAGATGCTTTAGACAGAGGTTGTGCTGAGTGTCAGCAGCCCATTCTCTGGCTGCCAGCGGGCATGGGGCTCCAGGCAACATCACACTGTGGGTCCGCAGTGCTCCAGTGGGACCTGTATGCAGCACTGCCGGGGCGATTTGGGAATTTGATGTGTCTTCTATCACAGAACAGCCTGGAAATGATGCATAACTGCACAGATCCCTGTGGTGCCATACCTCTGCTTTTTAGTGTGACTGGGAACAACAAAAACTCAGCAGCTCTCTCAGAACATTTCCAAAGTCACATATGACTTAGACACTTCTGGTGCTAGCCACGAATACCCACCCATCCCCATTAGAGAGGCTTATCTAACTAACAGGATGGATTTTCTCCATCTCCCAGGCTTTGTATCTGGATTTATAGAGCTCTGGGGTCAACCCTGGGTTTTGGAACTGGACAAACTGTGAGCCTTATTTGCCAAGAGCACACACCACCCCAGTGCCTCCAGACATCCCAGGATGTGTCCAAATATCTTTCCAAGGTTCCTAAAGCTTTAAGGCAATCCAGAGAAAAGAACTGTGAGAAGATTATTGCAGCACATAACTGCAATAAACATTTTCTTCATCCTTTCATGGTTAGAGGTATGAACATGAATTATGGCAACTTAAACCTCTTGAAAGCAGCATGTAAAATTGCTTTCTCAAATGGCTGGTAAAGAGCATTGTTAACCCAAGATGTCAGTGCTCACAAATGCTGCTGCCTGAATGAGGCTATTTTACAAGTCAGTTTAATCCTTCCAGGAATCAAACAACCCCCTTCCACCCTCACCAAGCATCAGATTCACTCTTTGCCCTTGTTTTCTGACCCGTTTGTTCATTCGAGGCTCTGGCACCACCACCTCTCGCAGCAGATGAGACACATCATGACTTGCAAATGCAAACAGGTTAATAAAACCCCACATCTGGCCAGATTTCAGGCTACCTCACACATAGCAGAGGCTGCAGAGAAGTCATGGGCTTCTCATGTGCAGCCAGCAGTGACTGCTGCAACTTTTAGGGTCATTCTGTCAGCTGTCATGCAAGCAGGGCTGCCACACCTTCCTGCAGTGCCCTGTTGCTTCTGGGTGTAGATTTTCCTGGAGGACGGAGGATGATAGAGGGGGCCGTGCCATCAAGACCGGATCCAAGAGCAGCAGTCCCCCCAGCCATGGCCACGTCCCCTCATTCAATGATCCTCCCTCTCTCAGTATCCTTTCAGAACCACACAACTGGGCATAAGCAGCAGGTACTTTCCCTGCTTTCCTTATATGCCTTCTGGTGGATGTGTCCCTTTCCCTGGCCTGACACCACTCGAAAGAGTTCTGCTGCTACTTATATTATTCCTAAGCCTCTTCCCCCAGCCCAAGGTGGCACCTTCCTGGGGCACAAGCTGATTTCTGGGTCTCACACACACATTTACTTTCAATCCTAATGTTGGATTAAAAAATTCTAAGATGGTAATTTACCATCATTTTGATTAATATGGTAGAAAGTTAAAATTCCTAGGTGCTCTCTTTTGGTCTCGATGGAAATTGGTGGAAGGGGTCACCTTCGGATGGCAGAGTCCTGCTGGTAAAGGGATGGTTTTGCCTCACCGACTGAGGAAGTGATGAGGGCTGGGTTTTTTGCCTGCTTTTCTTTTTGTACATGTCAGTGAAATTCATAATGAAATGTGGATCTGCCCAGACCAGGCTGTCATGTGACAGAATGAAAGAAAAAACAGGAAGAAGGGGTGTTACAAAAAATGGAAATTATGGTCATTAAAGAACAAAAAATAACATAAAAATATATCTGGGCATTTCAAACGCCAGGCTGGTTTATCCATTCTGCTTCTCTAAAGCTTGCTGTGACTGGAAACTGGAAAAGAAGATAAATAACTAATGTTTTTGTTAATCACTAACTATTTTGCTGCAAGTCTTGACCACAACCTGCATGGGGTGCCCATGTTTTTAAGAGTTAATCTTCACTGAAAGCCCATCCAGGCCAATGGAAAGGCTGTATGAGTGTCCAGAGATGCAGATGACTATTAGGTGAGTTTGCAACAGCAATAGCAACCCGGCAACCAGAGCAGGGAGCTCCACAGCTCCGGGTGTCACACCAGCCGTGTGGGAAAGGGTCTAGTCCTGCAAAGCTCAGGATCTAAATTGGTGAGAGGGGTTAAATAGGAGAATAAAGACAGGCAGGGGAGATATCCCAGGGGCAGCAAACAGTATCCAAGTGAACTCTCTGGTTAAGCTGGGGTCGGCAAAACACCAGGAAATGATGATCAGAGGAAATGATAACTCTCATCAGGAACTGGGGTGATAGACAAGGAGTAATGGGTTCAAACTGAAAGAGGGGAAATGTAAGTCAAGTATTAGGAAAAAATTCTTTACTGTGAGGGTGGGGAGGCACTGGCACAGGTTGCCCAGAGGAGCTGTGGCGGGCTCATCCCTGGAAGTGTTCAAAGCCAGGTTGGATGGAGCTTAGATCAACCTGGGCTAGTTGAAGGTGTCCTTGCCCCTGGGAGGGGTTGGAACTACATGGCCTTTACAGTCCCTTCAACCCAACCCATTCCATGATTTTATGACTATCCTATGGTAGGATAAACTACCTCTCTAGATGGGCTATTTTCCTACAAGGTTAAAAAATTGCTGTGGAGTAGCTCAGCTGGAGACATCTACATTCAGCCAGGCAAATCCTGGCCACTCACTCTGCTCTCTGCATCCTTTTCCATGACCCTGCCTTGGTACAGACACAGGGACCTGGCTCTCTGGCAGAGGCGTGTTTTGCCCCTGCTGCCAGTCTTCCCAGGGCAGGGAATACAGCAGTGCCCTGCACTGGGGAGCAGCACATTCCTGTTTCCATCCCTGCACATGCTTGATGGCTCACAAGCCCAGCGGGAGCATCAGATGCTGCTTCTTGCAAGAAACATGTGCAAAAACTGTAGCACCAGAAAACAATTGCACAACAAGCACCAAACATGCAAAGGCAGATTTTGGGAAAGGTTCTGTGCTTGTTTAAAGGCAACAATTTTCATCTTTGAAAAATAAGTTCAGATGTTTCTTTCTAGAAAACAAGTCACATCTTCATCATCATACTGTTCCCCTTTCTAATGCCAAGTGGAGTGCACTGACCCAGGGACTGTTCCGCTTCCTTCTACACTCCTTCAGCTGGAGAAGGTTTGTGATTTTCATGCTTTTTAAACAACCAAGGAGGGGGATGGGAAAATACGTGAACACCCTCAGCAGGATCTGAACAAGTGCATTCAGGGACCAAGCAAACAAGGAGGAAATGAAATTTTTCAGTTTTCTTTTATCATCAAAACCAAAGTAAAATGAATGTGTCGATCCAAAATGAAGTTAGTCATGCTTCAAGAGACCCCCCACAATGAAAGTGCAATCAGAAAGAATAAGTTTTTTAAGGAAAATGTGGTTTTGATTGATGGAATATGACTCCTTGATCCCCAAACTGTGGCTAAGCAGAGCTGAATGGCACTTCCACCTCTCCATCCTGTGGCTGTAGCTGAGTACTTCCTGCTGATCCTTGTACTAACTCCAAATGCTTTTGGTAAACAGCCTGAGAATCCCACTTGACAATTGAGCCCTTGTGCTTCACAGACATCCCACGCTCTGTGGGAAGGTGGGCACAGCATGAATTTTGTCAGGACAGGTGGAAGAGGGGGAGCCTCTCCTTGATCCCCTATCCTGCCACCTGTACCCCAGCCTCATATGCATCCCAGGTGCTCCTGGTAGTGAATCACAGGATAGTGGCATGACAAATTTATGTGGCATTTGCCTGCAGCCCAGTCGGCTGTGGCGGCTCCAGGATGGCACCTGTTGCTGTTGAGGCTGCACTCAGTGGGGGCTTGGTGCTATTTTTGGAGTGTGCTTGAGGGCAGGAAGGATTAGCATGCCCCAAATGCAGCAGAGAGAGTTCTGATTTGCTCAGCAACAAGCTCTGCCCCAGCCAGGGAAAGGAAGGGCTAACCTGGACTCCCTGGGTGTGAATGGAGCAGGTCCAGAGCAAGATGCTCAGAACTCATCACTGTCAGCAGAGGGACAATAAGGGGAAGTTTGCAGCAATCTTGGCTTGCAGCTGGAAGGTGCTGGCCAGAAGCCAAAGCTTCTCTACCCACATAATGCTGAGCAAAGCGTCCTGTGTCTACACTGGGTGGGATACGAGAGAGAGACACAGCCCCTAGAAAGGGGCTTAGAGGAGGGAAGCAGGAGGAAAAGACGCTTTTTCTAGGATCTGGGAGGTTGACTGAAAAGGGAGAGTCATTGCATAGATCAGAATAAACAACAGAGGAACTTCACAGGGGAGGATTTTCTTGCTGATAGGAGTCAGATCATGTGGTGGCACCCATGGATGCCAGAGGAGTTCCAAAGCTGACACCCTACATAAAGATACACCAGCAGGGCAAGTCCCTGGAAAGCTTTCAAAGGTGTTGTTTTCATCCTTCTGCAAACAAACACCCAACTTCTTCTGCCACCTGGAGCCCTAACTTTGCCTGCAGCCTCCCCTGCAGGGAGAGGGGACCTTTAGCCCACAGGATGCTCTTGCCAAGTCATGAAGCCTCATCAGTGCTTCTTTCCATGCGGACAAAGCAATCTCCACCTCTTGGCCTCGCAACAGCTGAGGTGTTTCCCTCCCAGTCAAAACAGTCATAAAAAGATGTGGTGACTCCATGATCTCTCCTGCCCAGGGAGGTGGTGGAGTCCCCATCCCTGGAAGTGTCTGAAGAATGACTGGATGTGGCACTCAGTGCTCTGGTCTGGTTGACAAGGTGGGGGTTGGTCACAGGTTGGGCTTGATGAACTTGGAGGTCTTTTCCAAACTAAATGATTCTTTGATTGTGTAAAAAGGACTGCTTAAAAAGCAAGGTTTATCTGCCAGATGACACTGCAAATGTGTCACAGGGAAGATTCCAGCAGATGCAGAGCTGAGGAGTCACAACTACCACGCTTCAACGTCAGCACATGGAGAAATGCAGGATACTTCTCAGGAACAAGGGAACAAGCCTGTCCCCAGAATAGAAATGAACTCTCTGTTCATTAGCTAAGACTTCCCTGTGCTTATTTAGGCATCGATTCCTGGGGTAGCTGTGCGCTGTGAAGCGCTGATTAGCAATTACAGGACGTACTGGAGCAGCACCGCCACGGCACGGCTGGGAACTGCACAGCCGAGGGGGCGATGCCGTGTCAGCCTGGCAGCTGCATCTCCAAGGTTACTTTTAACTTGCTGGATAACTTTGAAGGCAAGAAACACATTTTTAAAGTGTGGGGTTTTTTCTTTGCTGTGAATTCCCCTTAGCTCAGCACTCTGTACCTGCCTGATGAAACAATTCCCTGAGCAGTCCCTCCCTTTCTAAGACTGTTTTGTCTGCTTGATCTTCTCCTTCTAGCATTCCTCAAAGCCCACCCACACCTCTTTCTCTTTGCCACAGGCTGCAGCAGGAGCCTTCCAGCTCAATGTTGATTCCTGTGGCCTTCTACATGGCTGATGAGAAGGAACAGAATCTCCACCTACCCATGGGCACATCTTCCAGGACATTTCACGTCCTCTCCTGCCCATCAAACAACAGCTTAGGCACTCCTGGTCCCAAACTCCACACACTTGTCCTAAAAGCTGATGAGGACCCATTCGGGGTTGTTTTTTGTCCTGTCCATTGGGAGGCTGAGGTTCCAGGTTCAGCTTTCCTCCACCAGCACAGCCTTTCTGCAGCTTTCCTACCTTCCCATGACCAGAGAATCAGCCTGTTTGTGTGCAGCCTAACAGCTCCCCAGAATGAACTGGGATCAGTTCACAACATGCCTCTCTGGGTTTGAATCCTGTTCTATTCGGCCAGGGCTTGCTTGCTTTGTGTTTTCCTTATCTTCCTCTGGGACATCACAATCTTGGCCTCAATGCAAAGGTAGTGTCAAGTCCTCTCCCACAAGCCAGCTTTGTTCCAAGAGTCTCCATGTAGTACCACAGCTGGAAACCAGGGTGGTTTCCTACCTCCCATTGCACAGGGATTCAGACTGTAGGAGCCTTTATCCACAGAGGCTGGATGCTTGGAGATCCCAGCATCCCACTGAGTCCTCCTGGCCTTCCTGCAGTAGTGCTGCTGGCTATGCTAATACTGCCTGGGGAATGTTGGCACTTCCAGAAACTCCAACCAAATAATGGCCTCGTCACTATTTCTTCCTTCAGTTCAGACTCTCCTGTGTCCACATGAATCCTAATATGCTGATAGGGCATTAATGTGGGTGCCCTGGGTGTCCCTGTGGAGGTGGCACTGCTGCAGTGTTAACAGCTCATCTTCATTTCCACAGAGAAGTTGTTCCATGTGGTGTCCCCTGACTTCACCCTGCTTTGAACAAGAAATTCTTCCAGGCTGCTTTCTTTCTGGTGATGGTTGGGATAGGCTGCTGCAGTCCCACAGGGAGCCTGGCATGGAGGGGACCATGGGCATGCTGGAACAACTCACTCCTGGAGCAGCAAATGCTTGATTGAGATAACAGAATCATTTAGGTTGGAAAAGACCTCCAAGGTCACTGAGTCCAACCTGTGACCAATCACCATCTTGTTGACTAGACTGAGTGCCACACCTACTACTTCCTTGAACATCTACAGGGATGGTGACTCCACCACCTCCCTGGGCAGCCCAGCCCATTCCAATGCTTGACAATCCTTTCCATGAAGAACTTCATCCTGATATCCAGTATAACCTCCCCTGGCACAGCTTGAGGCCATTTCCTCTTGTCCTGTCACTTGTTTCCTGGGAGAAGAGCCTGGCCCCCACCTGGCTCCAACCTCCTGTCAGGGAGTTGTAGAGAGCAATAAAGTCTCCCCTGAGCCTCCTTTTCCCCAATCATATGGGGAAGAGATCTCACAGATGGTGTTTGTGCACACATCCAATAACATTCCTCCTTCTCTTCCCAGGTACCCCAGCGCTAATCCCCTGCTTTGCTTAAATCAACCCATGGTGTGTTTTGTGCAGTCAGGCAAAACTCTGCTCTCCCACCTGGAAAGCACGGCCAGCAGCATGGATCCCAATTCCCAGGCATAGGAAGGGAGCTTCACCCCCTGGTTGCTCAGTTCATGCCCTATGTATGGGCTGAAACTCGGGGTCTGGGTCTCTGCCATAACCCAACATACAAAGCCTCCTCACTCTGAGCTGGGCAGGAGCTGTAATGGGAAAACGAGGTAGTTTTAATTAAACTCCAAAAAAGAGACAGACAGTATCTCTGGGAAAGGAGAGAAAAGAGAGAATTTGCACTCGGTTACAAAACTTCTCCTACCAGCTGTCTGTGACAGTGGGGGAGACAAGAAGAAAGACTTGAGAAGAAAGACTTCCAGAGAGACCTGGACTTGGAGATGAAACATCGAGGAGTGTGTGTTTTACACATAAAATGCCTGCTGCCTCAGGAACCCAGGCTGTTAATTGGATTGACAATCCTTTGATCTTAGATATGTGTCTCTTGGCTGATTCATCCTGAGACATCCTTCTGACCTTTTGAATATTCAGCTTTTGGGGGAGAAGAAAATGGGGAGCAGGTTTCTTTTAAGAGCCTGAGCAATAAAGCAGTCACTGGAGAGCAGTCCTTCTCATTTTCTCCAGCATGATGTGTCAATATCTGACTAATGAGTGTAGTCAATAGCTGAGTAACTTCAGCAGCCAAGAGCATGACCCTGCCACAAAAAGACGGGCTCCCATGAACAGAAGTGATCAGAGGGCAAGGGAGCAGGACCAGCCTGATGGGACAAGTGACAGCTGCTGTTCCAGCTCTTCACCCAAGGTGACTTCATGAAGTGGGTGTTGAGATTAGCTGAACTCAGAGCTGGGGGCTGTCCACAAGCAGAGTAACAAGGTGAGGACAAGGCAAGGCACCAGCATCAGCCCAAACCTGTGGTGCTCCTGGGGATGCAGAGCTCAGATGGAGCCCTGGGATCACAGCTGCCATCTCCACCTCTCTTCCTGAGACAAGGAGGTGGTGGCAGGCCCATGGCACCTAAAGGGAGAAGGTCTTGTATTCACAGCAGCTCTGCTGTACAGCTCCTATGCAGACGGGTCTCTCAGTGGCACTGTCACAGTGTCCCCCGGCATGGCATTTCCAGCATGAAGAATCCCCTCGGGTCTTAGGAGGGGACCAGGGACCTCAAAGATTTACCTGTGCTCTTGGCATGTGACAAAGGTTTGTTTGCCATGGAAGCTCCTAACAAGCTCTGTTAATGTTCCCCTGGGAGAGACTGAGACTAAAGTCTTTGGGAGATAAATAGAGCTCCTGCCAGGCAGGAGGGATTTCTTCTTGCAGCAGCAATTTATCCTTCGTGGGTTTTTCCCAGTATTTATTGCTTAGCTTGTCTTCTTCTGGAACAGAAAAACTCTGATGTGGGAACTTCTACAGGAGCTCTGAGGGCTGGAAAAGTGCCCCTTCCAGGGAGGCTGTACCCATATGTATATATGTGCCTGGTTTTTGGGGTGGTGTTTCTTGATAAGCCACATCCAAACTTAACCTCACCTCTCATTTAGACGGTTGTAAATCCAACATCACTCCAGCCCCTGCAGGACTCCAACATAGCCAGGCCCTCCAGGGCTACTAAAGCTCTGCTTTTTCCTGGAAACGTCCCCTATGACCTCATATAACCCAGCTCCCAGGGACCCTTCTCAGTGTGGTATTATTAGAGGGTAGAAAAAAGAGCCTGACTCACCGTGTCCTGCACCTGCAGTTGAATTTCCCTCCAGACTTGCTCGCAGGGAATGCAGGTTCATGTCAGGGCTGTTTTTCCATCCCCTTTTTGGGGTTAATCTCTCCAGGGCAGTGCCTGCTGGAGGAGGATCCTGACTCCTGCTGTGGGCAGGTGTCTGTCTGATGACAGAAGTGCCCTTCACCATGGCCTGTAACCTTCATCTGCTGCCACCTGCTCCCTCCTGCACCGGGGGCAGGTAGCAGGGAGTTCCAGGAGCTTCACCCATATAGATGTCCCTGTATTTTTTCATTGCCCTCCATCCTCAACGGCTTCAAAGCAAAAGCAAGGAGAATCAACAGGAGTTGTGAAATTTCCTTCTAGCTCAGGGTGCAGAGGGTTGAGTTGCATCTGTATTCCCTGCTCAAGTGCAGGGATAAATCCCAGTGGAAGATGTATTTCTGTCTTTTAGTGATTAGTGCAGCCTTCAGCAAATAAAATGCTTCTGCTGATGAAAGAGAATTTATAAGCAAGAGGTTCATTTGCTACATTAGGTCTTTCACAGGTCTTTCGGCCCTCCCCAGAATTAAATTAAATCAGTGTAAGTGGTCATTCCCCCCATTTCAGGGACTCCCCAAGGGTTCCTCCACAGCAGCCGGGATGGGGACAGAAATCTTAAAGCAGAAATTTCAGGAGAGATTAATTCCAGAAGCAACATCACCCACAAAGATACTCCAATGATTAGGTTGGCATATGAAAGCTAAGAGAAGAGTCAGAAGAGAGCCACTGGGTTCCTGGAGTAGGGGATGTTTTGGGAATGTACCCACTGCTGGTGTTAGTGGGGCTCACACTGGCTGTGATGGCTGTTCTTAGTTCTTCAGAGGTGTGCTTGGAGAGGGGAAAGAAAGAAGGGTGGAAGAAACTGGGAGGATTTCCAAGCAGCCAACTCTTGTATTGGCAGCAGTGAGGAAAAAATGAGATTTATTTTCTTTTCCCCTGGGAATATGATGCTGAGTGGTGGGGCAGAGGGCTGGAGCCTCACAAGAGGCATCTTGTCAGAAGCCAGAAGTAGTTTTTGGGTGCCTTTGTTGCCTGCTCATCTCCAGGTGCCTTTAGAGAGCCTGGAAACCAGGCTGAGTGACACCATGAAGGGTGGCTGGAGATGCACTTGCTGGCAGGCCGGGCTCTGTGGCAGCTTTCGTCCATTAAGCCATCTCTGGGAGTAGCTTTGTGGGCTGTGGGCTTGAACTTCCTATCCAAAACCACCAGAGGTTTCAAAATATCCCACTCCTTGGCACACAAAGCTCACTGGAACATCTTCCCTGTATCTAGTCTGAGTAAAGGAGAAAAAGCCTGAATTTGCAATGACAGTGATGGAGGCTGAAAGCAAAAGATGGATAATATATCCAAGCCTAGCTCTTGGAATGGCTGCAACAGCATTTGGGGTTAACTGAGCTGGTCAGGCACCTCCTAAATGAAGCACAAACTTCTTCCTTTGCCCATTTCTTACTTTGCCCCAGTTTATTTTCTTCTCACCTTTGGTTTTTAAGGCTAATAAGTGAAATACATCTGGTGTTCTGAGGGCCAGGAGAACCACTTGCCTCTGTAACGTGTTGCTGGGGTAGCTGGCAGTGTGGTGGTGACTTCCCTTGTGCCAGAAAGCAGGATTTCAAACTGAAAGAGAGTAAGTTTAGATTAGATATCAGGAAAAAATTCTTCCCTGTGAGGGAAGACAGGTTGCCCAGAGAAGCTGTGGCTGCCCCATCCCTGGAAGTGTTCAGGGCAGGTTGGGTGGGGCTCTGAGCAACCTAGTCGAGTAGGAGATATCCCTACACATGGCAGGGAGATGGAATGAGGTGATCTTTAAGGTCCGTTTTGATCCAAACCATCCTATGATTCTGTGATTCATAAAGAGAAAGTTTGAGTCTGATGAAGCCCTGGGGAGAGATAGTGGGATAAGAACAAAAAAGAGGCTCTGACATTAAATCATATTAATTGCAACATAATCTTGAAAATGTGTCCTTGGCTGCCAGATTTGCTCATTTGATGAGCAACTGCACACCCACGTGCCTTCACCAGCAGCTCATTTCACACGCAAATCACAGCAGGGTCTTCCTTCAGCTGGAAGATTCCTCTTGCTTTTGCATACAGACCACTTCACATGTTTGCATTGTAGTCTGTGTTTTAAAACACAGTCCCTCTGTTATGTGTCTTTTCCCCACATTATCCTGGATCAAGCAAAGTGTGCTTCTCCCACCCACCTCTGGTTCTGCATGGAGTCAAAGTCCAACTGCCCATGTAAAGGCACCTGTGGTCAGTTTAGGTCATGCCACTCAAAAACAGGGGAATTGTAACCCATGAGAGCAATTAAGGAAAGAAAAAGTGAGGTAGTTCCGAAAATAGCTCATGTGGAAGAGCAAACCCAGTCATCTGATTTTAAAAACCAACCTTTACCCTGGTGCAATGGGGCAGAGCCAGGCTGGACCCCCCAGGCCATGAAGGCTTATGAGTTTCAGCCTCTCTGTGAGTTTGGTGTCAAGACCCACATCTGCAACTCAAATCATTGCATTTTGGAGGTCAGAACCCAGCTTTTCCCACTTGTATGTGACCAGCACATGAACTGTTTCAGTGTGTGAAGAGAAGTGTCCATGTGGAGACACTGAACTCATTTCCCTTCTTACCCTGGCTGGGTCTCCCCAGGGGAGGAGATACCAGCTTGGCTTCACAAGGCAGATCTCTGGGAGAAGCCCCAATCCATTTCCTGACCTTGGGGATGGTTAAAGTTCAAGATATGCTGCCAGGGCCAAAACCTGCAGGTGGATATTTCACAGAAGATGCCAAAACCAAACACAAAAAGTCCAGGCTGAATCTGTGTGTGACAAGGGAGCTCAAACAGCCACTTTCTCATTCAGTTTTTCCACTAAATCCACAACTTTCTGTGAGCCTTGCTCCAGCAGACTCATCTGACATGGGCTCACTGCAGACAAGAGGGGGGCACCAGGCAGGAAGCCTCTGTTTCCTGAAATAGTCCTGACAGGTGCCCTTAATATCCTGGCACCAGTGTGACACCACTGAGCGAGGGCCATCAGAGATCCCAAAATGGATTTCATCTCATTCAGTCTAACCAGATGTAACCCTGGACCTCTGGGTCACTTTTGTTTGTCCATCTTCTCTCAAGCACAGAGGCTTGTCTTGCACACAGCAATCATTTGGTTGCTCGTACACATTGCTCTGGGCTGGTCAAGCTGTGTCCCCATCCTGACCCATGTCAGTGCCAGTCCCTGCCCCAGGTAATGCCAGTCTCTGCTGCTGCCTGCGATGGACCTGTCTTGCTGAGTTGCACTCAGTCTTCCCTCTGCTTCTTCTCACGGGGCTTCTGTGCTTTGTCAGGTTAGGGTTTTTTCCTGAATCTTTGATTTCACATCTTCTTTTAAAACTGTCACTAATTCATAGCAACTCAGCAGTTTCACTGTGGTGTTCTGCCCTTGTTTTACTTTCTTGTGTGGTTGAGCCCTCGTGTGCCACCTCACTTAAAGGCAAGATGAGAAATAAATACAATGTCAGCTCTCAGTAAAACTCTGCTCCAGCTCACCTACAGCTACTGCCCCAGATATGTGCAGGGATTTTTTTTGTATCCTGCTGGTCCTACCTGCAAACATGTTCCTCCTTCAGACTGAAGTCTGGACATTTCCTTTGGAGGCTGGGACTCTGTGATGGATGGACAGTGTTTGGATGGACATATTCCTGAAGAGTTATTGGCCAGTAAAGCTACACAGTGCATTGCACTGGGGTTTTGGGGATTTCTTCCTGGTGCTACCAAGAAGAAATCTAGAACATCAACTAAATCACCTCCTGCATTTTGTCTTCTGATTTTTTTTTCTGTAAAGGCTCAAAGTTCTCTCCAGGACAAGTGCCAGGTTTTGCAATTGTTATACTCCCTATCCAAGGGAGCCCTAGGGATGCCATCCAGAGATGGGGACTTTGCCATCATCTGCCTTCTCTGGGACCTGTTCTGTCCCCTCTCCTCCAGGCTGTGGCTCCTGGGCAGGGTCAGCCCAGGCTGCTGGACTTGCAGGAGCAGCTCTGCCTGTGATGGCTGTAGGGACCCTAGAGATGACAGTGGGATGTGCAGTGTATCAGTTGTCTGATTACACGGGAGGATGTGAATCCTTCAGAGATGGAAGTTTTTATTAAAAAGTGAGAGGTTAATTGTTCATTTGCAAAATGACATGATGTTCCACAAGGAAAAAAGAAAAAAGACCAGCAACGTAACTGAAAACAACCCAATCTCAAACAGCAAATCCAATCAAGGTTTCCTGTTAAACACAGGCTTTGGAGAACATTGTATTTAATCATTAACGGTGCTGAATCAATATGAATAAACTGAAGTGACTCTGAGCAGCAGGGGCAATTTATGTTTACAAAGAGATGGATATTGATGATGCCATTGCAGGTGCAGCTGGATGCTGCAACACCCACTCCTGCCATGGTCCCCACATGGGGGTGGTGACAGAGGACATGGGACACTGGGGAAGGGTCCCCACACTGTGCCAGCTGAAAGCAGGTTGGAAAAGTGCACTGAAATTATGTGGGAGGCTGTTCACTGCCAGATGTAGAGCCAGGATGCTCTGCTGCATCACAGAGCCCAGCACACAGGTTTTCCTGCTGCTGCTCTGGCTGATGAGAGACATCACAGCACCAGAGAATCCAGAGAATCATAGAATGGTTTGGGTTGGAAAGGACCTTAAAGACCATGTAGTTCCAATTCCCTACCATGGGCAGGGACACCTTCACTAGACCAGGTTGCTCCAAGCCCTGTCCAACCTGGCCTCAAACACCCCCAGGGATGGGGCAGTCACAGGTTCTCTGTGCAACCTGTGCCAGGGCCTCACCACCCTCACAGTAAAGAATTTTTTCCTGATATCCAATCTAACCCTACTCTCTGTCAGTCTGAAGCCATTCCCCCTTGTCCTGTCACTCCAAACCCTTTTATAAAGTCTCTCTCCGTCTTTCTTGCAGGCACCACTCAGGTACTGGAAGGCCACAGTTAGGTCACCCCTCAGCCTTCTCTTCTCCTGGCTGAACAATCCCAATTCTCTCAGCATTTATTTGTAGAAGAGGAAACTATCCCTCTAATCATCTTGGTGGCCCTCCTCATCCAGGACCAAATGATGTTCTCCCCATCCTACTGCAGGCTCAACTTCAGGATCAGGCAGTGACCTTCTCCGGACCTGCTGCCCACCCCACAGTGGCAGGGAGGTAACTCCAGCAGACCTTGACCTGTGACTAGTCCTGGTGGGACTGTGCAATGAGCACGATGACAAGTTCCATCTTACAACTTGTGTTTGTAGGTTTAGAGTAACCCAACTGCCTTCAGCCCTTTCTTTCCACTGCCGAAAGGAAAGTCCCAGGGAACTGGAGTGATGCAATCAGACTTGAATCATTCTGTAGAGAGCAGTGCTGGGTGTGTTGGAGTGTGAATCACAGAACTCCTAATTGCAGCCCCCACTTCACAGGCAAATGCTGAAGTTTTTGTCTAGTTTTGTTGCTGTCCTATTTTTTCATTTTGCTGGGCCATTTGACAGTGGTTATTCATTACAGCTTTTTTTATTTGGACATTTTGAGAGGTTTGTTGCCTTTGGCTCTGGGGTGCCAATAATTTTTTAATGAATTCTCGTGAATTTCCCCCTGATGGAAATGGACAAAAGAGCCGGAGGAGAGGGTATGATTTTCAGCTTCTGGGAGTGCTTTGCAAACAACTCTGATGATTAAAAAGACAAGAGTGCTCTTTTAATAACAGGTTTTGTCAGGATTCAGCTAATTAATTTCAAAGAAAAATGAACCATTTTGTTAAAGCAGCCACTTGGGCTTCCTTCTCTGTTCAGCTTCTCTTCAGCTTCTCAATACCTTACATTTTCAGTGTCTCATTTGAAGGGGTTTGGAACTAGATGATGATTAAAGTCCCTTCCAAGCCAGGCCATTCTATAATTTTATGATTCTATCGATTTAACACACTAAAAAGCAGCTTTTAGAGGTGGTTTCCATTGCCTGTAGTTGGATATTCTGCAACTTTTTTTTTCCTCTGCCTACCTTACTGTACAGATGCAGTGTCATCCCACATCAGGGCCTTCTCTCATGTCTCTCCTCACGGCTTTCAGCATGTTTTCTCCTAGCCCTTGGTGCTCTGGTTAGGATGCTGCCCACCTTTTCCTGGTGGAAAAGCAGTACCCTGCTTTTTCCTGGCTCTCCTTGCAAGTTCCTTTGCATGGGCAGTGGAGAAGACAAACACATGTGAATGACTTCTTCAGTGCTAAAATCCTCCAGAACTCTGTCCTCCAGGAAGGTGCTGGTGTGGTGTCACACCCGGGTGGGCAGCCGGAGTGCCCTCAGCTTTGCAGTAGCTGGTCTGTGCTGCCTGGGGCTCCCTGTTTCCAGCAGTTCTGGCCCAGGAATTCAGCTGGAGATCTGTCCATCACAGTGTTTCACTCCAGCCCCTTCTCCTACCAGGGTGCTGGGTATCCCAACCTGTAGAGCCCCTCTCCTGGCTGAGAAGAATGTGTCTCTCTCCTCCATGTTCAACAACATTTCATGCGATGCCCAGCCTGGAATGGGTCCCTGAGCCAATACTGCTATCAAAAGCCCTGTTGCAAATCACCCACCATGTAGAGCTTGGGATGTCAGTTGTCAAATTATTTTAATTAGTAGTTCCTGCAGGCTTGCAGGAGCCATTTGTGCGTGGACATGCCACAGGGGCTGTACAGCCACATGGCTGAGCCTCAACCTGCTGCCCATGTCCCTGTGGGAAATGTGAGCAGGGTGAGAATGACAAGCCCTCCATGCTGTGGCCTTGGCATCATGCAGGGTGACACAGAGGAAAAGTTGCTGGCACAAAAGAAATTAAAATTTCCTCTCCACAACTGTCCTCTCCTGCCACACTGGAAGCAGCATCTGGGGTGTCCTTACACGGCCATGAGGCTGGTAAGAAATCAGCCATGAGAAGGGAATGGAGAGAATGAGCACAGAGAATAGGGATTCATGTGGTGAGGAGAAGAAGCAGGGACCTCCCAGAGATGAGGGCCCAAGCACACCCCCAGTTTTGGCTTGGTTTCCCTAGATTCCTGATCAAGCATCCACTCTCACCAACTGCAATGTGTTGCACTCTCAGAGAGGTGCCAGGGCTGGGAAAAACCAGGACATCTCAGGCAGTACATGCCCTGAGAGCTCGGGGTGATGGGCTGAGGGAGCTCAGCAGGGCCCAGAGCTTCTCATCTGTGCACAGCAGACAGCAAACAAGCAGGATATTGCTTTCAGTAGGTCCTGTCTGAGGATAAAACCATTCATTTGCACTGCAACCTTCACCTAGTTTAGAGACTATCAGCAGGCTGCCAACCAGTTCCTGTTGCCCTCCCCTTGTTATACTCGTTGGTTAAATAAATGTCTATTTTTGTGCTCAGCTTCTGCTTGTTCACCACGTACTCACAAGGAAATGAAGAGCTGTGTTTATACCAAATGGCTTTATTGAAGTATCAGAAAGCACAAATCAATTTACAAACCAAGTTATATGGTACCCCAGGAATCAAAACTGACAAACACAGAGATTTGCTGTTAAATTAATAGCAAGCCAAGATAAAAGGCAATGCAGACCATAAAATTAGTCAGGTACAATATACCCTCTAAAATTTAGAGCTCAAAGGCGCACTGCTCAGTTTCAGAAGTAAATAACCAGCAGAGTGAGTTTAAAAACCAACGTTGCAGGCCACATGAAAAAGCAAATTTCGGGAAGCACTCTGCGTTTTGCCATGGAGGGTTTAATCCTGCCTTCCCTTGATCCCTGCGAGCCTGGTCCAGCACCACGTACACACTGCCCATGGCATGGGCTGCAGAAGGAGAGCACTGGTGGAACTTCTAAAGCAAGTTCTTTCACTTTTCAAATTGGTTTGTGTAGAGGCAAATTCAGTGCAGAGGATCTCCTCAAGTCTTTCTCCAGCACCAGTGGGACCAAGAGCTGGTGCATCCCTGGCTGGTTGTGGTACAGGGCTGAGCGTGTGCATCACTGCAGAGCTTGGGAAATGCCATTTGCTGGGCAAAATAAATTAATGGAAGAGATCAGACTGGCAGAGAGGGCCCTCAGTAACACAGGAGCAGAGCAGTCATCCCCCATGCATGACTAACAGGCACCTTGCCTTCCCCAGGGAAGCATAACCCAGATCCGGTGGTGTAAAAATAATGCAATGCTGGAAATCACCCCGGAATGCTGGAGGACAGCCCCAGGCAGCCGGGGTGTGCCAGCAAGGACACTCTGGGGATGTTCTCTTTGCCCTGCTCTGCAGTGAGGAGGGTCCCTGCTGAGGGCTGTGCACACTGCTGACAGTCACAGAATCTCCTGAGCTGGAAGGGTTAGAAGGGACCCACAACGATCATCAAGTCCAGATCCTGCTTCCAAAGCCCTCTTTCACTACCCTTTGTATGGTATTACAGTTTGCTTTATCCTGCCACACTCTGCAAACATGGTTTTTAGGCCTGGCAGATGTTTGTTTCATTCACTTGGATGTTCTAATTTACTCATTTATTAGCCACAAATTAGTAATAACAACACCAGAATAATCTTTCTGACACCTTTTCTAGCTTACAACAAGTATAAGTATCCCAGTGTAGTAAATGTATACTCAAGTATGCAAAGATTTTTGCATTCCCATGTTTAGTGTGTCAAGAATGTGGGTACAGGATTTCTAGAATGTAAAGTAAAAATACCCAAACCACACTAAAAAGTCACCAGCTGAACTTAAGGTCACTGGTAAAATTCTAATACTGCAAAATATACCCTTAGTAGTAACTGAGATTGCATTAATCTTCCATTTGCTGGGAAATGTTATTTTATTCAAGTAAAATTATTTTCACATGATCCTGCTCATCGTTTTGAGGTACGACAGTACAAAAGTGCAGCCAAACAGCTGTAACCCCTATTTGATTTTTCTGCTAATAGTTTCAGAAAGAAGTTTGGAAAAAAGCAAAACAGGTCACCCTTGTGCAGGAGGTGTCCTCTGGGCTCGGTGCAGCAGTGAGGAGCTGCACTAAGCACGTTTTTCCACTAATAGAGCTGTCCTGGCATGGCACAAGAATCCGCCTGTGCACCCTGTTCATCCTCAATGACAGGAACAAGATGCCCAAAGTGTGGCTTCCACAAAGGGCAGCACCTTGGGCTTTGCTTTCTAAGCTCATTTAACATTTTCACACATTTTGTTGGGCTGCTCTGATTTCTGCCTCTTGCTCTTCTGTCCTCTAATTAACTAACGAGACATGATGAAGCCGTGACATGCACAAGAAATGACAGGGCCACCGAGTGCTCCAGTGTGGCATTCCCCTCGGGCGCCCTGTGGAGCAGCAGGCATGTAACAGGCTTTCAGAGAGAATGTACTAATAAACACTGAAACATGAGCGCTTTTAAAGTCAGAATAAAACACACTTCGAGAGACTTGAAGGTTCTTTAATCCCAGGGTGCTCCTGACTCTCCAGTGCTGCAAGACACGGGCAGGAAGGGTGGGAGAAGGTACTGGTTTCTCTGGGAGTCTGTGTCTCCTCAAAGCAGTGTGATACTTTTTCAAAGCCACTGTACAGTTCTGAACACTCACATCTTGAAGATCTTGACTAAAACTCTCCTGGAATGTTCCAGGCTTTGAGCTAATAAAACTATTATACGTAAATTAACTTATAGGTATCTCATGTTTATCTCTTTGGGTTTCATTGCCTTTTGTTTATGAAGCTAAGAACAATGATGCATAATAATAATAATAATAATTAGAGATTAGCTGACGAGCAGGAAATCAATCCATGTCTCCTGGGCAGTCACTGAATATCAGTCATTTAAAAAAAAAATCTGTTGTTTTTTATAAACATGCAATTATTATCTTACTAAAACCAAATTAACAAATTCAGATAATGTGTGCCTGTATGTGAAGCAGCTCTGGCTGGTAGCAGTGATTTCTGTGGGCTGCAGCTTGGGCTGGAAGAGGTCCAGGGCTTCAAAGCAGCCAGTGCTCCTTGCCATGGTAACCCCTTTCCATTTGCCAGCCCTGGCTTGTGTTTTTATCAGGCAGGCTCTCTGTTTTACATGCTGTCCCTCACAAACCCATCCTCTGGGCCAATCTGCTGGGTACAGCCCCAACCTTCCCATGAAAGCCTGCCTGCATCCTGAGAACATAGAGAAAATGCAGAGTAGCCTCTCCAGAGCAAAGCTTTTGGTATCGAACTGGTGGAAGGGAAGTAATTAGATTAGACATTAGGAAGAAATTCTATACTGTGAGGGTGATGAGGCCCTGGCACAGGTTGCCCAGAGAAGCTGTGGCTGCCCCATTCCTGGAAGTGTTTAAGATCAGGTTGGATGGAGCTTGGAGCAACCTGGTCTAGTGGAAGGTGTCCTGCCCATGGCAGGGGGTGGAACAAGATGACCTTTAAGGTTCTTTCCAATACAAACCATTCTGTGATTCTATGATATTAGCACATACATGTGCATAAACTACAGAATACATCCCAGCACACATTACAGTCCATCAAGGCTGGCCCTTGCTTGCTCACAGGGTGAGTTGATGGGCTGGGTAAGTTCTCCAAGGTTCAGAGCCCCTCCACCAGCCTACCACCATCAGGAGTTGCCAGCCACTCTCCAGGAGTGAGAACACAAGTATCTGGGCTTGGTGGGAGCAGAGATGCTCCCTGAGCCTCACTGGATGAGTTTTTTGAGGTCCAGGAGGGTAATTTAGATGTTTACATAATCTCAGTGTCAGAACCTGAAAATGATTGTAACTTACAGCAGTGTAATTGTACAAGAAGCAATGCATAATTACCAGGACATGTTTTGACTCAAGGTGTCCCTTAGCTGACTAAATCCAGCTTAACTAATGCTTTCTAGAAGAGCAAGAGACAAGGCTGGCTGCATGCCACATTCCCAAATGAGTGCTCGCTCATGTCTGCATCCACAGCCACTGTGGACTGAGATCAGATGACCATAAGAGGCCCAGGGTGATGAGCTGGTCACCTACAGCTCTGGCCCCTGTCATTCTCCTTGCTGCCTCTCTTAGGCAGCCACCAACACTCAGACATAGGGTGACATTAAGGGCAGCTCCCAGCAGCCTTCTGGACATGACTCATGCTGCATCTTTTCCCCACTGGAGCACCACCAGATAGTGACCAAGGGATCCTCCATACTAAAGGAGAGCTGAAAAGTATTTCCCCATTAAGGATGTTTCATCGGGCTTGTGCTTGATTCCAGGCCAGCATCAGTCTCCAAGTACAATCTCTTCCTCCTCTTCTGCTGCTTGGGAGCAAGATGGGACAGAGCAGGAACACGAGTGCGAATGGGCTTCCAGTGAGCTGAGCAGCTCAGTGCACCTCTCCCAGGCAGCTCCCTGGGTTGACAGGTGGGAGACACATGGGTTACTCCTGGGATGCCCAGGAAGGGCTGGAGTGGCAGGTGGATGCCAGAACAAAGCTGCACATCCCCACAGCTCCCAGGACTCAGGAGTGACCCCAGTCCCCCTTCTCTGCTGCCTCCAATGTCTCCTTACACAGATACTGGACAGCACTGCTCTGCATGTCAGCCCAGCTGTGAGATTTCTGAAAAGTGACACCCAAAACAAGGCAGGGAGCCAGATGTTGGGAGAAGAGCCTGTCTGCCAGGGGATGGAGAGGACCTCCAGGAAAGCCTGGGGCTTGAGGAGGGGAGGAAAGGCACCGTTTACAATAGCAGTTGGCCCAGAGACTTGCTTTTGTCCTGATCATGGTTTGTGTTTATTTTTTGTATCAGCCAAGGCCTCTCGCCCTTGTTTGAAGGCAAGGAAAAGGAAAAGGCTCATTTCCCTAAATCCCACAGGAATGGCGGCTGTGGTTTGGCAGAGATGTGTTCAGAATGCCTGTGAGAGTGGAGCTGTCTGTGAGGCTGCTCAAGGTAATGACCTTTAGCCTGGAGAGCAGGAAATATTAATGAGCTGTTAATTATACCTGAGTTTCTCTCCCCCACATGCACACCCTGCATATGTGCACTCACACAGGTTTGGGCAAGGGGGTGTTGGCAACTCCTCAGTCACCCAAAAAGATGCAAGAGGAGGCAGGAGCAGGTTTCATCATGGACAGAACTTGCTGAAATTTTCAGCCACTGTGACACTACCAAAGGGACATCTGCTGACTTCCACAGGCAACAGCCTTCCTTCCAAAAGACAAATCACCAGATGTCTGCTAGGATTTGCAGAGTATCTAACAGACACTCTTTCCTAAGTGTCCCTTTAGTCGCTGTATCCTTCCACATGAAAATACAACAGATAAACAAGATCAAGAGATTTCCAATCTGAGATGAATATGAAGAGTGCAGAGGGACATGCTATCACAAAAGCAGTTACGTGCCACGGCAGGTTTAGAAAGAACAAACCATGCTCATGCCTGCTAGTTTATCAAGGCATCATCAAGAATATTTAAGAAGAAAATATGTCAATCCCAGACAAAGGTACTTTAAGGAGGAGTTCAGCAAACACAGGAGGAAAGAACTGACAGAAGCCAGAACAGGTACAAAGCAGTTTCTGTCATCCCCAAATACTGGAGCTTCTGGGGTATCAAATAGCTCCCAAAATAGACACAATACAGACACAGAAGACAGAGAGATGACTCAGGAGGCGATGACATTCCTGCCAAGTTTGGCTTCCCAGGTATATGTCCCTACAGGTGCCTTGCAGCTCAGGTGCTCTGCTCCAAGTGTAGCCATCACCAGAGCACCTCAGTGTATTCTTCTGTCAGATCACGAGAGACAAGATGGGAAAGGCCAGCTGATGGGTTAGGGAAGTCTGGAGGAGACTTAAGAACACAAGCCTAATCTCTGAATTCATATAGGAACTAACAAAAATCCTTCCGAAAGCACTGGAGCAAGGGTTTTTTAAAACCTGATTAATATTGTACTAATACTTTGGGATTGAGCATGGCTTAAATCTTGGACAGCGGTAAGAAAAAGTCATGATGCAATTAAACAACCAGCTGCAAGGAACTGAAGATGTTCCAGGGAGAATTAAATCTTAGAACCATGATATAAATGCTTCAGTTGTTGCTCCCTACAAACCAACACATTTATGTTCTTGTGTGGCCCAAATGCCACTGTCAGAGCAGGTGCAAAAGAAAGAAAAAGCTAAACTGAAATAGCAAAATGAAGCAACCACCCCATAACCAGTGTGCAAAGGGAATTTGGTTATGTAAGGATTTATTCTTCCTTTCTCCAAAACCATCTGGTGCTCAGGAGCTCATTTCTTTGTATTCAACCTGATTCCTGGACTGTATTCCAACAGCCTTCATGGCAGCCAAATGCAGTGTCTTTTTAATTCTTCTCTCCTCTCCTGTAGTGCGACAGGAATTGCTGGCACTTGTGCTGTTTCCTACACTTGTCTCCAGTGCTGCAGAAAGAGGAGCCTCTTGCTGCCAGGTTTCCTGCCTCTGTCTCCCTCTGCAAGGAGCTGTTGCTGCTGGCACAGTGTGTGGGAGCTGGGGAGATCTAAGCAGCTTATCTGGACCCTTTAGTGCACCCTGGCACCACTGTGTTGTCTGCAGAGCTGGGACAAGACAGGAACACGGAGCTCCTCACCCATCAACTGGTACCCAGGAGAGCCAGTTGCTCTTCCACAGTGTCCCTGTCCCTGTCACACATAGTTTCTACCAGCTGTATGCTTGGAAGGGATTATATTTTCTGCACCATGTTTACCAGTTCACTCTTTCTGCTCCCTCCAGTCCCAAAGAGATGTTTTCCCTGGAAATACCGAGCACAGACCTGCTGAATAAGTGCCCATGAGAGGAGCAAATGGCACTGAATTCAGTGCTGGTTAAGTCCCAGGGACACTCAGGTGTCCTGTGGGCAGTGACAGCAGACGTGACAGTTCCAGGACTGATGCCATCTCAGCACAAGAAGCATTAAATCCCCACTGGGAATCATTTTTACATCTGGCCTCACTATTCCCTGTCCAGAGTCACTGACCCTTCCCAGCTTCCCTCTACTTCCTCTTCACGCCTCCTGCAGGGACATGGCAGGCTTTCAGGGCAGGAATACCAGCAGTGCAGACATTCCAGGCCCATTCCAGGTATCCCCATCTCAGCACACCCAGACACACACTGTGCTCCTGCCTCACTGCAGTGCAGGGAAGGGAAAGTTTATTTAAGCACATGCAGTCACAGTTAGTGACTCTTGGCTTTGGCTCAGCCTCCCGCCACCAACCCCCAATACGCCTCCTGGCATACATATTTATGATCCCAATTATCACTGAACAACAACCCAGGTTGCTGTGAAAATAAATTATTTTTAATCTAAATTACCCAGTTTACATACTTCATCCACCTCTGCTTATCAGAACAGCTGGTGTTTACCAACTCTTCGTTACTGTTCCAAGCAACACAAGAAGATGATGCCCAGAGAGGAGCAGCCACCTCTGAAAGATGAAAAATGTCTGCTGATAACAATTATTATTGTAGGGTGCTGTATTTCTGCAGGAAAGAGTAGTTTCCATGTAAACCCAAATAAATCCAGCTATCTCTACCCTTCTGCCCATATCTGTATTTACAGTTATCAGCACTTCCTTTTTCTTAACGCCATGGAAGGCTCACACCAGAGCTAAGAGGATCCAAGAATTATTCTTGTCATGGTATTTCCACTGTCCAAGAATGAACATATGTTAGAGAAATCCAGTCCTTCTTTATTCCAGGCCTTAAATAGCCCCCTGAAGCATTAAACAAACGTTACATAAGAGGGACAGTGTTGGCTCTTAGGTGGGCTTACATCAGGACTGGGAGAGCTGATGCTCAGAAGGCCACTCTGATTAAAGACTGGAGCAAGATGGATCAGCACCAGCTCAGACACTGGGACACAGAAGCTCCAAAGCCAAAGCCAGGAGGTTCCTACAGCACCTTCATTCACCCTCTGGAAGTATGAGAAAGGAAGATACTGCTTTTAGCAGCTGTGTGAAAGCATGTGCTGCTGCACGTGGTCCCCACCAGTCCTATTTCCAGCACTGCTGGCTGAGGACTAGAGAAAGGAAAACTCTTATACTGGGCATGGAACAGACAGTCACATGCAGCCCAGAAAAAAGTCACAAGCCACAGCAAGATAATGACACCTGGTGTCAGAGGAGACTTGATCCATCCTCTCCCTTTCCCCTATTTCTTCCTCCTCCTCTGTAGTGAAGGAGGGCTAGACGCTGGTGCTCAATGCGTTCTCCAGGATAACTCCTGCTCTTCCACATTCCTTCTCTTCCAGCCTTCTCTTCATCACAGCAATGGCCAGGCTCTGCACACCACAGCACCTCGAGGGCATCCCTGTGCTCTCCCTACATACACACATGGATGTTCCCTGCCGTGTCTCAATTACTGTCAGCTCCCAGACATGCCCCAGGAATGATAGACATGATCCCCCATTCTGGACAGGGTGGAGGACGACAATCCCCAGCCTGGCTGCCCCAGGACCTGAGCCATCACATGGTGACCTCCTCTGGCACAAAGTCCCCAAAGTTTCTCTGCTCACAAAATTCTGCTGGTGTCTGGAGGGATGGAGTATTCTCATCCTCCTTTGGACACAGGCCCAGGAGCCCAGGACCACCAACCACTCTAAGATTCACCTTATTTCATAGTATTATTATAGAGTTTAATTAGCCCTGGCCACCCTGAGCTCTCATCCCACTAAGAAAACAGCCCAGCTTTGTTACAGCATGTGGGAATGGGCAGGCAGATGAGGGAGAGGGGAAATTATGTTTTCTGGGATGTTCCCAAGGAGCAAGACTTTTTTGTCCCACAGGCACCACAAATTTGTTTGCTGTCATTTAAGGAGGACACATTTGGTTTCAAACCACAGGCCAGTTCCACAGTCCCTGCAAATCAGAACATCTCTGTTTGACTCATGGAGCTTTGCTGATTTAGACCAGCTGAGACACTGACCATCTATGTTTAAACAAAGCTCATTTTTTCTCACTAGTGCCAGGCAGAACAGCCTTGGCTTTGGCTCTGAAAGGATATTTCAGCAGGGATGCTCTTTACGTGATTCAGCCTTCACTAGGCTGAACTTAGACAAGACCTGCAACAGCCACTGGTCACTGTTGTGGGTCTGTGGGCCACAGGTAGAGGCACAATCACCTGGATCCCAGCCCCAAAGTGCAGAGCCTGGACAGTGGCACAGCACCAGCTGCTGCAACCACTGCTTAAAAAAGCCCCTCTGGGGTGTCTTTGGCCTCATCTCAGGAGCCCAAAGGGCACTGATGGGGACCAGACAGTCTGAGTGCAGGGACACTTCTATGGGGCCAGGCAGCATCCCTAAGTGAGGTGCTGTAGATGGCCAGAGAAATGGGTAGAGATCTTGGTGCCCAATTCTGCACCAGGCAGAGCCATCAGAGCTTCCCTCTCTTCTCTTCCCTCTCCTTGATAGCCTGGTGTCCACTTGTCAATCTGCCTTCTGGTACAAAGAGGTGAGACTGTGCTTTTCCTCATGTACAAAAAGAATCACAGAACCATAGAATGTTAAGGGGTTGGAACGGACCTTAAAGATCATCTCGATCAAACAATAAAGGGGAACTGACCTAAAAAACTTCTGAAAAGATCCTTCCCTGGCAGTGAGCACCAGCCACATGTACTGAGAACAGGCAGCCCCATGGAGTGGGCAGAAAGGTTTTGGGGACTGGTTCTCCCCTGAGTTTGCAGTGTTTCAAACTGGATGAAGATTTACCTCCTATGAACTCGGGGCTGAGGCTCCCCAGGAGCACTGCAGGAATGCTCGGTAAACAAGCAGTAAACTATTCATTGCCCCGGTGATGGATGCCTCGAAGGGATTAGAAGAGGAAGATGAGCTCAGCATTTGCAAAGAGCAGGGAGGAAATAAATGTTCTGCATTTAGCAATCCCGTGCAGGGGAGCATGGTCAGGGAAGGGGAAGAACTTGGAACAGGGTCTGTCTGTGAAGACCCAGATGGGTGTCTGGCCACTGGTTGTCAAAGCAAAGAGATCACTTGTAAAAACTGCTCCTACTTCCCTCTGCACCAGCCCAGACTGAGAGCTGAGGGCGGTGCTCACCAGGAAGCAGCTCTCACTGCAAAAATGGGCGTTTATTGCTCTCTGGTGGCGAGATGGGCTGTGGAGGAGAGCTGTGTGCTGTGCTGGGGTGCCCAAGAGAAGCTTCCTTGGAGCTTTCTACTGCCTCTGGTCACCCCACAGTGTTTTGTTTCTCTTCCAGCCACGTAGCTCAGGGCACTTGAAGGCAACTTGCTGCCTGCTGGGCAGTTGTCTCTCCTCGGGCTGCCAACAGCCCAGGCCAGGGCAGTGCAGCTGCCTCTCCTCACCAGAAGCCCCCTCGTGCCCCATCAGCACCCCTGCCCAGGGGCTGGATGTGCCTCAGTGCAGGCCAGTGTGTCCAGCCTCACCATCTACTCCTTGGTGCTCCTGCATCCCGAGGGGCTCTGCAGCCAGAAGAAAGGGGACTGGGGAGGGTACAGGGCTGCAAAGCCTGGGCCAAGTCAGGACTGACAGCTCTGAGAATCAGTGTCATTTAGGTTAGAAAAGACCTTTAAGATCATCAAGTCCAACCATTAATCCAGCCCACCCAAGGCCACCACTAAACCATGTCCCTAAGTGACACACCTACACATGTTGTAAACGCCTCCAGGGACGGTGATTCCACCACTTGCCTGGGCAGCCTGATCCAGTGCTCTTTTCCCATGCTCCTGCTTCAGAGGCTGAAAGTGCAGATGGGCTGTGAGGTAGACGAGGCCACCTGACTGCTTCAATGCCAGAGCTGAGGCTCAGTGACAGGGTTGGGGCGTGGGTGGGCTCTGCCTTCCCCAGAGCTGTTTGTCTGCATATGGGTGTGGTCCCCCCGCAAGGCTTGACCAGCAACTCCTCATTTCCCTAATTCTGTCTCTCACTGAAAAAAGCTTTGGTGGTGCTTTTTACAAAACAGGGGATCGGCAGAGGTATGGATCACAGACCTCTGTGGAGAAGACAGGACAGAAACCAGACAGGAATAAATACAGGAGGTGCTATTCAAGTTAAAACACATTTGGGTCAAGCTGAGCTGCCCCACGGGACCTGAGGTGTGTGGGGCAGTTAAGGGCACAGGCGGGCACATGGCAGCACTCTCCTGTCCACGTCTTTGACAGGCCACTTCTGAAACACCATCAGTAGCTCAGTCCCACTGCACCACATGCTCCAGCACCACTGCTGGGGCCTCATCCTGCCCAGATGCCCAGCCTCGATGTGTCACCTCAATTATGGTGCACAGCCCTGCTCCTGGAAAATAAGGGCAGAGTCCCAAGTGCCTGTTGGGGACAAGGAGGCCAAACACTGCCAGCTCCTTAGGATGTGGTGCAGGGCCCCTCCTGGGCCGGTGGTTCTGGAGAGCACAGGACCTGTGCACGCTGCTCCTTGACAGCTCTCACCAGAGTCCCCGGGATGGCAGATGGGTCAGACGACGTGGCCTCCTTCGCTCAGCCACCTGGGCCGGTACGTGGCACAGCCTGATGTGCCCTCAGACCCCTGTGGGGCACTGGGGATGGCTCCCAACTTGGCACGGATGAGGGCCTGCAGGTCCTGGTCTCCCAGCTCGGTCGCTGCAGCGAGGGCCAGGAGGAAATAGGCTGCTGCATCCTGTTCATCCTAACCATAAAGGACGGGGTAGGTGTTAGGAAGTGGTTTAATTGAAGGTCACAGGGCTGCAGGGAACTGGAGCAGAGCCCAGTGGTTCCAGGCAGAACCCAGTGACACCTGATTTCATTGAAATGGGCTCTGTATAATCGCAGCTAAGTGCCAGCACTTCTTTCCAAATTGCCTTTCCCCCTTAAAAACCTGGTTGTGCCAGCACTGGGAGCATTTATTCTAAATCTGCAGATAGGAGGGAGAGTCACAGGTTGCAGACATTTATACGTCTGCTCTGCCAGGGGATGTGACACTTCACCTTCAGCTCTCCATCAAGGCCAGAGTGCTCAACACACCACCCTGGAAAACATCATTTCTTACCTTCAGCTTGTGCAGAGTGAGGTTGCCAAGGTGGCAATACACCTTGCAGTAGTACAGGGCCTCTCCTGAGCACTGCAGCAAGGGGGGACGCATGGCAAGTGTCTTCAGGTAGCAATCTTCTGCCATCTCATACATGTGCAGATAATAGTAGACTGTAGCCAGGCGGTGGAATGCAACCAGCTCCTGCAGTTGATCTCCTGGAAAAAGAGTTGCTGATACAGTCAGCCTGCAGCACTCTCAATCCATCCCCCCTGCCTGGCCTGCTGAAACACTTTGGATGCATTTTCTCAGCAGCCTGGGGGCATGGATACCTTCATAAGGAGACACTGAGGTGGAGAAAACTGAGCCATGGGTAGGGTTGCTGATACCACAGCTGGACAGATTGACCCAGGAGTATATCATGATTTCTTGGGTGCTGGAAGGGGCTTTTACAAGAGTGGTTCCATATCAGACATTAATGTTGGCATTTTGCCCACTCAAACTACTTCTGTAATGGGAAGGGGTGAATTTATTAGAAGAGCCACGGCAGAGAGGAACTGCTCAGTCCTGTGCTTTCATCAGACTTCCCATGCTCCGGTGTAGCAACAACCCTACCTTGTCATGCAGCTTAAGAGGGGAAGTGGCCTTAAAAAGATGTTACCACTTAGAGTAAGAATGGGTCCAGCAGTGTTATGGAAGAAGGAGATCCCCCTTTTACATGCACACTGTTCTCATGCACAGGAGCCAGTGACTCCCAGTACCCTGTGGATGTGCATCACTCACCAACCCTGAGGCTCAGCCTGGCTGCCAGGGTAGCAAACTCCAGTGCCTTCTCATAGCCCTGCAGCCTGATCTGCAGCTCTGCCAGCTTGTTGAACAGCCGTAGCTCTGTCTTAGTGGCCTTTAGTTTCCTGGCCAAGGGCACAGCACCTCCCTAAGGAAAGAGAACAGTGAGTCCAGGATGTTCCTGAAGGTATTATCAATGCCTGGAGAGGGGTGACAGAGCAGCAAGTACTTGGCATGGCAGGGAGAGGATTGGGTAGTTGAGCACTGCAGGTTTAGGTTCTAGTCCCTTCTTTACCCTGAAAATGAGTTTCATATCCCAGAGCATGGTTCTCAAAACCTGAGCCTCACATCTCTGCCCTTCCTTAGGTGCTTGAAAGTCCAGAGGAGTGATCAGCTCACACCTAACACCACCAGGATTTCTAATGTGAGGACCCTGTTCCCATTCCCCCAGACAATCTCTGGGGAGAGCTGCAGCCATTGCAAAACAGGTCTGTGCTCCAGGCCTCCCACTATGGCACACTCAGGACCATGACATCCCTCTCTACCCTCCATCCCTCCTGCCTGGCCACACAGTGCTTTAGTCAGCCCTGGGGCAAAGCCCCCCACAGCCATCAATCCTTGTGGGGACACAAGGACAGAAATGCCCCGGGGGATCAGTACCCTGTAAAACTCCACCGCTCGATCTCTGTTCCGGTTGCCATTAAAAAAGGTATCGCCTGCTTTCTCATAAAGATCCATGGCCAAGGAGAAGTTCTCCCACTTCAGAGCAGTCTGAATGGCTGCCTAGAAAGAAAAGGAACTAGAGTGACAGTTGGAAAGAGACATTTGCACATAGACATTAATGTAATTAAAGAAAAGCAATATATTTTGAGCTGCTCTTCCACTTTGCAGCTCAGCTGATAAAATAATGCTAGAGATGGAGAGAAGCCAGTAGTCTTCTACTCCAAGAAGTCTCCAATGACTTCCCTGGCACTTACCCCTTATCTATGTATATTTCAATGGGAACTGGTCACTTGGCACCTCCAGCTTCCTTTGGCAGTCCTACATTACTTTCTTACTCAATGAATTCACTTACTTTCACTCAAAAATACTCTAAACCCAGTGCATAGAAAGAAAGATGGGAAATTCAGAGCCAGATAGTGCCTGAGTGTAAGGCAACAGCTCCTCCTTCCAGCTGCAGGTTTACACCACTCATGAGAACTTCCCCTTTCAGATTGTCCAACCCCAAAAATCTCTGACCCAGAAGCAGTGATGGGAATGAACCTAGCCAGGGTGGGAATGGGACTGCTCCACCCGCCTCATCCATACCTGAAAGTACATTTCCACCAGCTCATCCTCCTGCATAAGATAGTAAAGCCTTCCTGCCTGCAGCCAGGCCTCTGCTGCTTTCACAGTCTCCTCAAGGTCAATGAAGATCCTTAGACTTTGTTTGGTGCAATCCAGGGACTGTCTCAAAGCCCTGTGATGGCAACAGGCAAAAAGCCATTACAGAGGAATCACAGGACACTCCCAGCTATCAGCTGCGAAGCTCCCACCACCTCCTCATGGCAAACCTGTCCTCTCCTCCTGTAGTTGTCAAAGTTTAGAGACAAATGGAGAGCCACAGCTCTGAGCACTGTGTCCTGGTAAGATCATGGAGGTCTCCATGCTTTAATGCATGTGTGTGTGTATCATCTGGCAACCTTAGGGCAGTTCAGGACCCCAGTGCTCCCACAGGGGCTGCTCCCCACCCCTGTGTGGTTCCCCTGATAAACGGGTTTGTCCAGGTCACCTGCAAACACTATTTGCCCCCCTACACTAATCCCCAAAGTCACCCCCAGCTCTACATGGGAGCATAGGCAGGGAGTTCTTGAACCTTCATCTCCCAGACAGCATCTGGCACCCAAACCACAAGCCTGCCCATTGTTTATCCCTTGCACAGTCTAAGAGACAGATCTGTATCTACCTATGCAAGACCTTACAGCTCCTTTTCAAGCCCCTGGTCACTGGAGGACATAGGGATAAGCAGCAGGATTAGCCAGTGAGTTGGATTCAAAGTCAGCTGTGGGGAAGGGAGAGCCAGGCAGTGCCCAGGGCACTTTCCTTGGTGTCTCTCCTGCTGGCAACCAGGCTCCAGCTGTCCTTTCAGTCCAGGGAATGGGGTGCTTTGTGATCTTAAATAGCACCATCCACATGACAGGCATCTGCTTCCTAAATACCTTCCCTCTGAACTCACCCTGACCCAATAGGGGACATGAGCATCCCTGTTAGGGATAGCCCTTGTCCATTTGTCCTTCTGGGACATGGGAGCTAGCTCTCCACTGTTTGACACATTTGTCTTCAAGGACTGAAGTCTGTGGTCTGTCCAAGTCTCTTTCTCTTCTCTCTGGCCTAATCTAATCAGCCACCTGGAGGTGTCAAGCAGGAGATTGAAAGGTGAGCTGATATGGAGTCTTAAGTACCTCCTATGGGACCTTAAGTACCTCCATGGGGAAAATATCCCAGCAGATATAGGAAGGGCAGACTGAGCAGCTGGAGACTGAAACCAGACTTATTCGAATAACAGATAAGGAACCTATTTTTACTGGTGAGTGGTGATTAATCACTGGAATAAGCCTCCAAAGGAAGTAATGAATTCCCTGTCACTGGTTCCCCTCTGATGAAGGCTGGATGTTGCTCTGGAAAACTGTGTTTGGCCAGACCCCAGTTCTGTCTGGGACAGCTTTTGCCCGGCTGTCGCAACACTCTGGTTGATATTGAACTGTTCCCTCTTCACAGCACAGTGACAGCTCATAAATCTCAGAACCAGAGTCTGCAGGGCAGCTGGAGCCACCACACACCTTCCCACCTCGCTCGAGGGACACCCCAAGAAAGCCACTGCTCTTGCTCTGGGTGAGCAGGGACCCCGCTCCCACAGCATGTAACAGGCACAGACAGGACTTACTCAGATGTGCCCAAAGCCTGGTAGAGCTGACTGAGGGCCTGTCGGGCATTGCCTTCCAGCTCTCTGTCCTGCAGCTGTTGTGCCAAGGACACCCAGTGCTCGTGGTAGGTGATGCAGGCCTGGAGGTCGGGGGACACTTTGCTGTAGAAATGGCAGAGAGACTCAGTGATGTGAAGCTGACCTGCATGGTACAGGGAAAGGGAAAAGGACAGGTCAGAGGGCTGTGTTGGGGAGCTGGCAGGATGCTGCTCAGAGGTGAATGCTGCCCTGGTCCCCACCGTACTCACTCCTCACGTTATGCCACTTGAGGGCAAAAACCAATGCCAGTTCATAACAGAGTTTGCCATCTTCAATCCTCTGCCTGTCCACCATGGCCTGTGCCAGCCACAGCAGCACCTGCACCAGCTCCATCTCCAGGTCTTGGCTGCCCTGGAGCACAGCATAGAGTTGGGCTGACTGGAGCAGGTAGAGCTCGGCCAGCTGGCTGGCCCCGCACCACAGGCTCAGCTGCCCCAGGTTAGCCAGGGCAATGGCCTGATTCCTCTTGTTCCCGGTCTCCTTGGCCTTGTGCAGGGCCCAGATGAAGTTCTCTGCAGCTGTCTGCACCCGCCCTTCTCCCTTGAGGGCAATGGCCAGGAGGTTGTGCACGGCTCCGCCCTGCGTCACACTGTCCGTCCCACTCAGGGACCGCAGGAGCTGCCACAGGATGTCTGCAGCTGGCCCTGGCTGGCCCTGCAGGAGGTACATCCACCCCAAAGAGAGGGAAGACTCAAAAGCCTCCTCCTCGCCCATCAGTCTGCTGAGGGCTACAGCCCTGGCTGCGTAACAAACCGCCCCGTCCAGCACCCCGTGCTGGAGGTACATCCTGGACAAGATGGCACACAGCGTCCTCTGGGTGGGCACAGCTCTGCTCTCACAGCAGAAGTGCAGTGCTTGCTTGAGATAGAAACAAGCCAGTGCTGGGATGCTGCTTCTCTCCACTTGGCTTCCCAGGAGTTTGGAAGCATTTTGGAGGATGAAGCCAGCTCTCCAAATGGGTGTTGGTGCTCCCTTGGTGCCACTGGGAACAAACAACCTGGCGGAGGCCAGTGCAATATTTGGCAGGTACTTCTTGTCGTACAGGTAGCTCAAGATGGCAGTGGCATCCAGTGGCCCAGAACTAGTGTCTGGGCCGAGCAAAGTGGTGGTGAGACACTGAAGATGCTCCATAAAGGGCAACACTTCATCAGTTCTGCCCAGTTGTAGGAAGAGCTTGACAATGAGGAAGCAGACCCGTGCCTCCAAGGGAGCATTGCCCACAGCAATGGCTTCCCTCAGGACGTACATCATGACCTCCAGCTCATTTTCAGAGCTGAAAGAGCGGCCAGGCAAGCAGACAAGCAAGGCCACCGTTTTTCCCAGCAGGGAGGAGAACTTGTGCTTCATGTTCTGTTTCAAATAGATGGAGGCAAGGGTCACGTGCAATGCTGCCAACAGGGGCAGGTCCTGAAATCCCCTGTCCAGGACACTCATGGCTTCTTCAAAGTAGACTCGAGCCTGGGAGAACTTGACCTTTTTGATGCAGAGCTTACCCAAGAGGAAACAGAGCCTGACATGAGCCCAAACTGAACGAGTCCTCTTGGCCCAGTTCCTGGATGTCTCAAGGTACAGGACCAGTTCATCCTCATCAGAGAAACCATAAAAAGTGGAGTGGAGAAAGGAAAAGCTGAGATCATAGAGGCTTTGAAAACTGGATACATAACTATCTTGGTTAAGGAAGGTCAATATGGGGTCAAAGACATCAGCATCATCCATGTGTCCAGCATTCAGGTCAATAAAGAATTTGGGATAATCAAAGTCGTCCATCTTCTCCAGGAGAACATCTTCTAACATAGAAGGGGCTGATTCACTCTCTGGGCTGGACAGCTCAGAGGTGCTAGTTGTAGCCAATTCATTTATTTCCTCCCAAGACTGGAGCAGTTGGATATCTTTACTGGCATGGAGAACAGCCTCTGGAAGGGACAGGAAAACCATAGCAAGATTAGGAAGTAATTCCTTACTGTGAGGGTGCTGAGGCCCTGCCACAGGTTGCCCAGAGAAGCTGTGGCTGCCCCATCCCTGAAAGTATTCAAGGCCAGGTTGGACAGGGCTTGGAGCAACCTGTGTCTATCTGTCCCCTCCTCATACTCACCTGATGGCATTTTTGGGAACATGGCTGCAGGTTCAAAACCATCTATACAAAAAGACAGACAGAAAACAAAAAGTCCAAAGCCTTGGTTGGTGTTAATGTGCAGACACAGTCCCCCAAACCTTATAGAGATCTCCTGCTGCTCTGCTAAACTCCAGACCTTTGTGTGGCTTCTAGCTGCAGACACCACAGGCAGCTGCAATTCAAATCCCTGGGATCTGCTGGGGTTTGGTGCTGTGTAAGACCATGAAGAACAGCTTTTAGCTGGTGGTGAGGTGAGGTAATGTGATAGTTACCTGGGAAGAAGCAGGTCCTACTTTTCACAGGTAGGGTTTTATCAGCTCTCTCTCTTAAGGGCCTTGTGGTGTCTATTCAGAGGTTTTCAGGTATGTGTGTGTCTGTACCTCAGGTTCATTGCCCCTCATCTGGCTCCTCTGAGAGTTCCCCTGAATCCCAGGAATCTCAGGCTCAACCCTGCATGGCCACATTGTGCTTCTCAGTAGTGAGAAAGCAAGAAATAGAAACACAGAAACCAGATGCAGTCCAAAAGCCCCACTGCAAGCACAGAGAAACTGAGCACCCAGGAGCCTTGGCTCATGTAGGCAGGGACTTACAGCCAGGATCAGTGGAGACCAGAACCTGCCACAGTTCCCCACAGCTGAGAAGCTGCCCTGGGAGCAGAGAAGACCCCTACATACTGCAGTGTTGCAGGGGTCACCTCTTGAGGATATCTACAGCCTCCATGACCAGGCTTTGGAGGTTGGCTCTGCCACAGCACTTCTCTCCACTGCAAAGCCCAAGCAAGGAGCTCTCCAGGCACTGTCCAGCATCATTCTCCACGGGGATCCAGGTCTGGACATGTAAGGGGAGGGGACACTCACCCAGGAGGTACACAGAGGTGATGTCGGTGCGTGCCAGGTCCCCGAGGAGGGTGGTGAAGTGCTGCTCGTCACCATTACACGGGATGCGCAGCAGGGGGGACTTTTCTTCTTCACTCAGATACACCAAGCCCTTTCCCCTGGGGTGAGGCATATGTCAGGAGAAGACAGTCAGTGTCTCCCTGGTGCTACAGCTGTCCTGTAGGATGGGATTTTCCATCCCTCCTTTTCCTCCCACCATAAAAGTTCTGCTCCAGATGAACACAGGATTTTAGACACCTTCCCCTTCCAGGTTCTCCATGAAGGAAACAATGGGTACCAGAGGAAAGGAGCTATTGGTCTTTTTCTTTAACCCAGAATCCCTTTCTGAGGCCGGGACATCACCTGATCTCCTCTCTGTTCTCTGGCATGTCAGAGAAAAGTGCTTTCAACTTACCTTGGGTAAGTGACTGAGTAAGGAAAGCCCAACAGACCTGGCAACAGGTTAAACCCCTGTCCTCCCACACACACTCTTGGAGGAGAAGCCTTTTGGGATGGGCACTGAATTGGAGCTGTATCTTTAAGTCACCCACAGAGACAATTGCCCGAGTTGTCAGAATGGGGTTGTGTCACCCTTCTTCCCTAGATAACTCTTGCTTTGTCCTTGAGAAAGTATTGAATTCTGCTCAGGGAGAAACTATGCCAGTGGCCATTCTGCCTTGACATCCTACAGAAAGTAAAGAGGCAGAAGGAAGCCAAGCATGACTTGGTTTCCTCATCAAGAATTGCTCATCCCACCCTTGGCAGACTCAGAGCACCTCAGATAAAGCTACAATCTGAAGACATTTCTAGGTGGAGTGAAGCCAGTTTGTCTGGTACACAGATGTCCTGGGCTGCCTTAGCATGGAGCCAGGTTAGCCCGGGGCCAGATCTGTTCCTCTCCAAGAATCACCTGAGGCAAGTGAAATAGAATTGCTTTGTCTGGGCAGAGACTGCTGCAGCCTGTTGGCAGCAGAGCCTGGCCAAGGCTTCTGGTCAGACCTCAAATGGTGCTCTGTGAAGGTCTTGCAAAGCAAATTACCTGCCCTAGACTCTCATACAGCCTTGAGCTGGGACTTGGAATCTTCCCTCCATTTTCTCCTGAACATAATGTAATAAGTAAACTTACAGAGGTTCACAAGCCTCGGGACTTATGTAGCGGGTTGGAACAAAGCCAGTGCTCCCACTGCTGAGGGATTTGCCCACAAACCACGGGAGTCCAGGAATGAAGAAGCCTATGACTTCTATGCTGTCTCCTTTGGAGAAACTCAGTTCATCCCATGCTGCTCCTCTGTGGTCCTCAGTGGCGGTGCACCTGCCTTTGACTGGGAAACCAAAGCAAACAAGGGCATTTTAGTGTGAGGCCACTGCTAAAACTTTCATGCTGGAAAAGACTTGGGCAAGGAGAAACCATGATTTCAGCTTGAGAAGGCTGCCTCTCTCTCCCCTAAGATGTATTGTGCTCTTTGATTCCGATCTCTGCCATTTCTTCTTGAGAAACGGATTATAATAAAGTATACAAGAGGAAGGGATAAACTCCACACAGCCAAAGGCTGAAGCCTCTGAGAGCTGCAGTCTGGAAGGTGATTGAAAACATGGAGCTTCACAGAAGCTGCACTGTCTCAACTCTCTGCCAGGACTGAAATCTTGAACAGCACAAATGTCCATCACACTACATGCCAAAATCACACCTGCGTGGACCTCCCATGTCCAGCATACTCTGAACAGGACTGGGCTGGGGCTAACTGGTGAACGGTGGGCACAGGTTTCATGTGCACACTTGTGGGACCCTCATTATTTAAAACTTCAATCCTGAAAGAATTAAAGGAGACATAAAATTGTAGTGAAATAAAACCCAGTGGCAGAAGGATGCAACCTGCAGCCCTCTGTACCCTGCGTTCCTCGTGTCATCCTTCGAAGTACACACAGTTTGCAAG
>JAWWLV010000030.1:16253539-16312949 GCA_035041135.1 Platyrinchus mystaceus
CCAGAACAAGAGATGAACCCTTTGTATTTGTGGCCAAAACCAGGCTTGCAAGAGCTGTGCCCTTCCCTGGGATGCTGCCTTACACAGGTATCACTCACCAATTGGCTGAGAGGTTGTCCCACTGATCTCCTGGGAGATGCCAAAACTCATAGCATAAGTCTTCAGGAACCACCTGTAGGTCAAAAGGAAATCACACTGGTCCTCTCTTAGCAGTCCTGTCCTCAGGCCAGCACCAGGGATGGTGTCACATAAGCAGGACAGATGTTCTGTTCCCTGGGAGTGCCAGCATGGCCAGCACGGCCAGCACAGCCAGCACAGTCATTCCTTGTAATGGTTTTACTGGGCACAGAGGGCAGTTTGCACCTCACAGCTGCAGCCTTACACACCATGTTAAGAGCAGGACAAATTTGCCAGGCTGTAAGGAGGATTTCACTATGTAAGAGGAGCTGCAGGTGTCTTTGAGGTTCAGCCAGGTGACCAATGTGAAGCCCTACTTTGTCTGGCATTGCCTAAATTTTTTCTCCACTTATTCATCCGTAAATGACAGATAATCTCATGTATGACCTAAATCAGTATCATACAGGAATGATACCTGAAGTGCAAGTATGTCCTTGCTCTGTCTCATTAACAGGACCTGGTTCCAGTAGTTGTCTTTATGCATAATGTACATCCTCATGAAATTGTGAAGCTCTTTCCCACTGCCAGAGGAAAGAGCAGTTTTCCATACCAGGCTTGGTGCCAGCTCATGCATCAGGATCAGGAAAGCATCTTGGCTTGAGCCCTATTAATTCACTAGTTTACTTACTGGTAAAATGGGTGAGGTATTGGCTCTAAAGCTGTCATGGGCACCACGCCTCGTTGACCCGTCAGTAAGGACATCCCTTCCCATTTTGAGTCCTCTCCAACATTCTTCACATGGATCAACTCATTCTTGCAGAGCCGCAGGCCTTCCTCTCCCTCCTGCTCCGCCTTCCAGACACCTGGCATTGCTCTGGAGAAAAAGTTACCTGCAGAAAGAAAGAGTCATGCCTGGGTCAATGGCACCAGGGCAAGGCATGGCCCAGCAGAGGGTTGCAACTCAGCCCTGCTGGGACGATTTTGAGGAACTCCCCCCATGTGAAGTCCCTTCATACCTTCCTGGAGGAGCAGATCCATATATATGGTGGCCAAATGATCCTTATCCACAGTGACTCTGATCTCTGTGTCCTCCATCAGGGCACAGTTTAGCCAGTACTCCTGGTCAAACAGAAGCTGCTCCAGGCAGCTGCCCACATATCCTAGGGAATCAAGAGGGAAATCAGTGTTACCATCGTCCTTCACTGGGCAGCATGAGGGGCTCTTTGGATATTTCCCACTCTGCCATCTGCAACCATGCTGTGAGGCAAAAGCTTCTAATTTTGTCTTCATCCCCAAAATGCAATAGAAGGATTATCCAAAAGGCATCCTCTTGGGACTCCTTCACTGATCCAGACAGTAGTTTCATAAACAGTCAAAAGACTGCAAGGTTTTCTAATTCATATTCTTCACCTCTCCTCCATGTTACATTACAGTACCTTCTCCAAAAATGCTTCTCACATGGTCTTTTTAGACCTCCCAACACCTTGAAAACATTACCTAAAGTCAGATATGTGGAAAACTTCCAGATTTCTTCCAGGGTTTTGAAGGTGAGGAGGAACCGATCCTCCTGTGCTTGCATACAGACCAGCCTGGCTGACAGCTCCTACACACGGGAGACAAAGCAGGATTCAGGGACAGTCCTACGGCTCTGACAGGCCGTATAATGATACTAGACCCTGGAGTGAGACTAGCACTCATATATCGGCATAATTGAGACTGCAGCTGTGTGAGTTGTTTGCCAGGGGTTAAGGTTGTTCCAGCCAGCTGAGTCCTTCCTAGCTCACTACAGGGCTATCTGCATGATCCCTCAGGCAGCTCAGAGCCCTCAGTATGAGGCTCCTACCATGAGGCTCAGATTTGCCACTCACCTGTTACCAGCTCATTTCCCCCATCCTTCCAGTCCCCTCCAGAGTCCCCTTGTGCAGGAACACACCCTGCAGTGGCCTTGGAGGAACTTCTCTTTCTCTGCTAGGTTTGGTAACCCATCACACATCCCATCCTTCCAGGAGCATCCCAGCACATGCTTTGCTCTGCCAGGCTGGGGCTTCTACCTTGAACAGGGCACAGACACCTCTGTCGTCACTCTCCAGGGCCCACAGCTTCTTTCTGGCTGCTTCCTGGAGCTGGGAATTGAGGCAGCCGGAGGAGCGACTCTCAACGGAGAAGAAGAGTGATATCTCTTGAAACAAAGAAGTTAAGGGGGTTAAGGGGTGGAAGGAGCTCTGTGGCACTCAGAGTTGCCTGTGCCAGGCCCAGCAGTGCCTCCAGCCTGGCTGTGATGCTCAAAGAACACAAACCCAGCTCGTCCTCCCCCTTCGGCCACCAAGGTAAGAGACTCGAGGGATGGCAGGGGCTCCAACCTGCTACATCCAACCACTGGAAATTTGGGAGATTCCACAGGCATCTTACCTGGTGGAAAGCCCTCTCTGACAGCCAGCAGCACCAAGGAGGTGTCCGGGGAGCCATCTCCTGCCTCAGGAGTGGGGCTGCTTGGCTCCAACGCCCCAGTCTTACCTAGCGAGGAGGGGACACACAGAAGAGCTGCTGACAAATGTCGTGGCAGAGGTTTAGGTTATCCTGCCTAACCTGAGAGCACCTGAGGGCTCAGCCCATGTGTTGCACTGCAGATCTGGCTGGAATTAGGTGAATCTGGTAGCACCCTACAGTCATGCTCGAAGTTGGAGGCAAGATCCATGGGACTGATGTGTGTTAACTACATGATACCCTTGATGATGGACTTTTTTCCAGTGCTGGATGGGCTTTGGAGTGAGGGGACTTTCCCTCCTTGCTCTTGGACAGACCCTCACTGAGCAGATCTGTTAGAAGGATGTTTTAGAGGAGACCTCAGAGCAAGAGCAATTCCCCAGCACGGGAGAGTCAAGGCCTTGCAAAATTCTTTACTCATCAATTTTGACAGTCAAAATGAGATTTTCTCCCCTGCCTGGTTGGTAACTGATATCCAAGACACATTCTCTCTGCTTCACACATTGTCAACTATTGCCATAAAGGATTCAGGAACTGAAACTTTAGCTGGTAATTATGTTAATGAAAGCTGAGGCACACAAAAATCCAGCTTGCTCTTCCACAGATGTATTGGCTGTGGAGGGAAAACAAGATTAAAACCCAATTTTGTCAGTAATCAGATTGGACTTGTAAGACAAACAAGGACCCAGATATCTGGAGCTGGAACATGCAGCGACTTCTGTAAGTCACTTCTGTGACCATAACTATACTCTACAGTTCTTTTAATTCAGCCAGCTTTGCTAGTTAGTCAAATAAACTGTTATTTGCATGCAGAATTATAATCCTTATTTATAGTGAGCAAGTAAAAAAGAATGGCCCAAGGCTGCACATGTCATGAATGAGCTTTTCTTTGAAAGAAAAGGCTCTACATTTCTCAGCAGTTGATTTGAACACACTTAACAAAGGACCTCATCTAGCAGCTCCATCCCCTTCCACACGTGGGGGAAACAAAGAAGGGGAACTGAAAGGAGACAGAGGCAGAACTAAATCCAAACTGGCTCCTGCCAGGCTGGGCTCGCCTATCAGTTGCTCCATTCCTTCCTCTCCTCCTCCCCTCCCTGCATCCCAGCAGACCCTGCCAGGCCAGGTCCCACTTCCCTGGGCATAGGTACCTGATGCCATGGTCCTCTCCTGACACCATTTTCCCTGGTGTTCAGCCGCAGTTTGGTGCAGATGGTCCCAGTGGGGCAGGAACACAGGCGAGCGGGGACAGCAGGAGTGACACTCTTCGCCTGGGGAAGATGGAGGGTGGGCAGAGGGGTTCGGATCCCCTGCCAGATGCCTCCTGCCTGAGAGGTCTCCATAGGATGTGCCAATGGAGGTGGCAGGTTGGACACTGCTCTTGCCACCTCCATCAGTGGCAGGACAGAACATGACTTTGGGTCTCAAGAGCCACGCAGGGAGGAGGACTTACTTGGGTGAGCAGAGAAATGGGTTTGCTCTCACGGATTCGGTGTTTATTTTTGTTTGGGCCAGGCTCAGAAAGGGAACTGGGAACTGTTTTCAAGAGACCAATTGAAACTGCTGGTGAGGAGTCCTTCCCAGTAGTGCCAATGAGTCATTTACCTCCCTGGTTCTGAAATATTTTGTAACAGTGGGCAGGAAACAGCCCCAGCCCAGAGCCGAGTGCAGGTCCCAGCGTTTGGGGCTGCACTCCTGGCAGCCAGGGCTGAGTGCTCATGGCACCCGCTGGCACTGGCTCTCCTGGGGGACACGTGGCCACAGAAGCTGGCCCTGAGCCACCTCCCTCCTCCAGCCCTTTAGCACAGCCCCATGACTTCATTTGGACAAGCTGGAATCATGCCTTGGGGGCTGGCAGCACCCCTTGGGCTCTGCAAGCCTTGCAATGCTTGGGGGACTCCTGGGCAGCAGTGGCAGCGGGACAGGGGTGGCAAGGGGCTCCTGAAAAGCCAGCAGTCTGGGAATAAATCAACCCCCTGAGTCATTCTCTCCTCTCCCCAGCCAAAATGTCCTGCCTCATTCCCTACACACCCTACTCATTCCCTACACACCCTAATCCAGTGGTCAGCAAGAGGAGGTGGCACCAGTAGCCACATCAGGAAAGGCAGGCAAACAGCCAAAGGGGCCAGTGCTCAGCACCAGTGTCTCCCCAGAGGCCCCGTCCAGCAGGACGAGCTCCGCAGCCACAGGTCTCACAGCCCAGCTCAGACCGAACAGGGCCGTGGCATCCCCACGGACAGCTTACCTGTGCATCCCAGGGACAGGTCCTGGTGCCAGGGGGTCCCCAGGCAGCAGCCCATGTGTCCAGTGGCACCGCCAGCCCCGGGGCAGTGGGCTGCTGCTGCTGCCGCTGCTGCTGCCCGGCCGGCACCGCGGCCCGGCCACAATGCACAATGCGCCTTTTGACCGGGCACCGGCTGCCAGCACGGCGGGGGTGATGGGCACGGAGTCAGGGAATGGTTTGGGTTGGAATCACAGAGTCAGAGCATCATTTAGGGTAGAAAAGGCCTTTAAAATCATCCAGTCTGACCCTAAGCCTAACACGGCCAATTCCATCACCAAATCATGTCCCCAGGTGCCACATCTACATGTCTTTTAAATCCTTCCAGGGATGGTGACTCCACCATTCCCCTGGGCAGCCTGTTTCAATGCTTGACAACCCTTTCTATGAAGAAATCTTTCCTAGTATCCAGTCTAAACTTCCCCTGGTATAACTTGAGGCCATTTCCTTTTGTCCCTTGTTCCCTGGGAACAAAGCCTGATCCCCACCTTGCTCCACCCTCCTGTCAGGGAGTTATAGAGAAAGAGAAGATTCCCCTTGAGCCTCCTTTTCTCCCGGCTAAGCCCCCCCAGCTCCCTCAGCCTCTCCTTATAGGACTGACTCTCCAGACCATTCCCCAGCTCCGTTCCCTTCCCTGGACACATTCCAGCCTCTCAATGTCTTTCTAGCAATGAGGGGCCCAGAACTGGACACAGCACTCAGGTGCTTCACCAGTGTCCAGTACAGAGGGACAATCACTGCCCTGGTCCTGCTGGCCAAGATACTGCTGGTAGAAGCCAGGATGATGTTAATCTCCTTTGCCACCTGGGTACACTGTTCCATCTTTCTTATTAGCCCCCTTTAGCTATTAAAAGGCTGCAATAAGGTCTGCCCAGAGCCTTATTAGCCTTTTTTCCTAGGAGATGGGTTCCAGCCCTCCAATCATTTTCATGGCTCTGCTCTGGATCCCCTCTGACAGGTCCATGTCTTTCTTGTGCTGGGGGCCACAGAGCAGGATGCAGCACTCTGGGGGCCATCCACTGGCACTGCTGCCCTGTCCTGGCCCCCTGTTACTCCGGGCTCCTCTCACCCTTCCCTTTGGGATCTCATTGCCCAGCCCACATGGCACATTCCTCTCATTCCTCCCATGAGCTGCAGCATGGAGAGCCCCTCAGTCTGCCAACCCTGATCGAGCTGCCAGCTGGTGCCTCCAGAGAGCTTCAACACTGATCTCTCCCAACCTTCAAAGCAAACCCGGCTCCTGACACCACGGCAAGCACCTGCCTCACCTGCACGGACACCACACTGGGGTCTATCCAGCATCCTCCATCCGGAGCTGGCTGTGTTCCTGGACCACCTTCCTGCCTGATGCTTTCACTGTTTCACCGTGGGGGCAGCTGGCAGCACTGCCTACTCCTCACCAACCTCAGCAGAGCAGAGCTACATCCAAGCAAGCCACACGTGAGTTCTCTGCAAGCCCAGACACTGTGAGTTCCAGTGGGGCTGGCAGGGCTCACCTCATCTCCGACACCAGGGATGTCTGAACCCCAGATCCAAACACCAGGAGGGACTGGTTTGGCTGCTGTGCAGGATCCCCTGGGCTACACAGGATGAGTCTCATTCCCTCCTTGCTCACATGCTTTGACCGTCCCCCTTTCCAGGACCAGGACTCAGTGCTGGCTGTGCTGTCTCACTGTGCTGTGAGTGGCAGAGGTCTGCAGAGCATCTCTGGGGAAGAGCAACATAGCCCCTAAAAAATGAAACCCAAAAGGTCGAGGGAGAGAAGTTGCAGGTGGGGAGGTCTTTTAGTGATGGACCTTTATGTCAGCAACCAGCCAGTGCCACCACAGCAGTGATTTGTTTCCCATGGCTCTCCAGGAGCATGGATGGCTTTCCCAGACTGCCAGGCTGCATCCCAGTGCTTGACAGTGCCTTGAATTTATCCAGAGTAGTGAGTAATTTCTCCAGTGAGTAATTTAGGCCAGATTGGATGCATCTCTGAGCAACCTAGTCTAGTGGAAGGTGTCCCTGCCCATGGAAGAGGGGTGGAACGAGATGAGATTTAAGGTCCCTTCCAACCTAAACCATTCTATGATTCTACAATCCAGAGAGGGTATTTCTCACCACATTCCCATGCTGTGACAGGGGCTGCCTGGCACCACTGTGATGCCCCTTTAGGGTATGCAAAGCATGAGGAGTACCCAGCTGTGGGACAGCTGTGGCAGGATGGAGTCCATCTTCATGGAGCTGGCTGGGAAATTTAAAAACAAAAGTGAAGTCAAACCAAAAGGCTCTCCAGGAAAAGTTGCATTGCCTGCCCAGGAGAAGATTGAAAGAGTGGGGATTCCTAATCCTTAACGGAAGAAACTAGATGTCAGATATTGGGGTTGCCTGGAGAAGGGACCATCGTCTTCATTCTCCTCCTGACTCCAGATGTCAGGGAGCTGCAGTGCTCTCCTGGCTCTCCTGCAAAGCTGTGCAGCTGCAGGGACCTGCGCAAGGGTGAGTGCTGGGACAGGCCGGCTCTGCTCTCCCTGTGGCAAAGACACTGTCTGTTCCCATTGCTCACTTGCCCTGGAAAGCTCCACATTTAGAAAACTTCCCCAGCTGACCTAGGCATGCTCTGAAGGTGCAGAACTGGAAGGGGAATTCAGATGCAGGTGACAGCCTGCTTGTGCTCAGAGCACACAGCTGGAGTTTTGTGACGGAGTCAGTCTCATCTTTATGCAAAAGGTGTTGCTGTTCTGGGCCCAGGTTGTCAAACTGGTCAGTGCCTGAGCAGGCCAGAGTGTTTTCAAACAAAGCTTTTTGCTTCCCTCAGAAGGCTCTTGGTTTTAGCAATACCTGCTCACCAATTAGCAGCAAAATCTCCTACACAGGAGAAAATATTATTTTAAATAATCAGAATGTTGGTTTTTTCATTTTCTAAATTGTCTTCCTTTGTGGTTTTGAAATTTCTTTTCGCTTTTAAGTTTACCTTAATAACTTAGCAACCAAACCCATCCTTGTACAAGCAAAGGTATCACCTCCTGTTTGACCTGAACTGGAATTTGCCTTTTGGCCAGTAACCTGAACACCTCCCCTTCTACTTCCTACCTCTCAACATACCAACCCTGGGCCCTGGAGAGAGCCCCCATTGCTGCTGCTGCTGCTGCTAAAGCCTGTCAGCCTGGCCTCCCTGGAAATACTTCCTGATAAGTTTCCTGGGGTCTCAGCCTGTTCCATCTGGGAGTCTCTGCCTGTGCCAGCTCTCCAGGGTCTCTGCTCCCTTTGTAAACGTGGGCAGGCTCTGCAGGCAGAGTGCCAACCTGCCACACTTCCCTACCCATGGCATGAAAACAGGAGGGAGTGTGGCTGTCGGGGCACCCTTTGGCTGGGGGACAGAGCTGCCACAGGCACAGCAGGGCTGTCAGACAGCACCACCCATCCCTGGGACCAAATCCACATTCCTAAATCCAGCATGTCTGCTCTGATTTCTCCTGTCAGTTCCTGGGTACAAAGAACCCAAACCACAGCTGCCCTTACCCAGTGTGCTCCTCATCGTTGCACCCACGCCTCAAATTCAGCCGGGACAAAAACACAAACTCTTTGCCCCAACCTGGATTTCCACAGCCGTGTCCCTGCACTGGATCTCTCCAGACACCTGCAACCTCGGCGTCCCGGCTGTGTTTGCTCAGCTGGGGACGAAGGGCACGGGCAGGCGACCAGCACCCAGCGAGAGACCCGGCACGGTGGCTGTACTGACCTGCTCCTGCACACACGCCCCTTGCTCTGCTCCCCAGCACCGCTTCCCTCACGGAGGACTCTTGGCCACGAAACTCCAGCCTCTGCAAGCCGGTTTCCCCAGGGGAATGCTGCCGGTGCCGGGTCGCAGCTCTCACCCGTGCGTGTGCACAGGGCTGTGTACGTGTTTGCGAGGCGGGCGAGCGTGCCCTGCACCGCCACTCCCTCACACGAGGAAAGGAATTTCTTCCAAGAGCGGCTTATCACCTCCGTTTCCCAGCAGAGCTGCCGGCGCGGAGGTCAATGAGTTACCCAGAGTTATGCTATAAACAGCCCGGCACTCCGGCAGACCGCCGGCTCGCCAGGGGAAGCACGAACGCCCAGGCACCACCTTCGCCCTGGCTCTGCAGTAAACAAGGGCTGGCGAGGGGGATGCCCGTGGGCACAGTGTCGGGGCACGCTGTCAGAGCTCGGCTCAGCCCCGGCGTGACCACCTCGGACACAGCTCTCTCCCACTCCAAGTGGCTGCTTTGCATGAGCAGCCTCTCCCGGACTCACCTGTCCCCTGCTCCCAGCCCCGGCGCCGCGTCCTTGGGGCTGGTGACCTTCCGTCCGACTGCCTCTGCGACAGCAAAGTCCTGCGAGAGGCATTCCCGGGTGATCCCGGCGAGGTGGCAGAGACGCCCAGCTCTGAACCCCCCTTCTTCCCTGACAGAATGCAAATACAGACACACAGAACAAGAGATCTGTGGACCCAGCAGTATTTGTGCTTCCTGGCTAAACTCCCCAACAGAGGAAAATGCAGGGATTTTTTTTTTCTGTTGGAAACAATTAAACAGTTAATATCAAGCTTCCTCAATATTTCTGTTTCCTTCTGGGAATGCTTAGAAGCTGGCCATTCTTTGGCAGGTTCAAAACGAAGCCTCATTGCTTTTCAGCTTGTTATTTAAAAATGAACCTGAAAGAGAAGGAAGTCAGCCTAAACTCGACTTCACTCAAGGAAAAAACCAAACAAACAAGATGAAACATTTTGTTTCAGGCCAAAAGCCCTCCTGCTTCATGGGTTTGATTCTCTGGTATGGGTGGGGGGACCCATTTTGGTGTGAAATGGAGCAGAGCTTTCCTTCCCTCTGCCTCTGAAAGCCCACCCACAGCCCACCACACACTGCAGCTGGGGGGGGGGGGGAGGGCAGCAGGACACTGGCTGGAACATGAGGGCCACTGGGGACATTGGGACATTTCCTCATTCCTGCACTCTGATTTTGCTTTCACCCTCTGAAAAAGGACAGGGCAGTGATAAGCACCTGCCCACCCCATGCTTCCAACCCTTTGGCAATCCAGGACCCCTCAAGCTGGGGTCATATCTCGGGGACAGGAGCACCTCCACTCACAGCTTTGCATGCCCACGGGTAGCCTTGGGACAGCATCTTCTCTGCTGTGCTGCCAGCTGGGTGCAGCTGTAGAAGTGGGGTTCATGCATGGCTGCAGGACACAGGGGAAGCTCAAGGGTTTTGCAGCCAAGCTGCTGTGGTGAGTCCCTGAATGCAGCCAGACTGGCCTGGCTTTAAGATATTTCTTTTCATTGATGGCCCTCACTCAGGAATTTTCTCCCACCTCCAAGACTTCTGTTACTTTCCTCCACACATGGCAATCCAAAGCTGCAGCTGCAACGGGAAATTTGCTCCATCCTGCAACGAACGGGTTAAGTGGGCTCCGGGGCTGAACTAAGCTGAACTCAGCGCTTCATTTTCAGAAATGCTGAGGCCTGCTCCTCTTGCATTGTTTTCAGCAAGAGCTGGAGGAAGTAAGCGCTCTTGGAAAACTGGAAAACTGGCTGTGTGGGTCAGCCGTGCCTGGGTGGGTCAGGAGGCTGAGACCACCCTTCGGCACACCGGGAGCTGGGCAGGGAGCACCCAGGCTGGTGCTATGAGGTCTCCTCCTTGGCACTTTGGTGTGAACCTCGAGCATCCTCCCCGCTCCTGCCTCCAACCACTGCTTCAAAGGGAGCAGCACGGCGTCACCACCCAGGGGAGCCTTCAGACTGTATGGAGACAGAGCCAGGAAAGTGGAAGCCACAGATAAGGCATGGGAAGGAAGAAGGAAGGACCAGAGCCAGTCAGCTGAGCTCCAGGGTTGGAAGATTGCTGCAGCCCCTGCCTGGAACTGTATTGCTGAAAGGAGCCTTCTAGTTCACTCCTGTATAAACACCTGGGTTTTTTCCAGTTCAGCTTGCAGGAAGGTTTGGAGGTGTCAGGGAAAGCCCCACTGTGATGCTCCATGTACAGCTGACTCAGAGGCACTGATTTCACTACAGAGAGCTTACTGATCATAGAATCATGAAATGTTTTGGGTTGGAAGGGACCTTAAAGATCATCTATTTCCAACCCCCTGCCATAGGCAGGGACATCTCCCACTAGACCAGGTTGCTCCAAGCCCCGTCCAACCTGGCCTTGAAACACTTCCAGGGTTGGGGCAGCCATAGTTTCCCTGGGCAAACTGTGCCAGGGCCTCACCACCCTCACAGTAAAGAACTTCTTCCCAATATCCAATCTAAACCTACTCTCTTTCACTTTTAAGCCATTCCCCCTTGTCCTGTCACTACATGCTCATGATATGGTGTAGGAGAACATCAAGGAATAGCAGTCACAAGCCTCTCACAGGCTTTTTGAGCTCTCCTGATCATTGCACAGTCACTGCTCCAGAACTGCTGCCTTCCTTGGGCACCCTCACCCAGGCACAGGCAGAGCTACAACCCCATCCAGCACCACCATTGCTTTGGCAATGGTTGCAGGGGGGACAGCCACAGCATCACACGTCACAGCAGGTTTTAGGAACAGGACTACCAGTGAAAATCTTTCTGCCTCTAGAGCAGCTTCTTCCAAGGTCGCAGAGCTAGCCTGGACCTCGTGTCCTCTGCAAGATCTGAGCTAACAGCTCATGAAGCTGCTGTGCAGCCTCAGGATACTCCTCCCAGCTCCCTCTGATTTCTGTCAGCTCTCTCCTGCCTGCACTACGAGAAGGTTGCAGGGATGAGGGGTAGGCTGCCAGGCTCTCTGCTCCACAGCAACTCCATCCTGCTCAAGGACACCTGAGCCCTGGCAGAGGGCACAAAGGGACACAAGAAGATGTGTCATGAGCTTCTGATGCTCACAGCTTGCCTAGGAACATCACACATCCCCAGGCAGCCCAGTTCCAGCCCCTGACTCTCCTGAGATGGAGCAGTGGCTGCTTTCCACATCACCTGCAGAAGAAATGCCTTTCCATGGTCCCTGTAACCAGCCCTGTAACCTTTTACCCCAACACCACTTTCTCAGCTCTCCCACTGCCATGGAGCTTGGCCCTGTTGTGCACTCAGAGTAGGTACCCACCCATCCCAGGAATCAGCCCCACATGAGTGGACTCACAGCTGGTAGCCAGCTCCACCCAGTCTTCACAGTAGAGGAGGGTCCCCAGGTGATGAGAAGTGTCTCCTGGCTACCTGATCTCTCTTGGCTGATGGAAGAGCTGATGTAGAAAGGTCTCTCAGCTCCACCCTTCCTGCTTCCCTATCCAGTCATGGCTTCTCTCCTTGGCCTCTCATCCCTACTTTTCTCCCAGACTGGAAGTATTGCTGCCCAGCACTGGCCAGAACACTGAATGTCCTTAAGTGTATCAATAATGCAGGAGAATTGATGGCAGGCAGCTTGTAGGCAGCTACCAGCCTCTAAGGGGCACTGAGTGTGGCCAGCAGGAGACTCCCACTGCATCCCCCAGGGTGAGTTTGGGATGCAGACTTTCAGCACACAAATTCTGCTGCTTCCATAGACAGCATGATGCAGCATGAAGGGCAGGTTTAGGTTGGATATTAGGAAAAGGTTCTTCCCCCAGAGGGTGGTTGGGCACTGAACAGGCTCCTCAGGGCAGTGGTCACAGCCCCAAGGCTGACAGAGCTCAAGGAGCGTTTGGACAACGCTCTCAGGGACAGGGTGGGATTGTTGTGGTGTCCTCTGCAGGGCCAGGAGTTGGACTTGATGATCCCTGTAGTCCCTTCCAACTCAGGATATTCTCTGATTCATGGGTTTGCAGGGTGTGATGGTGCATTCATCCTCCACCAGGAAGGGCAGAGCTGCTGGGATCAGCAAACACCACCTCTGAGGAGCTTGTCCTAAGCTTTGCAATAGGAATGCCTGACTCCTGCCTTCCCCTCTGTGCCCAGTGTCACCATAGAGACATCGTGCTGTGTTTTGGGCTCGGTGTTCTCTCCAGCAGCCCTGGGGAGAGCTCATGGGCTGACACTACCCTGCCAGCACTGCACAGTGCAGCCAGACTCTCCCTCCTGGATATTAACTGTCAGAGCCATTAGATGGCAGCAGGAACCGTGCCACCAGCATCCCAACATCGCAAACACGGGTTTGGAGCCAGTTCCCAGCCCTGCTGCCCCCAAGCCTCTGCACCAGCAGCTGTACCTGCTCCACAGGCTGGAGCATGGAGTGGGAAAACAACCCCGAGCACTGCGGGGCAGCAGAGCTGGGCTTGTCAGGAAAAACGAGGGCAGGCTCCAAAATAGGGGACCAGCATCTGAAGCAGCAAAGGGGACACAAGAGCCGGGTCAGGAGGACATCTTCAGTGAAGATGACTTTGTGGAGCCCATTTGGGAAGGACTGCTGGGAGCTCACAGCTGAGAGCTGCCGGTTGCTGACTCGGTAGTGAGCAGTCAATGAGGCCAAACGCAATTCCAGAGGTGACTTTATTGTTCCTGTGTTTAAGACACCCCGGGTCAGGTAACACGTCAGGCAAACCCTGCCAGGAACATGCAGCCAAGGTTCATTCAGGTGCTGCCTCGGATAGAGCTGATTGAAAATCAGAAGGAAAAACCGCTCAAAACATCAAAGTTGTTCTCCTCAGAGAGGTTTCCAGAGGAAAAGCGTTTCGCTTGGAAATGTCTCTAGAAAATGAGACTTTCAAAATATTTCATTTTAATTTTCAATTTCCCTGTATTTCTCCCTTCTAGTCTCTTTGCCTTTATTATCCTCCCCTGCCTCTGCTTTTACCCTGTTCCCATTTTGCCATTGAAACAGAAATAAACAGGACAAGGAAGGAGAATGAAACATGACAAAGTGAATTCACATGAACCACCACATCTAATTCCCACAGCTCAAGCTCAAGCTTAACCATAGAGTGAGGGGATCATATTTAAAGAAATCTTTTGAAAAATTGGAAAAAAAATCAATATTTTTAGACTTCCCTCTGGAAGAAAACGAGGAAAAACTAATTAAGAAATTAATTGCTTATGCTGATCTAGGGGTTTTCTTTGAAGCTCTTAATGATCCAAGCTGCTTGTAAAGGTGTTGGTCTTGATGCCATTTCCTTTCAGAAAGCAACAAAGCAGCTCAGTGAGGCTAAGCATCTTGTTTTGATATTTTCAGGGTGGAACATTTTGATTTTTCAACTTTCAAAGCTTTGCTGCTTTAATTTTTTGTTCATAAAGCTGAGGCTGAAATCAGAATGAAAGCTTTCAGTTTAAGCTAATTAATCCAAACACTTTGATTCAAAGCCCGTTGTGTTTGCTCAGTGGTGTTCTCCGGGAATTTATTTTAAGTGTCTGCATTCCATTTTTAGACTGTGGAGAAAAAAAAAAAAAAAAAAAGAAAAAGGGAGATTTCCTATAAAAGAGATAACCTGCTGCTTACCTGGGGCAAGCCATTCTGCAGCTTACAATTGCAAAAAGAAATTATCTCTCCTTAATTACATCATTTGGTCTCCTCCTGAACTGCACAGGCAGCATGGTCTGCAGACCTGGCCAGTCCCTAGAGCAAGGATTACCATGTTCCAGGCTGAAGGTCCCCTAAATTCTCCTGGAATCAACCCAGTTCTCAGTTTTCCCCTGAAAAAAATGTGAGCAACAAAAGGAAAACCAAACTATTGTGGTAATGCTACTCCAGCAATAAGAAAGAAATAGCATTTGCCAATGTGAATTGCTGCTTCTGAGCTCCCCAAGGAGCTCTGGGAAGACGGGAGATGTGCCAGGAAGCTTCCTTGAGTGCCGAGGTCCCAGGGCTGGGCTTCTCACAGGTGGCTCATGATGGGCAAGGCTGTCCATTAACAACATCTTGTGATCCTGACCAAACTGCTGACAGAAGGGAGGAAATTTCTTCTTCTATCAGTCCTTGCTGCTTCAGGGCAACTTAAAAGGGAAAACTAAAAATAAACCCAACTTCCCATGACCTTTAATGGGTTGAAACTTAGTTGGCAATGGGAAAGGAGGTCAGGTACCTCGGGGCCAGAGCTGCAGCTGGTATAGAACTCCCTTTGCATCACTTTGCTGATGATGCTTGGCAGGAGCTGCCAGCTGGACTTTACAGGGTGGCCATCCCTGGTGGGTCCCCGCAGTGCACACAGACTCAGCTTCCCATGCAAAAGGGAAAACAACCCATGCAGAGTGTGAAAGGGAACAAAAGCAGCCCTGAGATGCCCAGCCTCAGGCAATAAGCCCAGATACTGCCTGGGAGCCCCAGCCTTGCTGCATGCCACAACAGCCTGCTCCTTGACTTTTCCTGCGCAGGAACATGAGCTCTCCCAAAGGGCTGAAGGGTGAAAGACTTGCAGGTTTTAGGATAGACACCAACTTTCAATGCCCTAAGGCCTTTGACATCACTCTGTTAGTCTAGGTCATGCAGCACCTCCCCTCTCCTGGTGACCTGATTTTCAGAAGGGGAGGAGAACATTCCTAACATGCAGGACAAGTCACTCTAGAGCTTCTTCAGCACTTGTTTTCACTCACCTGCTGTTGGTTTGGGAAATTTGTTGCATTTGACCTAGAGACTCAGCCTTTATGATGATAAGATGGATAATGCCAGAGGGTCTGTAGCCCCTCATGTGCAGGAGGACGTAGCCAAAGGATGTGGCCATCCCTTCCGGGCTTTGCAGGATTGCTACAGGTTACAGATGGGCTGTGGTGCATCAGCATCACCTGGACCAGATCCAGATTCAAACCATTCTTCACTGTCTGGGTATTTATTTTTTTTTGCTGAAACTATTTGCACAGCACTAAAATTAATGACTGAAAATGTGAGTTTGCTTGAAAATAATCTATCATTTGATTATCACTTTAATGCAGGCAGCCTGGGGAACATCTGCCTCTGCCAGTCTGTGTCTCCTCCTGCCGATGTGGGGAATTGCTGGGAAGGGCTGTTGTGCTGCTTTGTACACTGGAAGAAAGCCAAACCACTGGCAAATGACTTGGTGGTTGTTGTGATTGAGGAGAAGGAGTGTAGTCCCGGACTGGATGAGGCATCAGGGTCCCCTCTTAAAACACCCACTGCCCAGCTCACTGCCTCTGGTCCCAGTTACTGTGTGGTCCAGGGACTCACAAAGTAAAATGCTCATCTCCATCATGTGGAAAGTAATTCTGTTATCACCGTAAGAGTGAGGCTGGCTTTGCACTGGGGCAGCGGGCAGCAGGCAGCAGCATCTGACCACTGCTGACTTTGCCTTTGCCAGATCTCACCTCGCGGGGGATGCAGGAGGGAAAAGAAACACAGGTGGGGAACTGCCCAGCGAGGCAGAATTGCCTCCATCCCATGACACAGACCATGTGCTGTGGTATAATGGGGTCTCCAGACCCTTTAGGCTTCTCTGCTGCCTTTTGGGAACATTACAGCCCTGGACTTAAAGGCTTTTTTTGGAAAATGTCACCAGCTTGTGATGAGTCAGAGTCCTGCTTCTCTGCAGCCTGCCCACTGCTTCGTGCGAGGCGTTGGGCTGTGCTGCGCCGGGGTCCCCACAGGCATCTCACTGCTGTTGTTTGGACTTAAATTTTCTTGCTGAGAAAGGAGAGCCTTTTGCTGCCAGTGCACATGCAGGAGGTCTGCCGGGGGCTCAGGCTGGCAGGGATGTGTTTGGCCAGCTGGTGCTTCGGGGACAGACAGACACATTTGTGCTACAGCACCCTGGGGCAAGGGCTGCAGCTGGGATCTCTGGCCAAGGCATTTCCACTCCTCCAGTGATTCTCAGTGCCCAGCAGCAAAGCTTGTGCACCAAAATGCCCTGCAGTTGAAGAGGAAAGAAAGTGGGTGGAAAGCCTGGGGTTCCTACAGGTAGACCTCTGAAAGCTGGTCCATGTGACTGCATGTTTGCAAACATGTATATGTGTGTGTCTGTACCCAGGTGTGATGGAAGGGATGCTAAGGCTTCAAATGAACCAGAAAATCCAGAGCTAAGGCTGCTGATAGACCATCCCCCTGTGTGCCTTGAGGACAGAGATCTTATGTGATTTTTTAACACTCTGACCCCTCCTAACTCTGTCTCTCCTGGGTCTTGGGACCTCCTATCCAATATTTCCCTTGTAGCCTCACCATTCCTCACCTGCTCCCCAAGTCACACAGGAGTGAGGAGAGAACCCCTTCCCTGGGGGTTTTCTTCGGACACCTTGCTCTGAGGGGGCAGGATGGGGTCTGCCCTCCAGCCCTGGGGACCAACATCCCTTCCTAGGGACAGCGGCTGAGCACAGCCTCACACACAAACACACAGCTGGTGGCTTCCCAAGCCACCAGCGGGAGAGGCAGTGAGCCTGATTTCTCAGAATTCCTGCTGCTGGTGTAGCAAAAGATAAATTTCGAGCCCAACTCCTGGTGATTCCACATGCAGCCAGAAACTTCCACCTCTTCCAGTAATCAGCCAGCTGGTGTTTCAGTCAGGCATGAAGGAAAGAAGGAATAGAGTTATTGACCTGGTGGGGAAAGTTTGGTTCAGGTGACTCTCAGTATCTCACAAGAGCATGGAGGCAGGGATAAAAAAAGCCAGTGTTCAGGGAAGCCATTAGCAAAATGAAATTAATTTAGCACCTTTTTTTTCTTCTGTCCTCTTACCCTCATCACTGCTGTGACTCTTTTCACTGAATGATGTGGGGTCCTGCAGGCAGCACCTTCCTCTTCCCAGCCTCTGTAGGACATGCCAGGTGCTGAATGAAGCAGGCGCTTTGTGGGAAAAATACGCAACTAATAATTGCTGTGGAAAAGTGTGTTGCAGTGCACAGACACAAAGGGATGAAAGGAGGCTGCGTTAACATCCTGACATTTCCTCATTTCTGAATTCTTGTCTCAGGCATCCCTAACATCCTTTTATGGCAGCTTTTGTAGCCAGTTTCCTGAAACAAAGAAAAGGAAATGGGATTTCCAAAACACCCTGGGACAGTGCTGGTGGTGAGGGACTCCAGCCAGTGCCCCATAGCATGGCCAGGGCCAACTCCCAGCACAGGAGCTGCTGGCTGAGGTGGGGAGGTGATGAGGGTTAGAGCTCCTTGTTGCCATCTCACCAGTACCAAAACTCAAAGATCCCACCACGGGGAGCACCTGAGACCTTGCCCACTTGCCCTGCTGGCAGTGCCCACTCCCCCTTCCCCACGCCGCAGATCTGCAGAGCAAGGACCACCCAGCTGGGAGGGGACAAAGGAGAAGAGGTTCTGCACTGCCCCCTGAGCTCCACCAAAGCACCCTGTCCTCCTCTGAAGGCCTCTGCAATTCCAGCCTGTCTGTGCTGAAAATTTCAAGTTGTTCTGAAGGCAGCAAGTTAACAAGATTTGGAAACCAGGTCAGCAGAAGAAGCTCAATTAGTTTGCTGAACCGTGAGGACCAGCTCACATCGTGTCTGCCTTATTGACTTCTCAAATGGACCTTATTGATACGAGACACATGAGCCTGGCTGCAGTGGGGTCCTGTGCTCTTCCCTCGAGAAGGGGACACCTGGACAGTCCTCAGGAACTGGGAAACTTTACAAAGGGCCCCAAATCCACATTGTGGGACAGCTCAAGCCATCCCACTGGGCTGTATCATACAATCATCGTAGAATTATAGAATTGCCTGGGTTGAAGAGACCTTACAGATCATCTCGTTCCAACCCCTCTGCCATGGGCAAGGACATCTTCCACTATCCCAGGTTGCTCCAAGCCCCATCCAACCTAGCCTTGCACACTCACAGGGATGGGGCAGCCACAGCTTCTCTGGGCAACCTGTGCCAGTGCCTCACCACCCTCACAGGGAAGAATTTCTTCCCAATGTCTAATCTAAAACTACTCTTTCAGTTTTAAGCCATTCCCCCTTGTCCTGTCACTACATGCTCCACCCTTCTTATATCAGCAGCTCTGTTCCCCCCAGCCCTACAGGAACTTCCAGGCTCCCACCCCCACCGCTAGTCCTGCTCTTCCCAGCCACCTGACACCTCTGGGGAGGGGACAGCCAAAGGGGACAGGCAGCATGGCTTGCAATGAGAAGGCTGCATCACTGGCAGCACAGGCATAGCTCACACGACCAGCTACCTGTCTTGTCACGTCACGGCGAACATCTGCTGCCGCAAATAAAACAGCAAGAGAAAGGGAAAGCAAAAGGCCCTCTCTGAGCGGCATTCCAGCCCCAGGAGCGGGAGAGATGCGGCGCCTGTCATGCTGCATGAAAAACCTCTTTCATTAGTGGCAAGGCTGTGGCTCACATCTTGGAATCACAGCACAGCTTCTCGGGGGCTCCACAGGCAGGCAGGCACAGCCCCATCTCCACAGGCGCCTGGGGAGCAGCCTAGGTATGGCTTTACACTGACAGAGAGCGTCACACCGACAGAACAAGGAGCTGAGGGCTTTGAAGCCCTTCCAGGAATCCTGATGCCAGCAGAGAAAGCTGCTTGCTGAAATCAAGAGAAAAGCCCCCTCTCCATCCTGCAGCCATACAGACACCCACAGCTCCCTCTCTGGTCCTGGCGTGGGACAGACACTCGGGCTGCCAGAAGAGCCAGGGGTGCCAGCCTGGACAGCTGCAGGAGGGAACCTTTGCACTAGACTCAAGAGGAAATCCAGTTTTCTTCATACACTGTATCCCTCTCACCCCGCCTCTGTCCTGGGACAGCATTTCCTGGATGCTCAGGCACTGCAGGGCCAAGATGGAGAGTGAGCAGTGTGGGGCTGGCAGCCGGTGTCACCCAGGGCTTCGTGGGAGCCCTGTGACATGGAGGGACCAGCCAGGGGGCTCAAGAGCTGCAGGCAGAGGCACAGGCAGAACCACAGGCAGCACCGATGGCAGGGCAGTGACTAGGTTACCTGGCAGGGCAGCGGGTAGGTTTGAAAACAGGGCAACTGGAAGGGCAGGGCATTTAAAGGCAGGGCTGGACTGTGGTCAGGACCGAGCAGGGCAGGGCAGCGTAGCAGGCAGGGCAGCGGCCAGAACTGCAGGCAGGACAGCAGGCAGGACTGCGGGCAGGGCAGTGGGCAGGACTGCAGGCAGGACAGGGCAGGACATCGGGCAGGGCAGCGGGCAGCGCAGGCCAGCGGGCAAGACTGCAGTCAGGACAGGCAGTGCCCGGCAGCGGGCAGACGGTGCCGACGCGGCGCGTCCTGCAGGCGACGCCGGGTCCGTGTCCCGGTCCGTGTCCCGGTCCGTGTCCCGGTCCGTGTCCCGGCAGCCGCCGCCCCCGCAGTGCCCCGCGCCCCCGGCCCGATCGCGGCCGCGGGCGGTGCCGCCGGGGCGGGGCGGGGCGGTGCCGGCGCTGCGCGGCCCCGCCGCCCCTCCACACCCGCTATAAGCGGAGCGGCTGCGGCCGTGCTCCGCAGTGCATGGCCGAGCCTCGCCCGGCACCCGCGGCTCTGCCGGGGCTCCCACCCGGGCCGGTCCCGGGCGCCCCCTCCCTCCCCGCCGCGCCCCCGCCCCGCCGCCGGCAGCCGTGACCTTGCCATCCGGCAGCCTTGGGGACAGCCCTGGGGACAGCCGCGCTGGATCGGAGAGCCGCCGTGGGATGTGTTAGCCGGCGGATCGCACGGAAATATTTCTCCCGGGAAGGAGAGCGGCAGCCTCCTCCCGCGGTCGAGGGCCGGCAAGAAAAAGCGGATTTAAAGAGCATCTTTGCCCCTTTGTTGGATGAGAAGGACAGGGGAGGACCAGCAGGATGAGCACTAGCAGTGAGTACGGCTTCCTCTTGCCTTCGCTGTGGGAATGGGGCTGATACCGCACCGATCTGGCTGGGAGGAATTGGAAAGAAAATGTCATAACAGCGCTGACAAGCCTAGTGGGATGGAATTTTGGTTTATTTTGCTGCCTGCGTTTTGCTTTCTGACAGGGTCTGGTTTTGCTGGCCTGTCTTTCATGTGGGCTGAGCTGTAGTGCTTATCTCCACTGAGTACTTTTCTTGGCTTGTATTTCTGGGGTTTGGAGGGCAGATCATCGACTAAAATGTCGATACGCAACATGGTGAGAGGGAGCCAGGAGCGCTCTGACAGGCAGCAGGCTCACTTGCTGCTGCCAGTGCCTGTGGATAAATGGACATGGGGGAAGGAGCCGATGCAGAGGAGGAGCAGGGTAAGGAGGGACCCAGAAACCAAGGACCTGAGCAAAGCACAGGTGCAGTACTGAAAAACATGAACCTCCTGCAGCTGGGGATGTGGGTGTTTCTATTGTGCATGTGAGACAGGGACAGAGGCACTCATGCACTATGTATGAATTTCTAAAGAAGCAGAGCTTGGAAATGTGCTGCATAAGATGAGAACTGGCACCTGGTACTAGTCTGGTCACTTCTGGTTGTGTGTCCTTGTTGCAAAGTCTGGAAAGATTGATCAGGTTTGATCAAGTCACAATCAATTTTTTTTTTTCCCCACTGATGTGATGTGTGACAGCTGTACTCACCTCGCTGGCACAGCTTTGATCCTTTCCTTTAAAAGCCATGAGCCCCCAGGCAAAGCAGTTGATGTTGATGGCCACCTGAGGGGCATCGTCCTGGGATAACCTGTCCAGGGAAGCCCCCCCACCCCCTCCTGTGGATCCTGGAGGCTGTGTGAAGAGAGCAGCACCCCCCCAGGCAGAAAGCAGCAGAGCAGCAACTTCTCCATTGCACTGGCGTGTTGAGGTTTCTCAATCCAAGGGCTTGGGGTGGTTCCCAAGCAAAACACCGTGAAAAATGCCTTGGCACGCTGCAAGGCAACAGAACAGGTGATTCCAGCTCCGTTGGGCTGTGTCAGAGGCAAGAAAACTTTCCAGGTGCCCTCTGCACGGGCCACACCTGGGACAGGAGCAAGCCCCCTTCCCAGGGGACCAGAGCTGGCGCTGCCCAGGTAGGAAACAATAGGGACTGATTCTTTTTGAGCCTGCAGGATGCCTGATAACAAAGGGTCCTCCCTCTGCTCCTCTGGATGATGAGCTCGAGTCCGGTGCTGAGAGGGCTGTGGTGTCAGTGTCGTGACCACCATGGTCAGGTGGGACTGTTAAGCTTCCTCTAAGCCAATTTTGACAAATGTGTGTTGGTTCCTTTTGGGATTCCTTTCCAGCTCTTAATAGCTGGCTTAGCTGCTGATGGAGATAAGGGCTGTTTATGGCACTGGTGTGTTATAACTATCTGATTGTGCTGCAAAACTCCTTCAGCTGGGTCCTCCCACACACACAGCAAGATGCCAGGGAACTAAGCGCGCTGCCTGCCCGTTGCTCTGACGTGACTCACGGGAGGAGGCCACTGGGCAGGCAGTGAGCACAGAGCTGGGAGTCCCTTGGGAGCTGCTCCTCCTTCTGCTGCTGCCTTGCTCTGTGCCCTTGGGCACCTCAGTCAGCCGTGCCTCGGCTTCTGGATTTGCCAGCAGCAGGCTGCTCCCATGGCTCTTGCCCAGCCCTTTGGATGGCTTTGCAGTCTTTGCCTAAATATTGTCATTTCCTCGTTTTAAGTAGCCATATATTTTAGTAAAGGCTTGGCAACTGTGACAGCTGATCGCTTACTGTGCTGTGGGTTGATTATTTATGGATTACTCCTTGTCCCTTTGGGACTACACTAGGTAGAAGGGGTGTGCAAACCCTGCAAGGCGGTGGGCTCTGCCCTGTTAGGCTTCCAGACATTTTCCCAATAGCTGAGGTTCTCAAAGCAGGGCTTGCCATACCCAAACACTGGCTCATCTCCGTTCTTAGCAATGGCACAATCTTCTCCCAGCTGGTTCTGTGAGCAAGGGTGTGGGGCTACCTCTTCTGTCAGCATGTTCTGTGGCTGGTGTGAACATTGCCAAAAGCTGTCTCTCCCCTCTTGCTGCTGCATCACCAAGCTCTGCACATCCCTTCCCAGCCTGCATCCCTCAAATTTGTCTGTCCATGAGCAAAAAAAAAAAAAGGAAGTGTAGGATCCCTGTGTCAATGTTCTCTGTGCCATCTCTGTTCCACACCACTGATGTTCCCTGGCTGTGACCTGCCATGGCTTTTGTACCACTTTGGTACAAAAAGTGGCCAGTGGCTCAGAGGAGCTTGGTGCCACTTGTTGTTAGAGACTTCCCAGCCTTCCCAGGCATGGTGAGGTCTGCTGCTCTCTTCTTTGACTTTGTCTGTTTTTCCCCCATCCCCTGACTGAGGGCTCAGATGTGGTGGGATCCACCAGCAGGCTCAGGGACACTCCAGCCTCCCCAGTCTGGTCTCTCTCTGGTGTGCAGGACCCTGTCTGTGCAGATGGGAGGAGAGAAGGAAACCCTGGAAGAGGAGGAAGATGGATGATGAAGCCAGGCTGTGCACAGCCTGATGATGTACAAATGTACCTGTGGCTGCAGCACTAAAATTTTGGGGCTGGCAAATTGATGAGATATTGCAGCTGAGGATAAAATGCCACCATCTGATCTGTGAATTCCCACCACTGCTTTCCATTTTGCTTGGTGCATTTTGATAACACTTCTCTCCTGTCTGAGGTTGATGTGAGGCAGGAAACCTGTGGCTGTGGGCCATGGTTGGCCTCAAGCCATGCTCTTGAGCAAAGCTATCTGTGAAGCCTCCAGGCACCCTGGGCAGGATTTGCTAGGCTACAGGTGTATCTCTGGAGATGCTCCATGCACAACACACCTGCTGAGTGGACAGAAGTTTGCTTTTCACCCTGGTATGGGGCCCAGGGTTGGAGGCCCCATGTCATCATCTCTCCCATAATGAAGGCAAAGCCATATAGAAATCTTGCTTTCAAGATGAAGAGGAAAAAGCCCTTGATCTCAAGCATAAACTCATATCCTGAGGCTGTAGAGCAGATCAGATGGCCCGAAGGTGCAAGGGGGTGCTGGCTGGGTGTACAGTGAGCATTTGGAGGGCACAGTGCTGGTATGTACATTAGCTATGCTACTGCTGCCTCTCACTCTGGTTAGCACTGCTAATTGATTGTAAATGAATTCATACCTTAGTAAACAGTGCTATCAGTTCTGCTTGGCATTTCCAGTAAAGTTGGAGCTTGCACAAACCCCTGCCCAAGAGAACATCCCTTAAAATCACCCCCTGAAATCTCCTATGTCTGCATTCAACATCTCCCTTGGAATCTGTGCAGGGAGTTTAGTGGGACCGATGTTGTGTTTGTGCTCATTAAAAGGCAAAGGGTTGAAGCTGTCGTTTCCCTGAGGATTTAAGACTCTCTGATGTGAGTGTGAATAATCCCTTTTGTTGTTTTGGAGGAAGCCATCAGTTTTGGGTGCTGCAGGTCTATGAAGTGACTACTGTCTGTGAGTAGGGGTCATTCCAGTGGGACCCATGGGATTTACACATCATCTCTTTTTTGCTCCAACTCTTTTGGGGTGGGAGAGGGGCTGCTGAAAGTCTTGGCACTGATCTTGTCAGGAGCAAGGTGCCCCTAGTTGTTCTGGGCCACACTGGTCTGAGCAATGGCATCACAACTCCTGGAGAGGTGAAACCCTAGAGAGCTCCTGGGTTGAACCAGTTTTGGCAGGATCTGGATCAGTGTGGCAGTGGTTAATTGGGACTGGCTCACAAACCAGGGATCTTCCAGATTCTTTTCTGTGTCCAACATGCACCCTTGGAAAGGAAGGCCAGAATCTATCTCCATGGCAAACTAATTCAGGGTGGGGTGAGCCAGTGGTTTGTCCCCCATCCTTTTTCCTCTGAGCAACTGACAGCCTGTCAGAGCGTGGAGAGTTCTTCCAGGGAATTTGGTATGCCAAGTGGAAAGTTTCCCCAGACCATCCCAATCCCTGGCACCTCTCAAATTCCTGCCAGGAGGCTCCCCTATTCTCAGAAAGCCAGGGAAGGAGACGTGGGGAAAGGCTGGACACCTAAGCATTTGGGCAGGAAGGCTGCATGACAGATACTGATGAATGCAGCGTGTTTGCCTGGTTATTTTTGTCTTTCCTAAATCATGCTCCCTGTTACATCGTGATCCACTAAGCATAATTACCCAGTAATCTCCAGGCACATGTGGTTACAAGGTGTTTACCAGCAAACTCTATTAAGTCCCTGTGTAATTAAAGAGGAATCACTTGGTGCTGCACATCTCTGGGAGCTCCAGCTCTGCTCGGCAGGCGGGTGATTCACCAGCTCTCCCCACCCTGTGGGGCAGGACCTGCTGAGGAGGACATGGAGGGGTTTTTTTTTCCTGTGCTCAGAAGTGCAGTGAATCCAGAGGGATCAGCCTGTTGATGTGATGAGCAGTGTGTTTTGCAGAATCTGGGCACCAAGGGAAACTCCCAGACACTCTGCCCACATTTTGGTCCTCTCAATTAATACCCCAGCCTGACTCTGCTGCCACAAACAAATTGTCCCCTCGGTTCTCTTAGGCAGCCTAGCAAAGGGACAGTCATCCGTTGCATTTGCTTTGGTGCCAGAAAATTCAGATCGCAGGCAGCATCTCTTTGTCCTCGGGCTGGTGGATGGACTCTGTTCTCTCCCCAGGCTTCGTTCAGGCTCTCCTGCAAACCCTCTTTCTTGGCAGCTTGCCCTTTGAAGAGCAGAAGCCATGGAAAGTGGCCCTGCAGGCCAGTGGAGTGCGTGCTGTAAGGTCAGTTGAAGCAATTGAATTATTTCAAGGGCCTACCTTGCTCTTATAAAATAAACAGCACATTTTCTAGGGATAAAGTGATGATTGGTTTAGCCAGATAATGGTATCTGTGATGCCAGCAGGCTGGACTAATGACAGGCTGTCCTGGTATCAGCAAGGGGTCCATGTGGTGCTGCCTTTGCTCTCTGCAAAGCTGGGAAGGAGGGAAGGCAGGCCCACCAAGTTGCTTCCAGTCCCTGCAGTCCTGTCATGATGGTGCCATAAGGAAGTGGTTGGAATGTCTAATTAGATATTTTTAGTCTAAATACATCAGTGCCTCAGTTGTGAACACTGCAGGACCTCCAGAAAGTATCCTGGGGATAAACTGGTGATGGCAAGAACTTGGGTGGAGAGTGATGGGGGGAAGGACATCTTTGAAAGATGAAAGGGAATGTGGAGTGACCACAGTGGGTATAGGGAAGGTAGAGCCCAAGTCCAGGTGCCTCAGGCTCAGGGAATTTGGTTGTGAGCCATTCAGGGCAAGGCTGGCAGAGCGACTGGCAGCCTGCAGCAGGGAAGGTGGTGCTTGCTTGGAGGACAGACTGTCCCAAGTCCTCCTGTGCCCAGCTCCTCTGCTTCTGGAGTCTGTGGGCTCAGTACATCACTGGGGAAGTAGAAAAGCTGGAGTGCACTGCTGCACAGCCCCAATGGACATGTCCTGCTTTCTAGGAAAGGACTGTCTGGAAGCTTAACAGGACCAAGCTGATCTATGCACAGTTCCCATTTATTTGGTGCTGGCTTAGGTATTTGGTAGGCCACAGTTTATATGTGCATTTTTCAGTTCAGGTATAGTTTTCTGAATGCTTTATCAGTATCAGTCATAAGCCCTGGTCTGGGAATTGATGTGCTTTCTCCATTGCCCGAGGCAGAGATAGTGGAAAAAAAAAAAAGGGAGCTGGTACTCTGGTTTCCTTACACAGCCTGTCTGACCTTCCTTTCTTCTTGCCCTTTCTGTCCTGGCAAGGTCCTCTGAGCCTCAGGCATCATTTGTTTTTCTGTTCATGGACATTTTACTCCACTTCCATTTTGAATCATCTTCTTTCTGAGACTTGAACAACTGGACAACTTGGACAAGGACAATTCCTTGGGGAAATGTTTCTCTAAGGAACAGGACAGTGTAAGAGGGGAGCAGGTGCTTGAGGCTTTGAAGCCATCCTGTTGACTTCTGTTCTTTCTTGGCAACAAATGGCACATTTTGGAGAGCACTACAGTGCCATGGGGCAAGAAAGGCTTTGCTGGTGCAATGCCAGTCCCAGAGCCCTTCCTCAGCCCAGCTTGAGTCCATTGCAATCAAAGTTTAAGTTTCAGGATTTGACCTGTTCTCACAACAGTGAGTTACATGACTGTTTCTCAGACACACGTGGCCAGGCTGCAGGGATCAGACAAGCATAATGTAGACCAGGGCTCAGTGTGAGCTCCCAAAGTCCACATGCCAGGCCCTGTGGTACAGCCCTCTTCAGAAACACGTTTGTAGCATCTTGCTTGTGAAGGCACGTTGCAAGGCCCTGCCTGTCCTTCCCAGCATCCCAGTTGTACTACCAACCCCAGAGATCATAAACCACAGAATGGTTTGGGTTGGAAGGGACCTTAAAGATCACCCTGTTCCAAGCCCCTGCTATGGGCAGGAACACCTTCCACTAGACCAGGTTGCTCCAAGCCCCATCCAACCTGGCCTTGGACACTGCCAGGGATGGGACAGCCACAGCTTCTCTGGGCAACCTGTGCCAGGACCTCAGCAGTCTCACAGGGAGGAATTTCTTCCTAATACCTAACTTAAACCTTCTGTCTTCAGTTTGAAGCCATCCCCCTTGTCCTGTCACTACATGCTCTTTTAAATCATCTCTCTCCAAGATCTTGCTGCTTCTCTGCTGGCATCCACCCCCTGCAGCCCTGAGGACTCTGTTGTGCAAAGGTGTCCCAGGGAGCCCTGCTCAGCCCAGCTGCACTTGGTAGTGAAGGAGAACTGTTTTTAAAGTTAGTAGAGTACTGGGTGGGTTGTTCTCTGGCTTAGCAGCACTTGCTGGGGCACGTTGAGCACTGTTGTGGGAATCTCCCAGTCACAGCTGCTCCCCAGTCGGGATTCTCAGTGGAGGCAGAGAAGGTCCCCAAGCCCTGTGGATGGCCCAAGGCTGTACTTCACCTCCTGCCAAGGACCTTTCCCTGCTGGAAATTTTAGGAAAGGAGGGAAGCAAGGTGCCTATGAAACTTCTTTCTGTTGCACATTGGGAGTTGCAGACCATCTGTGCCTCAGAGCTGTGTGAGAGGCAGCTGTCTCCCACCAGCAGCCCGTCTCTGAAAAAGGGGCTTCCTTGCCTTGACCAAGAGGCAGGGCTGGATCAGGGCTTGTCTGGCAGCTGCTGCTGCCCTGCCTGTCTCCTGCTGCACTGAATCACTGGGGGCTCTTCCTGGTAAAATAACCTCTGGCTGCGCTGGCTGTAGCAGTGCTTGGCTGGGGCAGTGAGTGACTTTCTCAGCAGGCTTGTGTGACTGCAAGGTCTGCACCATCCAGGATGCCCATGTGTGACCACAGGGGCAAACAGGTCTCTGGGCTCCCAGAAGGACCCCATAGTGAACCAGAGATCAGTGGTCAGGTGCTGAGTACTGCAAAGGCATGGGAAGGTTCTCCTTGAAGCCAAAGCCCGCAGAAGTGGGGGCTGGAGCAAGCAGAGGTCCCAGAGCCTTTCCATTGGAAATGCAGACCCCACTTGCTCTCAGCACCCAGCCCAAATGCAGCCCATGTGGGGCAGGAACCTGTGCAGGGCCACGGGAGACAGGTCTTGGCTGTGCAGCTCGGCACCGGCTTCTCCTGCCTCCAGAGCAGGAGCTCTGCTCCGGATTTTCTCTCTCTCTGCTCGTATCGCAGCAGCCCTCGAGTGTGATAGAGTACAGGCTTCCCTGGCGCTCGTCTGCACTCGGATCACGGCTCAGCGCTGGTCCCTGCAGACCCTCCTTGCCTGTGCTGTGCCCTGGGGTGTCCCTCCCCATCTCCCACTTTCCCCCTCTGCCTCGGCACCTTCCGCATCAGCTCCCGCTCCTCAGAGGATGAAGAAGGTGGAGCAAGGTAAGATGAGCTCCTCTAACCTCCCGTGCGCTATAAATAGCCACGTCACCCAGCATTGTCTGGGAGGGATGTGACCAAGTTCAGGCTCCTGGGGACCCGGTGCCTCCATCGCAGGCACACCCAGCCCGTGGTGAGAAGTGCTCCCGCGGGTCCCGCCGGTGACACCGAGCGTGTCATCGCATTAGCGTGCCGCGGGACGCCTCTCAGGTTATGCACAGCCTAATCCCAGCTGGCAGCCGCCAAGGCTGTGTCCTGAGGCTGGGTCAGTGTGCCCACACCTCGCTGGCAGTGGCAGTGTGACAGCTTGTGCCGGGGAGCCTTCCTTCCCCCTGCGGCAGAGATGCAGCAACCTGCTTTTGGCTCCTGCCAGGCTGTGCTGGGGTGCAGGTGGTGTGGGTGGGGCAGGGTAAGGGGGTGTCTTTGGCATGTATGTCAGGTGTCTGGCCAGACTTCTAGGACAGAAGGGGAAGGCAGCTATTCTGCAGGGAATAACCATATCAAGGTTGTGAGGGGTTTGTGATGTTGGTGTGGTGCCTGTATGGATCAGGAAAACCTTGGTCCTCCCTATCTGTCCAGACTGTGGCCAAAGACTTGGTTCTTGGGGCAGGCTATGCCTTTGGAGACAGTTTTGTTGACACTTCCCTCAGTTCTTGACCATGAACTAAGCAGTAGAGCCGCTTCCAGGTATGTGGGCATACAGGGAGAACCACAGCCATCATTTCAGCAAGGAGGCCCTCCTTCATCTGGTGGCAGATGCTGAGGCATGAAGCTGGATGATCCCCAGCTAGGAGCCTTTAACCAGTGAGCAAATCCATCCCTTTATACACCCAGGTGCTACTTGAGAGAACTTGCACTGTTGCCCCACCATCTGGCCCAGCTGACCCCTTGGGAGAGCAGTGAGCTGGACCTGATCCTTTCCTTCTGGAACAGGAGGTGCCTGGCAGCACTGCTCTGGGTGAGCTGGCCAGGGAGAGCTGAGGAACTGAGTGGGGATATTCTCTCCTCCCCTGCTTTTGAAAAAAGAAAAGTCACTGCCTGCATGGTGAGTTATGTGGTGATGGCTCCTTGTGATGGGCTACATATAAAATCCCTTTCATCCCTGAGGATGCTACTCGTTGAAAGCTTTTATGGCATCTTAAAAATAGCCAGAGGGGGAGAGGATGAGAAGATGGATAGGTAGGTGGATCCCTAATAAGGAGAGAAGAGGAAACAGCTAGAGAGGGAATGGAAAGACTTTAGTGAACGGCATGTGAGTGATTACTGAGGGAGGGGGTGGTGTGGTCATACCAAGCCGCTGAGCTGCGTGCCCAGCGGGAGCAGGAAACCCTATAAAAAGCCTGGCTGTGAGATATGTGCCTTGCACGTGCTGGGGAGAGGGATGGGGTGAGCATCAGCTTGGGCTGTCTCTCCTGCAGGCACTCACTACATTCTACAAGTAGCCGTTAAAAATAATCCGTGACTCTTGAATGGCTGGCCAGGGCTGGCTGCAGCTGCTGCTCCTGCGTGATTCCCCAAACAGCTCCAGGCTCGTCTGTGCTCCTTTCCTGCCTCGGAGGCTCAAGCTGAGTGCCTTGCCTGGGAGCTGATGGATGAGGTCGGTCCTGGCCCTGGATTTCCCTGCGGTGGCCTTTCCCACCTGGGCTGTGCTCCAGGAAAGATGCTGAGAGCTGCCTCTCTGCTCTGTCTTCTGGCTTTCTGCTGCCTGACAGCTTGCGGGGCCCAGAGGCGAGATCTGGTGGTGGTGGGACTGGGGCTGGGGCTCAGTGAGAGCACAGTTCCCCAGTGCCTGGCAGGAGCAGCGGTCCCAGAGGCACTGGCAGGAGTCCCCTGGAGTGGGACAGCCCAGCTCTGCTGTGCGTCACTGCCAGCACAGCATCTCCCCAGTCCTGGGAAATGGCTCCAGGCCCTTTGCTGTGCTTGTGGCAGCTCTCCCCATCACTCAGGGAAGATTACACAGAGTGTCTCCAAGAAATGCTAATTGTTTTGGCTTGCACTTGGTACAGCGGAGCCACTGGGCACTCAGAGCTCTTAGTCAGCTTAGGGATCTGCCAGATCCTTCCTCTCCTTCCCCTGGAGAGCTGATAGAGGTCTGAGGTGGCCAATGCTGATCCCCACATCTCTGGGCCCCTTCTTGTCCCCAAACTGGCCCAGGCCTGGGTCCCAATATCCAATGGCACAAGGCACTGTGAACTCTCTTCAGGATGCTGCAGCCTCAGGATGGAACACCGCAAGCTCAGCCTGTGGCAGGCACAGTGTGGAGTCAGATGCACCCCTTGTTCTGCAGGAAAGGTGTCTGGAGAGATAACAAGAGCTTCCCATCCTGGGGGATGAGGATGGAGCTTTTGCTGTGGCAGGAGCCATCAGCACTGCTATCTATCCTCTTGGACCCCTGGGCTGCTGCTGCCCACCCCTGTTCTGCCACTGGCAATAAAAGCCCTGTGCAAGTGGGCTCATTGGTGCAGGCTCCTGGGAAACATTCCTTGGCTTTGCCACTGCTCGAACTGCAGGGAAAAATGCTGCTAACAAGACTTCTCTGTCAGACTCGCCAGCCTGTCATATCCAGGCTGTCTCCCTCTTGCTTTCTTGTCTTTTTTATTTTTTCCCCTTCCTCATCAGCTAGGCAAGAACCCAGGGAAGCTGAGGCTGGGTTGGCCCTGCCTGGCTCCAGTCTGGGGAATGGTGAAGCTGGAAATTGTGTGCTGCCTGATCCTTGCTCTGGCCTCTTGCAAAGGGTGGATCACCACACTCCTGTGTGTGCTCATCTCACTGTGTTTCTCAAGCCCACAGCCTTTTCAGCACTGTGGCATGGGAGCTGAAGTCCAAGTCCAGCCACCCTCTGTGGGTGCTGAGGTCTCTTCCTACCTCCTTTGCGAAACCCTGGGGCAGCCTCCTCCTTGGGAAGGGTGCAAAGGTGTCTCTTGCCCTGGTTGGCTTCTGTGGACTCTGAGGAGCTTCTCACCTGGTCTGAAATAACTTCTAGGGGAGCAGTGGGTGGTTCTGAACCAGCAGCACAGTTCTTGCTGGTGAGTGCCTGTCACCCTCCCCACCATGAGTTCTCAGCTCTGGAGTCCTCAGCACAGGGAGGACCTGGTGGAGTGAGTCCAGAGGAGGCCACCAAGATGAATAGAGGGATGAAGCAATTGTACTGGGAGGAAAGCATGGAGAACTGGAAAGGAGGAGCTCTGGGGAGACCTAATTGTGGCCTTCTAATACCTGTAGGACCCTTCAGGAAAGATGGAGAGAGATTATTTACACGGGCCTGAAATGACAGGACAAGCAGGAATGGTTTCAAACTGACAGAGTAGGTTTAGATTAGATATCAGGAAGAAATTCTTGGCTGTGAGGATGGTGAACCCCTGGCACAGGTTGCCCAGAGAAGCTGTGGCTGTCCCATTCCTCAAAGTGTTCAAGGCCAGGTTGGACGGGGCTTGGAGCAACCTGGTCTAGTGGAAGGTCTTTTCTATGGCAGGGAGATTGGAGTGAGATGATCTTAAGGGTCTCTTACAACCCAAACCATTCTGTGATTTTACCCCTGGTCCTTGCTCCCACCTTCCATCCCCCTTACTGGACTGCTGAGAGCATCCTGCAGGTGTCCAGAGTGAGGGGATGGGCCAGGAGAGGACACCTGCAGCTGTCCCAGCCCTCACTGCCCGCTTGGCTGGTCAGGTGGCATAAAGGGTCCAGTTTGGGAAATAATTCTGTTCCTTGGCAGGCAGGTTTTGGCTCATTTAACCAAAAGCGTGCACAACAAAGCACGTGTTCATTTTCCCCTGTTGAAAAGGGACTTGTTCCCTGGAAAGTGCCAGCTCTGCTGGGCCCATTGATTGCCTATTAATTGTCGCTAATGAGGAGCCGGGAGAAGTGGCTTCCAGAGGCTGTTGGGGACAGACTGTCGCTTCGGCTTGGGAGGGACATCTCAGCAGGGAAGGGAGCCGTGACCTCGGCGTGGGTGAGTTGAGCTGCATGAATGGGTTTGTTAACAAGGAATGCTCCAATTCCTGTGCTTACAGCACGGGAGGACAGCGCTTAGCCCTGACTCTGGAACAGAGAGTGTGGAGGGTTAAGAGGATCTCTGGTGCTTACTGTCCACAGATGGATTTATTTACGCATGTAGAGCAGGGAGGTGGGATGGGGAAGGCTAAACCCACCCTGTCCAGGAGGGAGGGTTAAATCTCTGGTCCATGTTGGGGGCAAAGGGCTGCTGGGCAGCTGGACCTGATGCCAGGGCTTGGCTGCTTGCCTCCGGCCTGACGGCTGAAGGCTGTTTTTTCCCCCAGCCCTGATGAAAGGCACCAAAGGCTTTTAGCGGGAGACAGCCGTGTCTGCCTGCCTGACGCTTCCCGCGCTGGCAGCCCCCCCTCCTTTTGAAGTCGGGTTTCTGGGCGTGTGCAGGAGCCAAGGAGAGCACGAGTGCGGGAAGGAGGAGGGGAGAGGATTACGTGTGCCGAACCCCTTGTGCGCTCATGGAAGTTCATTGTTCTGGGTGTACCTCGTCCTGCCACATCCCCCACTGCCCCCAGTCTGGTTTGTCCTTGCCCAGCACCAAGACCTGACTGGCACCTCTTGGCCCTGTTGCTACTCAGCCCCGTATCCCATCAACTGAGGCTCAGAATATGGCTGGGTGGGATATTAAGCCCTCTTAGGAGTGTCACACTGGTGCAAAGGTGTGCTTTTACCTGTGGAGACATCCCCATGCCACAGCGGGGATGGGGCCTCCTCTCCCATAGCAGCAGCTTCCTGGCTGCCCATCGCCTGCTCCAGCAGCTCCTGTGGCATCTGTGACAATCATTTCAGTGGTTCGTCTCATCTTCCCTATGCTGAAATGGCTGAGCTGGTTTACCCAGTGTTTTTCTTGAGAGTTTTCTCAGTTTTTCTCCTATTCATGCCAGGTTTCCATGTACTGACCACTTCCTACTCCCTGGGTACCCACTCTTGTCCCCATGACTGGTGGGCTGAGGTACCACCCCAGCAATTGCTCTCTGCCTGCAAGTGCCTGTGTTTACCATTCAGGGCAGCTCAGCAGAGGGGTAGCTTCCCCCTGGGATTTGTTATTTCATTAGAATAAACGGCCAAGTGGGATGTTATTTTCCATTCCAGCTGAGAGAGGTTGTAGTTGCTGCTTTTTGACCAAAGCCCTGCTGTCTGTTTTTTAATTCTGTGCTGTTGAAGTGGGGCAGAGAAATGAGAGTGGAGCATGTGGATGCAGCTTGTGTTCTTGCAGCAAAAGGGCTTATGTCAGTGTTTTTGTGGTTGCATTCCTACTCTGACCTTGGCTTAGGGAGTCAGGTGAGTCCCAAGCCATGCAATGAAGTGTCCTGTACTTTGTCCTCCAGTGCCTCCAGGCTCCTTTCACAACCAGCCATGCAGATGTCCCATTGTTGTAGGCTTGGAACTGGCTATTACTCTGAAGGGCCTTGGTATTCTGACCCCTAAAATGCCTTCTTGGGGGCTCAGGAGATGCAGGCAGCCCTGCTCCACTTGGAAGGTAGCAGGACAAAGAGCTGGCACAGCTGGGCTGAGAAATGTGCCTGGTCCCCAAAACTGGGGCGGAGTGGGAGAGCCCTGAACTAGCGTGATGTATGTGGTGTGCTGTGACCCAAAAGCTGAGCCAATCCATCTGTGCTGATGGAAGAAGAAAGGTGCTGAATAACCTGGCCCTGGCATCCATCCATCCATCACCCTAAGAGTCTCTTCAGTTTGAGGCTTGAGAGCTGCCTCAGGGTGTGGAAGGGCTCCTGATGGCCTCCTGGGTCTCTAGCAGGTGCCACCTCCTGCACTGCAGCAGGACATCCACAGCACAGCCTCAGAACTGGCAGGGGGAATCCTGGAGGAATCCTTTCCTGGGATAGTGGGGCCAAGAGAAAATGTCTCAGTGGTGCACTCAGTGCACCTGGGTCACTTTGCTGAAGGTCACCCCGAGGTGAGCAGCCTGAAGGCGTGTCTCCATCTTCCACAACAATTGTTTTCCCACTCCGTCGCTCCTTCCTGCCCCAGCCTTTGCTCCATGACTTTAGTCTGTTTGCTTTTCCTCCTTTTTTATCCCCCTTCACCCCACCTTCCTTTTCTCTTTTCTTTCTCTATTTCTCTCCTGTCAGCTTTGTTCGCCTGGCTGTGTACTGTGGTTGCCATGGTGACTGCCAGAGCATCTCTCCATCCCCGAGCAGTGGTCCTGCACTAGCCCTGGCCATGGGAGTGGCAAGGCACCTTCCTGGCCCTCAGAGGGGCTGCCTTGCAGCCTCCTTCCTGGGATGCAGGTCCTTGGGGACACTACTGTGACATGTCCTGGGGGAGAGGAAAGCATAGGGCATAGGGTGGCCCTCTGGAGCTCAGGATGGGGCTACGCAGCACCTTGTGCAGGGGGTTGGAGGAGGAACTAGCAGGGCTGGTTCCATGGCACAGCTTTATTAGCCCCTTTCTGCCAGAAATGTTTCAATAAAATGTCTGATAAACATTTTTTTAATGAACAAACACTACTTAAGGAAAATAGAGGAGCTGCTGCAGCACAGAGAGTCCCTTTGGGTTGAACAGGGCACCACCACCTGTCAACAGTGAGTTTAAACCTGTAGAAATCATAGAATCACAGAATGGTTTGGGTTGGAAGGGACCTTAAAGATCATTTCATTCTAATCCCCAGCCATGGGCAGGGACATCTTCCACTAGACCAGGTTGCTCCAAGCTCTGTCCAACCTGACCTTGAACACTTCCAGGGGCAGCCACAGCTTCTCTGGGCAACCTGTGCCAGGGCCTCACCACCCTCACAGCCAAGAATTTCTTCCCAATACCCAGTCTAAACCTGCTCTCTTTCTGTTTGAAGCCATCCCCCTTGTTCTGTCACTATGTGCTCATGTAAATAATCTCTCTCCAAATACAAATACAGAGCTGTATTTTGTTGCATGATATATACATGTTTCCTTTTGGGTTTAAGCTTCTTCTTCCATCCTAGAAGCTGTGCTGTTTCTTCTCTTGAGATCATCACCTGTCATTGTGCAAGTGACTGTGGTGACTTGACCGTGCCCAGGCCCCTGGGGTGAAAACCTCCCTGTGCCTTTGGGCAAAGTCTGGATCCTGGATCTTGTCTTTGCCCATGACATGTAGAGGACTAAGGCTGTATCCCATGCCCATGGTCTGGTGTGGGAAGACACCAGTGGAGCTGTGGTTTGGAGGCAGAGTGCAGCTTGTGGCCTTCTGGTGCCAGTTTGCAGATGACAATGTATCTTCTCAGTATTTGTCAGAATTTCTGTGTCCCTTTCATGAGATAATTAGGATGACGTGTTATTAGCTGATTACTGGGGAAACATACATTTACTGAGGATTTATTCTGGAAACAACATTAATCTCCTGTATAGCTGCTAAACCCCCATAAATAATCTGATTTTTGATAATCAATTGCTTTTGCAACCCCCACTATAAATCTCAATTAAATGCACATTTAATTCACATAAACTTGCCAAATTTGCTTGTTCATTTCTGTCCTGCTGTTTGCCTCAGGCAGATGTCTGTGTATGTGCAAGCTCAAGTCTGTTTATCAGACAGCCTGAAATCAGAATATGGTTTGCCAAGGCAGAGCAGTTACAGGAACAGTGACATTCCTGTCCTGTGGTCCCACATGGACAACCCGTCTTCCTGCTGCCGGTGCTGCTCAGACACAAGTGCTTCAGAAACACTGCTGTGCCTGGCCATTCCCAACCCTTGTCTTCGTGCTGGGGGTGGCAATGAGGGCAGCAGGAGCAGCGGTAGGAGACTGTGCCTCTGGAGCATCCTGGGCTTGCCCAAGGCCCAGGACTGTGGGTGCGCAGGGAGGAGAGAAGCGGTTGCCAAAAACCCATGTGGGGGCTTTCAACAGTGCTTGCCTGGGATTGAAACTGAGGTTGTCTTGGGCTTGGTTGAGTTCTGACCACCCCTGGGTCAACTGCAGTGACTTTCCAAGCCTTAGTGCTGGTGGAAGGGGAAAGGGAAGGTGGAGACATGCTGCAGGGAGGAGGTGGCTGGCGCTAACCAGTGGGACGTGGTGCTACCAGCTTCCTTCAGAGCTGGAGGGAGATTCCAGGTATCAGCTGGGCTTTGTTTATTGTTGGGGCCACACTGATTTATCTTCTTGTTTTTGCAACTAGTATGCAGCTAGAGCACCCCAGGGAGGGCAGAGAGAGCTGGATCAGTGTGGAAGAGCTCAGGTGATGTTGGTCCATGCTGGAGAGCAGGTGGGAGCATGGAAAACCTCGCACTGCCTTTCACGGAACAGGGGTTTGGTCCTCACCTGTGCTGCTGGGGTGCTGGCCCTCACAGCTGCCAAGGCTGGTGCTGTTTGGAACACAGCACTCCCATCCCTGCTGCCTGTGCTGGGGAGCTGGGAGTGTCAGTTTGGGCTGTGATGATCCTGGTGATGGGGACTGCACTAGGGGAGCCATAAAAGAAGCGACAAAGCTGTTCAAATTGCTGGGAAGACATCTACTAAGATCTCCTCCTGAGCCTGGCTGGAGCCCAGCCTGCTAATTATGGTGATAGGGGAAATACACAAACATACAGATGGCAAGAAGAACAAAAACTGCTGTCTTTTAATAGCGAGAGCTTTGTTTCCGGCCAACTGAAACCCACACATGGCAGAAGCTAAACATTAATGGCTTTGGGTGAGATCAGCCTCAGTAGGAGCTCTTGCAGAGCTCAGGGGGGATCTGCCTCTTCCAGGGCAGCAGGATGGACCTGAGCCTGTGGCAGCTGCCAGTGGACGAATGGGGATGCCAGGCTGCAGTGGTGTCTGGCTGTGCACACCTATGTGTGCTAGAGACAGGCGTGGGCAGGGCTTGCAGGCACAGGCTTCCAAGAGCCCCACGCTGGCTGTGCACTGAGGTGGATCATGACTACTCCAGTCTTCTCTGTCCCAGGGACTTCTTAGTGCATCCCTGCATGGCAGGGAGGGAGTCTACTCCCTCTGAACCCACCTTTTACCTCTGGTAGGTGGTTTGGGGCAGTGGCTCTCAGAGAGGCCTTGGATGCTGCCACTGAGCACTTATCACTGCTGTTAGTACACCATGCTCAGGTGCTGCTGCAAGGAGAGAATTGCCTCTGGAGTACCCTTCTGTTGGCCCTGACAGTGCCAAGGGGCTGTGTGGGCTCTTCAGAGGTTGTGGAAGATTCTCTGTCCCATGGGGTTTTACTGCAACCACCAGCACTAAGGAGGGGGTAGGTGAGATGGACATTAGGCAGCAAGGGGCTGGTGATGTGCTGTTTTCTAGTACTATCCTGGGGGGTCAGCATTTCTGTCTGATGCCTTGTGCTGTCCTGCAATGCTTGTGGTGCCTGAAACACCACGAGGACTGTCCAGGGAGGTGATGGAGTCACCATCCTAGGAGGTGTTCAAGGAATGACTGGACGTGGCACTCAAGTGTTCTGGTCTAGTTGATAAGGTGGTGATTGGTCAAAGGTTGGACTCTGATGATCTTGGAGGTTTCTTCCAACCTAAATGATTCTGTGAAACGTGTTGGTGGCCATTGGGCTCTCCCTGGCACAGGGCTGTCCCCCCGCCCCGCGCAGCCCCAGTGCCTGCTGTGTTCCCCTCTCTGCCACACATATGCACGGCCAGGTGTCTCAAATAAGCTCCATGGGGGGTGAACACAATCTTTTTATGACCACTTAAAGGCTCCATTTGCTACCCTTAACATAATTAGAGTGGGGATCACAATAGATTAAGGAAAGCAGTAAACACACTCTGTGCCACAGGGACCCCCCAGGGGCTCTGCTGAGCTCTGCCCTGGAAGGGGTTTGTACAGTTTTTGTGGGATGGACTGTATTAGTGGACTGCAGGAGTGTGTTTTGCCTCTTCTGACCCCGTGGTTTGCAAGGGGTTTGATGGTTCAGCAGGGCTCCAGGGGGATGTGTCAGTGCCCTTCCTGCTGCAGCCCTGGGCAGTGTTGCCCCTGTTACCAGGAGCACAGCTGAAAGAGATCCCAGTTGTTTTAGAAATCACTTTCCCAGGATATAAGAGTAGTTATCACCTTCCCAGGATATAAGAGCAGTTAGAGGAATTTGGAGCTTGCTAAGGAAGCTCCTGATGGTGTTTTACCACCAGCCATGAGCTGTAATTCATCCTCTGGAATAGAACTGGCTGGTGGGTGGCTGGTCTTGAGCCTCCCATCCCTCTGAGCTCGTGCTGATGGCATTGAAATCGCTCTGTAATATATATCCCTTCCATGCGTCCTATTTATGGGGAGATTGTCCCCTCTGTGACGCCAGGGCTTGCTTTGCCAGCTGTCACCCCCAGTCCAAATTCCCATTTCATTGCATTAATATCTATACAGTGTCTCTGGATGGAGATCTGATTTCAGTTCACTCCCTGGAGTAGAAAGAGTTAAAAATAGCAAATCTAACACCCCTCATTCCCTGGCTATGACGCAGTCTCCCAGGTTGGAGTTACAATGCCAACATGAATACGGTTTAAAATAAAACAAGTGAGTGTTCTGCACTCTGTAGAATAGGAGAAACAAGCTCCAGCCTGGAGAAATGACATGGAGAAGCCTCTGCTCTTCTAAACTGTGCTTGCAAAAGGCATGAATTTTTCTTCCTTGCAGTGCTTGTGTTGGCCAGATAAATGATGCCTGCACACAGAGCGATTAGTGGAGTAATGCAGAAGGTTCTCAGCCCATCAGGGAATCAACTGATCTCAGAAGAAACCAGGAAGAAATGAGCTCAGTGCATTATGGTTTGGGGCTGTCTTTCCAGAGCATCACGTGCAGACCACCTTGCCAAGTATTGGCTGGACATTAAAACTCAATGATCTGGGCAGGGATGTGCTGGACTCAGCAGCACTGAGGCCCCTTGGAAGTACCAGGGTACAGGCACAGACTGACCGGGTGGATCCTCTCCCAAAAGTGGTACCAGACTATGTAAGCAACAGTCTGCTGCAAGGTGGCGGGTTGCCAACCTGGCTCTGTCTCATCAAACGGGGCTGTTTCTCTGATCTGGCATAGAAAATCCTAAATCCCCACATTTTTCACTCTCAGACGCTGCCCTAGTTTAAAAATGTCAGCTCCTGGCTTTCTTTGTAATACTTTAAATATAGCATCCTTTATGTTTTTGATGTATGCACCATATGTTTTGGAAACTGCAACAAAATCCATTGGGCTCATGGGTGGAGGTTAAAGGGAAAAAGCATTTCCATACGGGAAGCTGCAAATACAAAACACAGCAGCAAACAGAAAATCCCTCCATGCATCAGCCAGAAATAAGCTCCTTTCTGTCCCGGCTGTCTCTGGCGCGTTCATGTGCGTGTGAGGAACGAGCTTGAATGTTTCCATTGTGTCGGCTCCTGTTCTGGGCACCCTGGCACTGACTCCACAGCCCCCTCCAAGGCCCGGCGGGAGATGCCACCGTGTCGGAGACCATCTGACAGCTCCTTTGCCCTTTCCCTTCCTCAGAAAGCCCCTGTGTTGCTTTCTGTTTGGGTTTTTTGGGGGTGTTTTTTTTTTCAGCTGGGATGGGTCCCTCCTGCTAAAGCTCACCCAGGCTGCTGCCTCCCTGGCTGGTGGCAGTGGGTGGGCTTTGGCAGTGAGGGGAGAGTCCCCTGGGCTCCCCGCGCTCCCACACAGCCCGGACTGTCTCCCAGCACTAAACACAGACTCTATTTAGCAGGAAATCTGGCCTCAGCAAAACGATGAGCTAAGGGTTTTCATCTTTTGGCCAGGACCTCAAGTTTAGACTCTTCTGCTACGCACATCTGGCACCCCTCAATGCTCGGACTCGAGAGTATCCCTTGCGTGGACCCCCCCAAACCTGTCCAGCCCAGTTAGAGCCGAAAATAGCATCCTGTGGGCTGGGGTTGGGTCCAGCCCACAGTCGAGGTCGCTCCTCCTGCATTCTCACAGGCTGAGGCTGCTTGGTGAGCTGTTTGGCTGTGGCTCACCCACTTGTCATGCCTCATGAATAAAATCCGGGGGAGGAGATGGGCTTTGGCCAGTGCCTGGCTGCCAAGTGAGCTGTCTCCCTTGAGACCACCCTGCCAGGTCCTCTCCCTAGGTGGGCAGGAAAGAGGCTGGGGTGGCCAAGGGCAGGGGTAGGCATGGGCTGGGACCCATGGGTGGCCCAAGGTTCCTACTGGGAGTGGCAGCTCAGGTTTGGTCCCATGCTCAGAGGACAGGTGGCATACAGTGGCTGTGTGTACTGAAACAGAGGGATGTCATAAAATCATGGAATGGTTTGGGTTGGAAGGGACTTAAAAACCATCTAGTTCCATTCCCCTGCCATGGGCAGGGACACCTTCCACTAGATCAGGTTGCTCAAAACCCTGTCCAACCTGGCCACTGGGTGACTGCAGTGGAGGAGGGAACATGGGGAAACCTTTCATATTTGCTCTTCCTCTGCAGCACTGAAAATTTGGGGCTGGGACTATGTCACCCCACTGTACACTTGTGCCCTGGTATGGCAGGGTCCAGCAGCACAGACAGAGAGAAGCTGCTACCTAGGACTTGGCTGTACACTGCAGTGTGGTGTCCTCCAGAATGTGTCCTTGGGTGGTCCTGCTCCACCTGGGATTCACAGAGGGCCACCAAGTGCAGCCATTCATCCCTATGACTGCTCAGGTGGATTTGTGCTCACCCAGATCCCTATCACAGGGTGAGGTATCTCTGTTCCCACCTCAGCCCTGCTTTGGGACAGAGGCAGAGCTCAAGCCCATGGATGTGCAGTGTGCCTGTGTACATCATCCGCCTCTCATCCCCTCGCTCATACACTGTTTGCATCTATAACAGCTCAGGCAAGACTTTTTAAGCTGAACCAGATGTAAGGATGAAATCCCATCTTCAGCCTCTCAGCAGGGTTTCCTCCTCACCCGCATCAAATAAACCTTTTTGCAGCCCAAAATGCTGAGCTCAGAGAGTGCTGCACGTCTGCCGGGGTGGCAGCAGCCAGTGGGAGCAGCCCTGGCACAGTGCCCAGCTGCACACAGCAGGCTTGGGATACCTCTGGCTGCAGGTTGGGGTTGGGATGCTCCAGGGAGATGTGTGTGGGGGTTAGAGGGTAGGAGTGTGGTTTTGTGCTCTCGCTGCGTTCCTGGCCACGTTGTCCTTGGCTGGGGGTTTGTGCAGTGCTGTAGGAGCCTGGTTTTGCCTCTCCTGGCAGGTGCTGTGAGGGCTCTGGACCTAGAGAGCTGTGACCTCCCTGCCCAGTGCAGGGCTGGGATAAACAGCATGTGGCTGGGGTTACTTGGCAGCTCCCTGCTGGGTCCTGCATCTCTATGTCACTCTGGGCTTCGCCCCCACTGCTTATTGTTCCATTAGACTTCCTAATTTGCAGCTGACCCTTTGAATCAAGAGGCAGCCCTTCAAGAGGGACCTGTTCTGGCTTTCTGGGCCCAGATCCAGCACTCAGCAGCCTCCTGAGCGCTGAGCTGATGGGCCTGTGTGCAGGTATCTGCTTGGGATGTACAAGTGTGTGTGTTCTCCACCATGGTGGGGCATCTCCATGATCTCCTGATGGGATGAGGAGGAGAGAAAAGAGCTCTGGGCAATGCATCTGCTGTGGATTTGTCCCCTGGGGACACTGGTTTGCTGCCTGCATCCTCCATCTCTCCTTCAGCTTGCACACACATCTCTCGCCCCCTCTCTGCTGTGGTTTCACTGCTCCATTTTTCTTGAAAGCAAAGCAAATAGGCAGCTGCCTGTGCTCTCGAGTGGCTCTGCACAGCTCCCCAGCTTGTGCTGTGCAGCCTGGTGTGCCACCACAGTGTCCTGTCCTGCCACCAGGACTGGCTTGGTGGCAGTCCCTGCACAGCTTAGCTGGTTCCCTGAGCCCAGCCAAGGGAGCTGCTGGTGCTTTGGGGTGTTTGAATCAAGCCCTTCTCAGCCCCACACTTCTGTGGCACCAAACCCACCAAGCATCCAAGCTTGGGGCAGAAGTGCCTTGTGCAGGGACCTTGGCTATGGGGAGCCCAGTGGACCTGGAATCTGGTCCAGCTGTGCTGCAGTGATGCCTCAGGGCCCTGGGGACCAGAACAGCTCTGGCCTGGTCCCCTCCAGCTACACTTGATACCCGTGCAAACCAGGAATTTCCTGGCCAGGCTGCTCTGGCAGGAGATGGGAGACCCAGCAGAGCTGGCAGCACAAGTCACCTCGTAGCCATCAGGGGATGGAGATGTATACTGCATGTGCTGGGGGAAGCATCTCACATCCCAACACTGGTATTCCCAAGCTGCTGGTGAGGGCTTCATACCACTGCGTTGGACCTGGGCAGCAGTTGGATAGGCAAGTGCTGGTGACCTGCACCAGCAAGGAGCAGTCCTGCTCACCCCAAAAGCATGCCTGGGACTACTGTGGTCCTTGCTGGTGCCCCACTGAGCCCAGGGTATGGCAACCAAGAGCCTCAGCCACCTCCAGGTGCTGCAGCCAGGGCTGGCTGTGTGGAGAGCTGCCACTCCCCAGCCTCACCACTGGGGCAGCTCCCCCATCACTGGGCTGTTCTGGGACTCCTCGGTGAGCCTGACCTTGTGTCAGAGCAGGATATGAGTGTCAGGGCTGCGACCAGCTAAAGTCCTAAAGCAGAACTTTCAAGAGGAAGAAGTGAAGTAGCCTCCTGGCTTGCAGAGGTGCAGAGCATCCTTGTTCTGGCCTGGGAAAGTGGCAGAGAGGGCTGCTCACAGCTGTCCTGCTGTAGACATCCTGGGGCAGGACCTGGCATCAGCCCTCTGGCACCTGAGGACTGTCATGTCATCCCCTTCTGTTTGGCATAGCTCTCTGCTCTGGGCTCACTGTGGCTCCTGCCCTGGGCAGCCATGCATTTCAGCAATTATTAATTAAAATGCAATCTATCCTTTCTCTTCCTCTCCCCAAGACACCAAGAACTACTAAAATATTCTCAGGGATAATAGGGAGGGGAATTAAATAGTTGCTGTGAAATTTGAGCTGTGCCTTTTGGAGATTTACTGCTGTTCCTAGAGCTTGTGATTCCCTGTCGAGCACTACATCTCCAGCCCCACACTCGGTGGAAATACCACGCCTGCTGGGAAGCCTGGGCTCTCCAGGTAGGATATGCAGGCAGCTGTGGCATGTTCAATCAGCATATGGATAGGGTACAGCAGGTGCCAGGGGATCTCTTTTCCACAAGCTTTCAGAGGGACTGAACCCCTCATCCCTGCATGGTTATCTACAGCACTTGGCGTCAGTTTGGGATGCCGCCCGGGATCCCAGGGAGACAGGCACCCTGGGTGTGATACTGTGTGTTAGGATGTGTGTGTCATATAAGGAGTGGCTGAGGGAGCTGGAAGGGCTCATCCTGGAGAAAAGGAGGCTGAGGGGAGACTTTTTCACTCTCTTCAACCACCTGAATGGAGGTTATAGACAGGTGGGGGTTGGCCTCTTCTCCCAGGTAACAAGTGACAGGACAAGAGGAAATGTCCTGAAGCTGTGCCAGGGCAGGTTCAGGTTGAACATCAGGAAGAATTTCTTCACAGAAAGGGTTGTCAAGCATTGGAAGGGGCTGCCCAGGGAGGTGGAGTCACCACCCCTGGAATTGTCCAAGAAACAACTGGTCAGGGCACTCAGTGCTGTGGTTTGGTTGACAAGGTGGTGACCGGTCACAGGATGGACTCAATGATCTCAGAGGTCTTTCCCAGCATAATGATTCTGTGATTCTGTAAACACTGCTTGTGGAGAGCAGATCCTGGTGCAAGCACTGTGTCAGGAGCAGAGGGAGCAGCAGTCACAATTTTGGCTGCAGCACTGAGTGCAGTGCCCAGGAGGGTGACCCTGGGAGGAACAGCCCCAGCCCCTGCCCTGCCTGCAAGGAATGCAGCTGGATCACAGCCTTCCTTCCCCCACATCACCCAGTTCTCTCATGCTTCCTGCAAGTTCCTGCTGCAGGGGACAAACATGTACAAGGTGGGGAGCAGCTTGGCCCAGTGCAGGAGGGCTGAGCACCCCACAGACCCTTCTCAGGGGCGATCAGATGGGAGGAATTGCCTGGTGTTGTCTGTTAGTCATTGCAAAAAATCCCTAAATCCCTGTTCCATCCTGGCTGAGGGGCAGTTTGGGCCTGGCACAGGAAGGCAGGTAGCAGCCTCTCTTGGGGTCCCCAGTTTGCACCCAGTTTGGGGGTCTGTGGAGCCCAGAGCTCTGCTGGAAGGGGCTTCCATGATGTCTGCAGACAGGCCAACGTGAGCACCAGGCATCCTGGCTGCAATTGCAGTTCAGGGAGATCTTGTTGCCATGACAAGCTGTACAAGTATTATGTGGGAAAAAAAGATCCCAGCAGCACTTGTTGGAGATGGGAGAAAAGCAGCTGGTGTGGAGGGCACATGCCATCCCACAGGGGCCATGCACTGATGTGGCTGCAAGCACAGGTATTCAAACACACTCCTAAACTTCTTATCTTCCAGTGTTGTACCTGCAATGCCTCCTCCCGTGCTTCAGCCCCTTCCTGAGCTCTGTGCCCCCATACTCCCACAGTGGGGATGCACAGCCCCACTCCTGGCCCTTTGCCCTCCTCCAGTCTCCATGCAGCCATCCTGGCAAGGTCCTTTCAGGAAAGGGAAGGTGTTAGTCCTCCCAAGCAAATAGTGACAGGACAAGAGGAAATGGCCTCAAGCTGTGCCAGGGCAGGTTCAGGTTGGACATCAGGAGGGATTTCTTCACAGAAAGTGTTGTCAGGCATTGGAAGGGGCTGCCCAGGGAGGTGGTGGAGTCACCATCCCTGGAGGTGTTCAAGGAAAGACTGGACATGGCACTCTGTGCTGTGGTTTGGTTGACAAGGAGGTGATTGGTCATAGGTTGATGATCTTGCAGGTCTTTTCCAACCTAAATGATTCTGTGAAGGTCCCAAGTGATGCTGCCCCATGCCACAGCACTTGCCAGGCAGGGGAGGCTCGTGCCATAAAGCCCTCCACTTCTTCGTTTATTTAGTTTCTGTGACTGGTGAGTGACAATTCAGCTTTAAAGGATGGTTCTGTGATAGGAGGTGAATGCTGGTAAAAACCCTGGTGCCTCTGAGCGGGCACTTCTGGTGGGATGAGAGCGGGGATAACAAGGGATGCAGCCCAGCTCTGGGCACCCTCCCATGGCATGGATCAGCGTGGGGCTGGGGATGCTGTTGAGCCTGTAGCAGGGCACTCGCTCTCCTCCTTTGCCTGGTGAGTGGCAAAAGGACCTCTTTCCCTGGAGGGATGCTCTGGGTGTGAGTGTCACTGCAGCCCCAGGCGTGAGGATGCCACGCATAGGCTGCTTCCCGGTGGTGGCCACTGACGAGGAGGGTGGTTGGGAATTGTTGGGACATTTATTGTGCTTCCTGGCTCACTGGCTCTGGGCAGCCCAGGGCGTAGCTGTCAGGCTGGGGAAGCTCGTGAACTCTGCACAAGGTTTTCTGTTGTCAGGCTGCTCTGCACTGAGCTTGTCAAATTTCCCTGCAGCTCCAAGAACTAGTAGAGCAACTTTTTCCTCTTTTTGTTGAGAATCTGGAAAAAATCACAGCTGCAGCAGTCGGTGCTTTCAGCAAACCAGGAAGATCCCAGGGCCTCTCACTCATGACAGCCTGTGGTGCTGCTGGAGTTGGGACTGGGGGTTCCACAGGGGTTGCAGGTTCCTGCAGAGGAGGAGGTGAAACCTGCTGCCACCTCAGTCAGCAGTGGGGTCTTTGGGTTTCCCTGGCGTGTTCCAGCCCTGCCTGTGCTGCCCGTGCTGGGAAGTAAACATCCTTCAGGCAGGCACAGGCAGCTGCCCGTGGCCAGGTCAGCCTGGGGAGACAATCACTGCTTCCTCCATGCTCACATTTGGAAGATAGTTTCCATGACCACAGCCAGAAACAAATTCTGCTGGGCAAACAGGGCCCTCACTATTCACTCCTCCATCTTTTTTTCCTTCTATCCTCTTTATTTTTCTCCTTCTCTCTTTCTATTTACCCCTCTCCTTTGTCTCCTCTGTGTTTTTGACCTCCCTCCTCGCTGTTGGAGTGGTAGCAGTGTGGCCCCCTGCAAAGCATCTCCCACCCTGGTACATTGTCCTGCCATGCCCATGCACAATGCTTTGGCACCCCTTTGGGCACCTTCCCATGTCTCTGGCCAGCCACAGTGGCTGTCACCACTTGAGTCTGTGCAACAGTGACAGTTGCCTCCTCCCAGTTCCAGTTGGACATGAGCTCTGGGGAGTCCCCCAGCACTGGTTATTTTGCTTCCAGCGCAGTGCTGGGAGCTTGGGGAGCACAGGAGAGAAGCTGGTTCTGCTCACAGAACTGTGAGCAGTGCTGCCTCGGCAGCACTGCCCGTGTGGTGCAGAGAACAGTGCTGCCAGCTTGTGGGGCCGTGCCCACCTCCACATCCCCATCCTTCCCACCCACTGTCCTGACAAGTCAGGGCGTGAGCCTGGGAGCATCCTGAGGTTCAAATCTGCAGTGTGCCCAAGAGTTGGGGGCTGGAGTGGGATCAAGCAAACATGTGAACTCCTGAGGAGCCTGTGGCAGGGGTTTTGTCCACCTGCCAGCCCTCCCGGGAGAGGCAGTGGGCCAGCTGGCAGCACATGGGATGTAGTGAGGGTACTGTGGGATGGGAGTGCAGGGCTGGCACTGCTGCCCTGCATCCTTGACCTACCTTTGCAAAGGAAGGACTTGCACAGAGCTTAGCTGCCTTTATCCCCTGTGATATCCAGCCACACTCATTCAGGTCCTCCCTGAAACACCCAGCTGAAGAGAGTTCCCTCCCTCATACAATGCCGGTACTAGCCCAGCATCCCCATCTCCTGTCCTGCTGCCGGCAGCCCCGTGCCCTCGCCTGTGCTGGCATCTGCCTCTCCAGCTCTCTGGTGGCATCCTCGCAGCACCCACGGCTTGTTTGTGTCCTGTGTCAGGCCAAGGAAGATGTGCGGTGCGGGAGTGACAGCGGTGGAGGGGGGGCAAGGGGACAGCGTGAGGCAGGTGGGAGCAATAATTGGTCGTGATCTAATTAGGGAAGCCTAGGGCTGGATTAGGAGCTGCAACACGCTGGAGGTTTTTAGCCCTAAGCTGCAGATGGCTTTGCCTGTGAGCCAGGAGAGGAAAGGAGAGGAGAGGCTGGCGTGGACTTGCCGGGGTTTGTAATCCCGCCTGCACGACACTCCGAGCTGAGTAACGGAGCCGTTTACTGATGGCTTGGAAATACCTCAGTGCCTGCTCTGCGTGAGGTCCCCACTGCTCCCTACACTGCCCCACTCCCTGCCAGTGCCTATCCCAGCCCACTCCTGCACCACACACGTGGGAACAGCAATGGGTGCAATGTAAACATTCGGAGAAGCAGCTGGAGCTGCTCCAGGCTCAAACTATCCCACAGCAGATCGATGGAACCTGTCCTCAGCCTATGCCTTTACTGGAAGAACCTGGCCTGCTCAAAAATGTAAATATTAAGTAAGGAGCCATGTGATGCTTCTGGATTTTACTTAAGGGAAGGATGATAAGAGAAAATATTTTGTCCAAAGGTAAATATATAATTTTCTCCTTGATCGAAATTACTTTTATCTGTGGAAGCTCAATGGGAAGCATTTGCCTGAGCACCGAGATGGCCATGCAGATGACACGGCAGGTGTCAGATTCACCACCTGAGCCGAGCATCCCAACTGCTGGACTCTTCCCTAATTCCAGGAGTGATTTGGCCTATCCTTCAACTGAGCCCCTTACCCAGCTCTCCACTGTTCCCCACCATCACCTTCTCAGCAGGGAGCTAGGGGAGACAAGCAGCCACAGTGGTTGGAGCAGACACATTTCCACATGCCAGGGTCAAGGGCAGCCCCGCAGGACCCAGGCTGAGGCTCTGCCCATGCCTGTCTGTCTGAAGAACCAGAATCATTTGGCTCCAAGCCTGTTATTCTCTTCCTCTCCAAAGCGTTTTTATGGCTGTGGTGGCCAAGATCTCTGGCTGCTGCAGGACAGCAGGCAGGAGCCCTCAGCCCTGCTGCTGATGAGAAACCCATATGCCGCAGCTTCTGGAGGTCCCACCCTTCCTCCCTGGCCACCCCTGGGACCAAGTGTAGCTCCTGCCTGGAGGGGAAATCCTCCCCTTCACCCTCACCTCCTGTGGGGCTTGGAGCCAGTCAGGTCACCCTCAATCCCTGCTGCAGCAAGAGGATTTGGGGTGCAGGCTCCCAGAGTGCCACCTCTGTGTCCCCATATCCCAGCGGAGGTTTCTTTTACAGCCCCCTCGCTCTCGGCCCCCAGTCCAGCACACTGTGTCCCATCACCGGTGCTTCACCCCAGCCTCTCCCTCAGCCTCCAGTGCTTCCAGCAAAATTCCTTTCTGGCCAGTCACTGCCGCCCCTCAGCCTTGACACCTCTGGGACTGGTGTGCTGGCAGGGCTGGGCTTCCTCTTCCTGAGCCACCCCAGCCCCGCCACGCTCCTGACTCCCTCCTCTCCTTCACCCAGTGCCGTGGCATTGGCCCTTTCCGGGGGGCACGAGGGCACAGGGCCTGCTAGCTGTGCCCACCCCAAGGTTCAGGCACCCAGTGGGGGTGCCCATCTTCCCTCACCCTCCCTGGAGCAGCCGCATCCCACACGCAGCCTGTGTCACGGTGGTCCCACCACCCCCAGTGGGTTTCTGTGAGAGGATGATTTACAGCCCCAGTTTGGGCAGGGAGTGTGCAGAGGATGACTGTGGTGAATCGCTCACTGTGAGGCAGCAGGGAGGAGTGGGAAGCAGCAGGGATCAGTGGGAGGCAGTGGCTTCTGGAAGGGAGCTCAACCCCACGGAGGTGTGAGGACTCCTGCCAACATATCTGCCTTGCAGCACTGCTGCTGCTGTTCCCCCTCCCTTCCCAGCATCCACCCCAACTCAGGTCTCACATAGAAGCATTTCTGGAGCTGGACCCCGTGCTGACACCCACATCTTCCCTACACACAGCCAGCACCCACTTGTTCACCCCTCGCTGCCAGTGCTCAGCCCCAACATCACCCCCTGGCACCCACAGTTCCCCTCAGCTTCCTACAGTGGTGCTGCCTCTCCTTATTAATTTCAGGATGAATGCTTTGCTTTCCCACAGTCCCCTTCACCTGTGGCTCTCCCAGCATTGTGCAGATATTAATTACCGATAATTAATTAAGTCAGGCATCCCCATTCCCCAGTGGAGATGCTGTCTCATAAACATGCTGACAGCAAACACAGTGTCACGGCAGGCAGAACTGGGTGGGAGCTTCCAGTTCCTGTTGCTGATGATCCAAACCCCACCTGCAGCAGCTTCTACCTGGTAGACCTTCTTGGAGGGCCAATGGGCTGGGAGGGGAAGATAGGTGGGAAACCAGCAGCACCTGGTTTGGTCCCAGCAAGGTAGGATGGATGGATCTTTTTTGCCTCTGGATGTCTCTGTGCAGCTTCTGCTCCTGGAAACTTGCTCCTAGTTTGCTGTGGTTGTGGGATGTGGGGCTGCCTGGGTAAGAGGGAGAGGGGCCAACCTGCTGATGGAGCTTGTTTTGAGCCACCTTGTTATTTGCATTGGTGTTGAGTTGCAAACCCTCCAAGGTAGATGGGAATTATCCTCTGTCAACCCTCCACTCCGGAAGGGTTCAGAGTGTTCCAGAGGCAGCGTAAGGGTTCAGCATTTCCCCATCCCACTGCTCCTCAGTGGAGGGCTGGGACTCTGTGCAGGAAGAGGACAGGAAGACAAACAAGGTCGTTGACCCTCCCGAAGTGAAGGAGGGGGATTGCCCAGGGATGCACAGCAGGAACTTGCAGATTGCTCACTGCAGCGTGGCTTGGGGGATCCCTTGGGCAGAGTCCCTCTGCTCTCCTGGGCGACTGACATCCTCTGGGCAGCCATGGGTGTTATTTGGTGGTCTCTCCCCTGCCCAGGTCACCCACTCCCTCACTTGTGCACAGCTGCCGCTGCCTGACCCTGAGGCTGCACAGGGCACCAATCCCTGACCGGAGGTGCCACCTTAATCCAGATCAGTGGGAAATCTGTCGAGTGCCCACGCAGCCCTGTGGCAGCTCACTGCCAGTCCTGGGGCTCTGCAGATCAAGAGCCAGCCGGGACATGGGCACAGCCCTGCAGGAGCCCAGCCCTGGGCAGCATTTCTGTCAGAGTGTGGAGCACAAATGCATTAATTGTTGGACAGAGCAGGCTCGCCCAGCAGCCGCTCCACAAGCAAAAGCAGGAGCAAACCGGGGTGAGATTAAGGCATTCCTTGGGCAGCTCCCACCCCCTTTCCCTGGCCGCTGCATCTCGGCCTGTGAGGCCACTAATGCTACTTACATTATTACTGGATTATTTGGGTGTAATGAGCTTTGCCCCGCTCAGCTGTCCCTCTGCTCCGGGCTGTAGTGATGTGTAATACTTCCTGCGCAAGGCCACGAGGCGGGCAGCTGCCGGCTCGAAAACAAGCCGAGCCCCAGCAACACAATGCGCTAATGTTCCAGGACAAAATTCCAGCATGGGCTGGAGGTTAATCACAAATCAGGGAGCTTTGGGTGTAGCGCTGAACAAAGCCAGCGGGCGGGAGGGAGATGGTTCCCTAAGCCGGGTTCTGACCCGTCTCCATGGGCACAGGCAGGAGTGACCATATCGGTTTCATCTCTTTCTGTGGTGTAACACAGCTATAACCATCTCTTCCATTCTTGGCTCCTTTTCCTCTGCCTTCCTCCCATCAGACCTGCCGATGCAGGGGCTTGGCAATGTGTTGCTATGGACACCAGGAAGTTTTTCCCTAGAGACCAGAAGCCCGGAATAAGTGATGCCTGCATTTTCTGACATAAATTATTATTTTTTTTCTTCCCCTTTTTTTATTATCAATGTTTGTTTAAATGCTGATTAATTCCCAGCTTTTCCTCCCGCCTCTGTCATGCTTTTCTCACCGAGCTTTGTGGATTTCCATGGCTGTGTCCCAGGGCTTGGCTTCTGCTTCATTCTGGGCCAGGGTGTGAGCACTGGGTGCGTGGGAGGAAGTTTCAGTGCTGTAACTCTTACTCTGCTGGAGACCCTCACAGAAAAGATCCCCCATTTATTCCAGCCTTGGGAGATCCTGTTCGTCCCCCCAGGCTGCTGCAGAGCTCATGGACACACATCACCACCAGCAGCTGTCACAGGAGGTCCTGAATTCCTGTTCCCAGAGCTTGTGCCCCTTGGCAAAACATGCTTGCGAAAGTGTGGGTAGAGGTACCCTGCTCCCTTCATTGTGTTTGGGAGTTTAAAGTGATTATGTTTAGACTAGTTAGTGTCTCTACTGGTCTGAGCTCCAGGCCTGACTCCCATTTTGTCACTCCTCTGGTGGCGCTTGGTATCCTTTAGTGCCTTGGGTACCTGTGTTGGCCTCTGAGAGCTCTTGGCCTGCAAAAGCACAATCAGGAGGGAAGTCCCAGCAGCTCTTGGAAGGCTGGAGCCTGAGCTTTGCAGCAGGGCACTCACAGGAATGTACCTCAGCTTCCCTTGCAGCCTCAGGTCAAGCTTGGCGAGGCAGCCTAACCCCAGAAGCTCCACAGCCCAGGGACGGAGCAGTGGTCAGGGAGGGTCAGCCCATTTCCCAGAGGGAAGCAGTGGTGCACGTCTGCAGAGTGTGTCTCCAGGCAGTTGGCATACAGAATGGGATTTTACTGTGAGACAGTTTCAATGTCATTTTGACTTCTCATTCTTTGCTTTTGAAGCCAATAATGGGCTGTTTCTGTTCCCTGTCACTTGATCTGCCCCTCAGTGAGCGAGGAGCCTCTGATGAGTGATCTCCTCTGTCCTGTGCCCCTTATTCCCAGCTCTGGAGGGACTTCACAGACTGGCTTTCAATCAGCTGCTTCTCTTGTTCCTGGGAATGAAGTTCAGCACTGGGTCAGAAAAATCTCTGGCCCATTGAAATCCTGCCTTTTGCTGCTCGAGTTGCCCAAGTCGTGACTCCCTCTCGGAAATCTTACAGCAAATAAGCCCTGTGCTGCTGGGCCCCTGCCTGCAGGGGCTGGCGTGGTGTCAGCCGGCCCAGACCTCCTGCACAGCCCAGGTGCTTGCAGGTAGGGCAAGGAAAGCAAGAACTGCTCGGTTAACATGTGTGTGTTTGGGGGTGTGTTGAGGCAGCAGAATCTGACCCTGGATCATGGGGTGAGGCTGCTGAGCATCACCTTCGTGGTGTTCTGCAGAGCTGTTGAAGAGGGATGAGGAGTGGAGGTGAGTCTCAGGACTCTGCAGCAGGATAAAGATGGCTCTTGCCCACAGTTGTGTGGGAGCCATGTCACCCTCCCCTTCCCTCCCCTCCTCTGTGGCCCCCGTCTCAGCATGGAGCCCGCACGCGCCACGGTGCCGCTCCGGAAGGAGCAGCAGGGCTGGGATGCTGCTCCTTGCTGAGGAGGTGAGAGTCCCACCAGGGCCAAACACTCAATTGCTGTGATGTTTGAAAGCTCCTTGAAAAATTACTTCTTCTTCCAGTTCCTAACCAAACAAATGGAAGCTCCAAAAAAACAGCAGTTCCTTCCCCTGCTGCTGCCAAATCGGTGCTCGCTGGGCCATTTCTGAGCGGGTCAGCAGCAAGCCAGGGCTGCCTGAGGGCTGAGCAGAGCAGTGGGTGGCTGGTCCCTGTGTTGTCCTTCTGCACCTGCTTAGGAGACAGGAGAGCATCCGGGGAGGCATGCTTGGCTTTGGGGCAGCACTGCAGGTGACTTGGCTGTCCATGCAGGGACAGGGAGCAGTGCTTGGGCACTTGCACTGCAGACCAGTGAGCCAGACATGGGACATGGCTCTTTTGTGGGGCAGGGAAATCCCAAATCCAGACAGGGATGAGCACTGAGCTCAGAGTCACTGGGTGCTGTCCTTTGCCTTTAGTGATGGCCCCATGTCTGGGCTCCTTGGCAGCTGCCCAGCAGAGGTCAGTGCAGTGACATCCAGCTGTGTCCCAAATGCTAACAGACCCCTCCCCTCTCTCGCTTTCCCCTCCCTCTTTTCTGCCAGCAGTTCCCTATCAGCAAAACCCCTACACCCCTGGGAGCAGCTCCTCCGTGATCCAGTGCTACCGCTGTGGGGACACCTGCAAGGGCGAGGTGGTGCGTGTCCAGAGCAATCACTTCCACATCCGCTGCTTCACCTGCCAAGGTAGGTAGCCAGGTTGCCCCACAACCCTGGGTGCAGTCTGGAAAGCAAAATTCTGGGGACAGACTTACCTGGCCTACTGAGATGCCCAGGGGTGGCAGCTTCCTGCAGGACGGCAGTGTCGTGGCACAGGTGGGAGGTAACGGCACGGTGCCCCTGCCTGATGCCAGAGCCAGAGGCTGTGAAGGGATGGCTGAGACCTGGGCAATGTCACTACCCTTGAGCAGCCTCAATGCCAGCAGTGTGCAGGTCCCAAACGTGCCCATGGCCCATCTGTGATCTGGCTGGACCACCACATCCTTCAGCTGCCTGCCCACACCCAAATCAGGAGGAGGAGGTATTGCCAGCCTGGCTGAGAGGCAGCGTGGTGATACCCGGAGTGGCTCCTGATGGGGCTGGGTGACAGATCACTGCCACTCACCCATGAGGTGCAACTGAGGTGTCATGGGATATCATGGGATGCAGCTGGGACTTGGTGGCCCTCAGGGCTAGCAGAAAGGGAGGAGAGAGGTTGCTTGGATCCTCCCTGAGCACCAGAGGAGACCTGCAGAGCTGTAAAGCTAATGGTGCAGAGCTGTTGCTGAAGGGCTCCTCAGCACCTTTATTAGAGCAGCTGCTCTCAGCCAGGCCAGTAGTGCTTCTGTAGGCTGTAAAACATCCCATTTCAGGCCTTTTTAAAGGTCTCTGGTCTTCCATGCTCCCAACACTTTGTGCTAACCAGGACATAAATCCCCACCCCTTGGCCATACTTTGCTGCTCTTTCCCAGAGAACAGCTGGTTTGGCTGCAGGGGACACTTCCCTGGACTGTCCTCACCCCTGCTGCAGCCCTGTCCCCTGTGGCATGGGCAGCCCTGGATCTCTGGGAAAGATGTGGGTTGTGGGCTGCCCTCAGGGCTGACCTACACCTGCAGGGCACCGTGCTGAGCATCCTGCCCTTTCCCAGCTCAGAGGTGGAGGATCCAGCAGGAGCTGAGCATCCAAAGAGCTCAGACAGCCGCCAGCTTCAAAGGGCCCAGGAGCCAGCAGGGAGAGCCTGGCAGTGCTCACTGCCCGATTTCTGAGTGAAAGGGAATAAATAATGAGAGGAAATCCTCTTGTCTCACCTTCCCTCACAGCTCTCACCTCCTGCCACCTCTGGCTGGCTGCTGCCAGCTCCCACAGTTGCCTGTCCCTGCCTGTCCGCCAGAGCCTGGCATAGGAGTGCAGCCCTGGGATATGCCATGGGTTCCAAAGCAAAGAGGGCATAAACCAGCTTCATTTTATCTTGCTGCTGCTTCCTGATGCTGTCCCAGAGTTGATGACCTGTCCCTTGTTGCTGACAGGCTGTTTTGGAGAGCAGTGGGTGCTGACCCTATGCCCCTCGAGTAGGTGGGTAGGTACTCACAGCACCAGGGAGCAGCTTGGCCAAGGGATGCTCCAAAGGAGAGGAGCTGCATCTCTGCCCCCATGGGCCTTGCAGCAGTGGGTCCAGCTGTCCCCTGCCACCCTGGGGAGGATGGCTGCTGTGTGGGCTGGCCTGCAGGTGCAGGCAGGGTGTGCAAGGACAGAACAGAGGGGTGCTTGGGGCCAAAGGATAAAACAGAGACCAAGATGGGCTGTTCCAGCGGGCTCAGTCACTCTCTAGTCCCCCCTCCACCCGGTCACCCTGCAGGACGGGTGATGGGCATTGTGCAAAGGCCCCAGGACCTGGTCCCTGTGCCACTCCTGATGTGCCTTCAAGGGTCTGATGCTCTTGAGGTCTCTCTGGATGGAGAACTCGTAGGAGGGAAATGACGCTGAGGCCAGGGCTGTCCATGTCTCCTTGGATTGCTGTGATGGGCTCTGTACCACCCACAACAGGGAAGGAAGCAAGGTTGGGCTGGACACCTATGGAAAAACAAGCACTGAGAGCTCAAACCCCAGTGTGTCCTGGGACTTCTTCCCATTAGGGCATGGCTTCATGTCCAGGTCAGGGAGTGGGGATGGATCATCACAGAGGCAGCCATGCCCCAGGGCATAGAGAAGACCTCTCCCTTGTTGTCCCTAGGGCATTCCCAACTCTTTGCTAGTCCTGTTCTCAGCTTCCTGACACAATGAGAATGTGAAATGGAGAGGCTGATCCTCAGCCAGGTGCAGTGGGTCCAGGAGGGGATGCCATAGGCCCTGCCAGGCTGTTTGTTCGTGGTGCAGGGGGGGCTGCAGAGATTCCCTCCCAGCACTGGGATTTTCTCTGGGAGTGCCCAGCCCTGCTGTCCGGGCAGCACCATCCTGCACCCACCACAGCCCAACACTGACATCTTGTGGTGCTGGGAGAAGGCCCCAGCCCTCTGGTGGGAAGGAAAACCCTCTGAGATACCTACAGGAAAATGTGCCTCCTGGGACTGCTGCTGGAGAGGCAGCAGAGGTGGGCTCAGGGATCCTGGGCAGGACCTGCCCACTGTCCCCGTGACGGGTGTGTGTCCTCCCCTCCAGTGTGCGGCTGCGACCTGGCACAGTCGGGCTTCTTCTTTAAGAACCAGGAGTACATCTGCACCCACGACTACCAGCAGCTCTACGGGACCCGCTGCGACAGCTGTGGGGACTTCATCACTGGAGAGGTCATCTCTGCCCTGGGGAGGACCTACCACCCCAAGTGCTTTGTCTGCAGCACCTGCAGGTGAGTGGAAATCATCACCAAGGGTTCGTGACCCCCTGGAGAAACCCTGAGCAGCTCTTGGCTGTGCACTAGACAGAGGGGTCTTCATTAGCCTGCAGCCCCTTGTGCCCCACTCAGCACCACAGCAGGCTCTTCCTCTGTGTTCTCTCAGTGGAAACCCTTGGAGGGCAGTGAAATGGTTCCAACCATTCCCTTTGCAGCCTGGAGACCTTCCTTGATCCTCCCACCCCAGCACATGTGCACCCTCACTGCTTCCCCTCATAGCCCTTGCCTGGAGCCCCTCTGCTCCCTGGCACCAAGGGGCCTGCTGGCCCCTGTGGCCAGAGCTCCTGGGCAGCCCCAAGCACTGCATGCAGGGGAATGAGCAGCTCACACCTCCCCCACTCTCCTTGGCCACAGGAAGCCGTTCCCCATCGGAGACAAGGTCACATTCAGCGGGAAGGACTGCGTCTGCCAAAACTGCTCCCACTCTCTCATCAGCACCAAACCCATCAAGATCCATGGGCCGAGCCGTAAGTTGACTGATCACCTGTTACGTGATGGCTACAAGGAGAGGGACCTCATGCCCATGGACAGTGCTTGGGGATAGTGACAGGACAGGCTTAGGGGCCAGTGTGCAGCACTGCACAAGCCACAGGCGTTCACAGAGGTTTCGGAGGAGGAGGAGGAACAAGGTAGTCCTGTGGCTCCACCCAGGATTGCAGGTCATTGCTGGTTTCGGAAACTCCCTTGGCCTGTTTGTGACCTGGGCAGGTGTCAGCACCCTGGTGGGCGCTGTCTGAGGTCATGGGGAGGTTTTGGAGCTGGGTTTGCTCTGAGTCAGTTGCTTTGTGTTCAAGTGCAGGCCCTGGGACTACTCACCCGGCTGTCCTAGCGCTGGTATTCCTTGCTGTCTTTACAAGTACTGAAAGACTTCTTACATTCACCCCCTTGCCATGATGAGCCCCTGCTAAGATGCAGCTGCAGCAGTGGATAAGCTCTTTTGGGTGGATTTGGCCTTGCTTTTGAGCTCAGGTTGGGATTACCTTCCCTTCATGCCATGCTTGGCAAGCCCTGGAGACCAGTGCTTAAAGCAGAGTCCTGCAGTCCAGGGCCAGAACCAGGACCGTGGTGTCGCCCCATCACCATGGTGGCACTGCTGGTGGCTGAGTGAGTTGACTTACAAGTTGATGCCCCTGGGAGCCGCCCCCCGCAAGCTGCCTCCCCCCAGCTCTCCCCAGGGCCTTGATGGAGTTAAGGGATGTGGCAGGGTTCAAATGAGCCTCAGCCAGAGCACAGGGATTCCTCCACCTTCCATCACACCCTGAGCTGCCCAAAGCCAGGCTGTGCCTGTCCTGAAGCAGCCATTGTGTCCTGTAGTAGGGCCAGGGGAAGGGCAGCCACATGCTCTGCCTCTCGCTTTCCTCTCCCTTCCCATCCCCTTCCCGCCAGTGCTCCTCCCCAGCCTGTGGAGCGGGGTTACCTGAGGGCACCATGCTTTATTCATGGACAGCTGCAGGCAGATGTAGCCTGCCTCCTGCATATGTCCCTCACAGCCCCAGTGGCTCTGGCTGTGCCATCCAGGAGGGTGGCCGGGGAGGTGTGTGGGCTGGAGCCCATGCTGGTGCACTCTGCAGGGATGGCGTCTGTAGGAGGAGGATGCTGAGCCTCTCCCTGCAGCTCCAATCCTGCAAGCAACTCCAAACCAGAGAGACGCAATGGATACTGGCTCAGCCTGCTTTTTTCTAGGGGTCACAAATCCTCCTCCCTTAGCTTTGTCCAGTGGGCAGGGACTTGGCACAGAGTAGCTTGGGATGGGCTGAGTGGAACAGCCTGTCTGCTCCTGCTGCCTGTGCAGTGCCATGGCAGGGAGGGGGTTAAGGAGAAACCCCAACCAGGCAGACCTGCTGCCCAGGGGGAGAGGAGGACAAGGAAGAGTCAAGGTCAGGGGTCTGAGGCCCATGTGCTTCCTGCTCCCAGCCTTGATGGGAGCCAGGGGAAGCAGGGAAGGAAGGGAGTCTCGTAAATACTGCAGCAGGGCCGGACGTGGCTGCTGGAGAGCACAGCCCTTCCTCTGCTGCGCTCGCTGCCGGACACTTCCCACTGCTCCTGCCTCGAGGGAGCTCCTGGGGACCTGCCAGGACAGCATAGCCCCCTGGCCCTGGCTCAAACTTGTCACCTGACAGGAAGACCCAGCTCTGTGCTGCGGCGGGTGCGTGGCTGGGGGGCTGGGTGCCAGCAGTACCGCAGAGGTCCCAGTTCCAGTCTTCCTCCTGGTTCGTATGCTGGGAACAATCAGGGGTGGCATTTTTCCATAAAGAAATGATCCCCAAGAGGCTGCCTCTGGAGTGGTCTCAGGAGCTGGGTGTTTATAACAGCGTCATCCCTAGAAAAGTTCTCTGGGCACGGCTTTCCTCTGGGTGTGAGGATTGTGCCAGGTTAAATGATTGGGTTGCCAGCAGATGTGGGTGTTCCTGCTGTGCTGCCGTGGTCCCACACTCCCCCCACCCTTTTGTCCCCCCAGACTGTGCTGGCTGCAAGGAGGAGATCAAGCAAGGCCAGTCCCTCCTGGCCCTGGAGAAGCAGTGGCATGTCAGCTGCTTCAAGTGCCAAACGTGCGGGATCATCCTCACTGGCGAGTACATCAGCAAGTGAGTGCCACCTTCCTGGCAGCACTGCCAGGCTGTGCCCCGAGGGGCTGGGAGTGTAGCAAGGGGCTGTCCACTCACCTCCTGCTCACCCCCTTCTCCTCCCTCTCCCACAGGGATGGCATCCCGTACTGTGAGTCTGACTACCATGCCCAGTTTGGCATCAAGTGCGAGACCTGTGACCGGTACATCAGTGGCCGGGTCCTGGAGGTGAGTCCTTGGGCCACAGCTGCCCCATCCCGGTCTGTAGTGGGGACTTGCCTTGGGGAGGTGTGGGAGTTGCCTCATCCTGCCCCTGTGTCATTGTACCCTCCATCTCTGGGGGCCACGGCCCTTCCTGCAGCAGGTGTGTGGACACAGCCTGACCACCTTCTCTTGAGAGTGGGAGTGGGGAAGGAGCACCAGAGCTTTGGAGAGGTGGCTTGGATGCCTGAGCTCTGGAAACAGCCAGAGTGGCCTGGATGTGCTGGGACATGTCTGGAGCCCAAGATGTGGGGACATCAGCCTTAAACAGCTGCTGCCATGCCTGGCTCTGGATGTCCCCAGCACACTCACCCCAGCCTGCCTTCTGAGCCCATCCATGTGCCGGCAGCCTGCCTGTTGCCTTGGAAACATATCCAGCACAGCTGCCCGCTGCAGAGCCTGGATGAGGGGCTGCAGCACCCTACCCATGGGCAGCCATCCCCATGGCACACTCCCTTGCAAGGCAGCAATTGGAGCAGGGGGTCTCCTTCAGTGGTCATC